>OX038877.1:8629775-9229775 GCA_943789525.1 Agriphila geniculea | reverse complement strand
TTTGTCTAGGGATACCAGGTGTTATTTTCTTACAAACGAGGTAACTTTGAAGCCTTGGTTTTCTGCCTGGGATGTACTATGCTGTGATCTGATGACGGCTATCCAGGGAGTGAATGAAGGAGATTCAGGTCTCTATACACACCCAACTGATCTGACCAGCCTTCTAGAAACGTAATGGACATGTTTAAAAAACCGGCCAAGTGCGAGTCGGGCTCGCGCACGATGGGTTCCGTACCAAAAAACCGCAAAAAAAATACGTTTGTTGTATGGGAGCCCTCCTTAAATATGAATTTTATTCTGTTTTTAGTATTTGTTATTGTAGCGGCAACAAAAATACATCATCTGTAAAAATTTTAACTGTCTACCTGTTGTCGTTATTAATATCGAGCAGAAAACTGCAAAAAAATAAATTAAAAATTCCAACTTTCTAGCTATCGCGATTCATGAGATACAGCCTGGTGACAGACAGACAGACAGACAGACGGACAGCGGAGTCTTAGTAATAGGGTCCCGTTTTTACCCTTTGGGTACGGAACCCTAAAAAACCGCGAAAATAGCATGGAAATGTATGGAAATCCTCAAACTGAGAACTCTAACCCATTTATCTTTTAGAATGCTGATCAGATCAGTTGGGTGTGTATAGCGATCTGAATCTACGCCATTCAGTCCTTGGATGGCCATCATCAGATTACAGCACGGTACATCCCTGGCAGAAAACCAAGGCTTCAAAGTTACCTCGTTTGTATGAAAATAACACCTGTATCCTTAGACAAAGTTGATGTGTATATATAATCTATCTGTGTGCCATTCTAAATCCGTTTTGCGTGATTGAGTAATAACACACATCTAAACATCCAAACATTCAAACTTTCACACTTATACTAACGTTGATTTCATCCCTTTGGGGGTAGAATCGAATCCATCGTGTTGGATTTTAAAATTAATGTCATTTTCGCAATCAACATCCCATAAAATCTCAATAACGACACCTATATCATTTTTGGTTTTTACTCCATTTACCCCCTAAGGAGATGAGTTTCAGAAAACTACAAAACACTTGTTTGCTTATTTGTTTTTAGAAGTACTCCTATGAAGTTTCAAATTGGAATGTCTATTTAATATTTTTTCCCCATATAAACTTTGTAACCCCATTTCACCTCTTTAGGAGTAATTTCCAAAAATCCTTTCATAGTTCCTAACATTATATAAAGTATCTATGTACAAAATTTCAAGTCTCTAAGTCCAGTGGTTTATTCTGGGCGTTAGTCTGTTAGTCACCCCTTCATTTTTATATAAGAGATTGCATACATACATACATATTATAATTATAATAATACACATTATTATAATTATATTTAGTACCTGTTATAAAAAATAGTAGGTATGTACCTAACAGAGATATTTATTTTGATGCAGAACTTTTCTTGATTTCTGTCAAATACAAAAAATCATGTAGTAAGTAGAAAAAAAAACATGAAATAAATAAGATAAGAATGTAATAATAGATAAGAGATTTGAATATAAAATTGTGAATAGAAAAAAATCATAAATAAGATAAGAATATAACACAGAATATAACAGTAGATAAGAAAGTAGAGAGTAAGAAAAATGTAAGTAGAAAATAAGAAAAATGTAAAAATAGACTTTGACATATGTCAGAGGCAGTGGTATATCTAATAAAAAAAAAAATAACTGTTTCATATATTTTGTTATTTTCGTTATAAATTTTTGTATTAATCAGCAGATTTATTCTCGATTTCGGAGTTGGTCCCTTAGTAAAAGTTGTTTAGTTTGATGGTTCCTATCTACTATATTCGGTTAAAGCCGTCTTTTTTGTTACAGTTGTATAAATAATTTATTAGTAAAAAATTAAAAGTTAAAAATTAATTTTATTTACCGTGACTGTGACACCGCCTTCTGTCTCTGGTGCACCAGTAATTATGATTGAGGCAATCACGATAAAAATAGTGAGATCCATAGTTACAATAAAATATAACTTGGTTTGCTATAGTTATATTTGTATGAATATTTGTTATTAAACATCTATCAATCGAATGTCAGTTACTTATATACGTAAGTATCGTAATATCTTAAGAAAACCATATTTTTATTTTATGTAGGCACAGTTTAGGGTTCCACGGCTTTAAATCATAGGTCCGAAGTCACGGCTATGTATACAAACAATTAATATTGTATAAACTTTCACAGGTTGCTGAAGTACTGTTTTTGGTTTAATTTAAAAGTGTAAAAGTTATTTCTATCAGATAATGATAAGTTAATTTGGATTTTGAAAAAGGGGACATTATGCAAACCTAACGCCACTCCCGCAAAATAGTACATTATGAGACAAGTTAGCTTAGGTTGCAATAAGCAAGAGCTCACGAGTTACATACGACGTTTTTCAACACATTTGCGGGGAAAAAACACTTAACAATTAACACTAACATTAAACAATTTAACACACAGCAACAAATACGACAAAAACAAAATATGATAATTATGATTGGAAAAGGCGCGCAAGTTTTTTGTTTTTTTCACACGCCCAATGCAAGAATATTTTGCTAACAAAGGGGAGAGTGGGCATACAGCCTACTTCAAAATAAAAATTTTAACTGATAAAATTCCAATATTTTAATATTTTATAGCAAAATATTGTGAATTATGAATAATTTGATAATCATAAATATTTGTTTGACTTAATTAAGGATTTCCACATTTATTTATTCCAAAAATGTATATGAATTTTCAGCGACATAAAACCTCTTTGTTGTTACGAAAAAAATAACTGTATTACCCGGATAAATTGAGAATGCTCCGTTTACTTGCATAGAACTTGCAGTAAGGTACTAATTTAACTTTGTAAGGATAATTCTATAACCAACTAGTGTTTTATATATTATTGCACGCGTTTGTTATAGCTCGGTTTATGGCCCTAAAAGCGATGTATTAGGGCTCACTTTACGAGCAAGTGTGTTGAAAAAATAATAACCGTATAAATACACAATTAATTGAAAAAAAAACTTCTTTCTTTCTTTCAAATAATACACTTATTGTGGTTTTTCTCAACAAAACGACGGCCGTATTTAGCTGTTTTCACCAACAAAACTGTAAACAATTATTTGTCACTGAGTTTGTTTATATTTTGCGAGGAGACCATCAGCTTAGATTTTTAGTAAATTGTGTATAATTTACACGATAATCAATATTATCAATTACTTCAATATTTTGTTTGCGGGAGTCGCAGTGTTGCATAATAATGATGCCTTAAAACAAGGGAATAAACGTATTTGAACTTTCGGATTTTAAACTTGTAAGTATAATATTCTTTGTTAATTTTTATTACGTCAAATAATTTATTTTAAGTAAGTAAAAGATTACTTCTGTGTTTTTTCAATTAACAACGAAAATTGCTAATGGAATTTGCTAACACGGAACCACATTTCTTTCAAATCTCTTTAACTTCCAAACGTGTTTTATAAAATTAATTGCTGTTTTACTGTCACTAATTATGTATTTTTTTATCTAATATGAATAATTATTTGTATGGGGGAGCCACGATTCGCATTTACTCATTAGTTAAAAAAAAAATATTTACTCGTGTAAAAATCTTCATGCACTAAATAACTAATTTCATTAATTTTCTATTCAATACCATACTATGCACATTTTTATTCTCATTCACGCACTATTTTATTTATTTGTTACCCTAAAAAATTGAATAAATATAAATATTAATTCAAAGAAACTAAAATTATTTTGTGCCATCTAAATGAACTAACCAGATAAATAATTCCTACGAAGTTTTCTGTTCATTGTTGTGAAATAAGTTATTTAATGTAAGTAACTATTTACTTATCACTAGGTTATTGGATATAGATTTCTTATGTGATTGTGATTCCGGCGGTTTCGCTAGGGCCGGTCAATAGATGGGTGACCAAAAATTTATTATTTACTAGCTTCCGCCCACGACTTAATCCTCGTGACATTCGGTAAAGTCCTCGGGAATCTTTGGGCGGGATAAAAAACTATCCTGGGGGCCTATTACGAAAATAACGTACGCAATAATAGGGTATTTCACAACATTGAAAATATACTACAAATTGTGGTCATCCTAACAGATATTGGCGTAAAAAAACATATTTAACTAATATATAGACTAAATTAAGTCTATTAATTGATTAGTTTCACCTAGAAAAATGCAATCATTTTTGAATTTTTTTCTGTGGCGAAAACGCTCTAAGTTGACTGATGACGTCACTTGCCTGTAAACAAATATGGCTTCAGGCGTTTGACACGACCATAAATTGAAATTGAAATTTATTTATTTTGCACATGAACAAGGTTAGACTAGGGATAGACTAAGGATCCACGATTGATGGCTGTCAAATGGCTAAGGGTATTACAATGTTTACAGGCAACTGACGTCAACAAGTGACGTGTCCAGCGCCATAGCGTTTTTGGCGCGGTTTTAAACTTTTAAACTTTAACACTGTTTTTTTACATGAAATACATTGATTTTTCCTGAAATATCAATGTGGTGCGCTTATTACTTAATAAGGAATAACTTAAAATGGCTTTCCAAAATTAGTCAAATAGCCTATTGCGTAACGCAGTCACTTGGCCACGATAATCATCCGCAGTTTGTTGGTTGTAGTTATAACAAACATTTTGAATTTGTCTATCGTAGTTTATGGACTACTAAACAAACGATGTCGGATACGCTAGAGAGAAACTGTCAAACTCACGCAATCTCGCATACAAAAATGATTTGTAATAGGAAACAAACAAAACGAAGCACGGACGCAGCCGTCCCAGCCCACTGTTTTTAAACTATCTGTGTTTCCATCCAAAATATCCGTTCAGCCGGTTTTGCGTGATTGAGTAACAAACATTAGGATGTGTCCAGTTGGACTAATAAATGCCCCAATTGTACAATATTTTATGGGAATTCATAAATTGGGTGACTGGAAATAATTAAAGGCGACTGTTACAAGTATGTACTCACAAACTTTCACATTCATAATATTTGTTGGATTTCGAGCTTCTACGTTTTTGGGAAGCCACGTTTAGCCGTTGGTCCCGGCTGCATTTGCTAGCAGGAAATAACATCACACCCAAAGTCTATTGGTTATGCCATTCCTCCTTATCCATCCTTTAAAAAGAAAGCCCCTCAGTAGTGGGGACAATAACTAAACTGGGTAGGTACTTATTGTCTAAGGATGCTCGAATTCTAAAAATCACTAAATCCAAATATGTGGTATTTAAACTAGCATCACCAAGACATGTTGTTTTTTTCTGCATCGACTCGTGTGAATGAGTAATTTTGTCACGTTACGGAAGGTAACGGAGCAAAATTTGGAAGAAAGCAAAATTTGGAAGAAAATGAAACGATAGAACTGAAGTTCAGAAGTTTATTTTAAAATGTCACGTCCTAGGGTTACAGAAATTTTGAGGTACAGACTAACTATTAAGCTAGGTAAGTAAAACTAACGAATAGGGCATTGCTTTCTTCCAAATTTTGCTCCGTTACTTTTCGTAACGTGACAGTTTTGGCGCCCACGGAAAAAACCCACTTTACTAAATTCCAAAACAACCTTGCTCAAGGTAGGTAGTTATCTTTATTCGTACTTTAAGACAAACCTAATAATTATTTCACTCACAGCACTTGGCCGAGGCAATTCCTCGGTAGTGCACTTCATCCTGTAGTTAGAAACTTTTAAATATACTATACCCTACAGGACACTAATCAAATCGTTACACGCATAAACAGACACTTATACGATGACGCTGTCCTTCGGATAGTAGCACAGTATACTTGGGCACAGGAGTTTAAACTGTATAATTGTTCTAAGTAATTATATAGTTATTCTTGGACCTGAGAATACACACAACATGTCTTTTAGGAGAATATCCTGGAAAGGCAAACATTCGACCAGATACTTCGAGGATCTAGAGTCCAACTAAAAGTGTCAAACCACTACACTCACTACCAACTACCCCTCATTTTCTACTAAATTTTGCTCCGTTACCTTCCGTAACGTGACAGTTTTTGAAAAATCTTTCAGTAGGATTTACAATATTTATCCTTCAGGACCTCTAAGTCCTTTGTTCAGGGAGTTAAAAATCCCTAAGTCTTTTGAATATGAATAAAAAATCACTAAGTCAAATGGGAACCTTAGTTTTTTTTTGTTTCTCAAACTCGTTCGAATCAAGTTTTGATTTATGTTTTGGCGTTTAAATACTGTAAAACTTTTTATGTTGTAGACAAATTACGAAGGTAAGATATTAGGAAATTTATCTGTTGTTAACAATGTTTTAAATTTTTATCCAGTTGAACTACTTTAAAGTCATGCTAAATGTATGTATACTTCTTTGGATAACAATCTGGATCTGATCTAGGGTTATATTATGTATTTGGTGAATAAGCATTACATGAATATTACGTGTTATTTATGTCATTTTAACCAAATAAAATAAAATATTTTTTAGTGAGGGATAGGTATTGACAAAAATGTTTCAATGGTTACCCACATCTTTGTCAAATGATGGTTGATTAATTTTTACAAAAATAATCATTTTAATCAATTAAAAATAATAAAAGTCCATTGAATTTGATTAAAATATCCCTAAGTCCAGGGTTTGGAGATAATTCACTCTTTTTTGTTATTTTTTAAAAAGTAACTATATCATTTTTGTATAAAGTAATTAAACGTATTAAAAAAGTTTTTTTTGTTCTATCTATCATATCAATTTCAAACACTATAGTGAAAAGCTACCATTTAAGGAATTTTTGAAAGCATTTTTTACGGTTTACACGAAAGTGTCTTATTTATTTCAAAATCTATCGCAATCGCTTTCATTTGACAGATATACGTGACACATTGATACTTCTTTTTGGCACAGCTAAAAACTTACCAAAGAAATTTAGCAATGTGTCACATCCATCTGTCAAATAAAAGCGAAAATTCTCCCATTGCAGATCAGGCTAAAGTTTTTAGGGAACAATTAAAAAAACTGTTGGGCCCAAAATTGGGTTGTCCTTTATACAATAAGTATCCTGCCGGCTAACGAATCGAACTTCGAAAAGTCTGCTTCAAATTAAAACAGATAAATCGAGCCCCAATTGGGCCAAAATGGCGAACCCTAATTTATAAGGTCACACAAACATCCATATCTTCCAAATAACTTCAACAAGTAGGACAATACGAAATTCCTTACTTCAATTTATCTTTTTTAATTTGAAACTCGGCAAATTTTCCGAAGTTCGATTCGTTAGCCGGTACGGCCCCTTGTTCTAACTACTTATTATTAGTGATTAAATAAAAAACAGAATTCAAAGCGTTTACGGTTTTCAAATTTTCGAAAATAAAAACCACTTGTCATGTATGAAAGTATATGTATATATAGCGTGCACATATGTAATAAGAGTTAGTAATAAAGTACGGACAGCGGTCGTTTCTCTCTCGATACACTTACACATTTTTTTTAATTAAGTATAAAATAAAAAAACAATAAAAAAACATAACTCTTATTTTTTTAATTTTTTAATTTAAGTATTTTTAATGTTAAAGTTACAAAAAAGTATTTTTTTGAAGATTTGGACGAAAAACACCCTCTCTATCAGAATGACCTTTCCGCTGAAAGACCATTTACGTTGGATGACATGAAAGCAAGATACCTACATAGCCAAAAGACAATTCAGCTGCACGACATAAAAGCAGAATACCCAGTCAGCAGAGAGTCAACTCAGCCGGACGATATAAAAGCAGAATAAGCTAGTAGCAAAACTTCTGGAATTGCAAAAGTCCGTATGTTTAAAATACCTTATTAGCCGGAAGTCAAATTAGTTGGATGACAAAAACACAGAATGGGATAGCAAAAAATATTCGTTATTGTTCTTTTTTATTTTCCACCTTTATTTTCTATGAAAAACAATATCTTTTTTTTATTTTTTGTTTTTCAAAGAGGTCATTTAGTAACTATGACATTTAAATATCCAGACGTTTTGCTACTATATCATTCAACGCTCATGTCTATTGAGTAACTATGGCGTTTTAATATAAAGACAATTTGCTACTAGCGTATTTTGAATTACGACATTTTACGATCCAGACGTTTTGCTACTAAGGCGTTTAGCGTTTGTCTATTTAGTAACTATTGCATTTTAATATCAAGACGTTTGGGCGATATTGTCATTTTACAACGTGGGTATTCTGATAGTGACCCGAAAAACATGGTGTCCATTATATTGTCACTTATGATCTGTAACATTTACTCTTCTCCATTCATTCTCGAGTGAAGTTGCCGCTTTAAATTATTTTAGTTCACGTAATGAGATAAACTTGGCTTTAAGAAACAACTGCAAAGTAATATAGGTATTAGATCTAAATCTTATCAAAGCGGTATGACAAACTCTTTCAGTCGATATTATTATTGAATCGAAACTTCACCTTTTTGCTACATAATATTATACCATTTCCATAAAATAGGTAATATTGCGAAATCGTCTCTTCAGCACCAATATGAATGCAGACATCTTGGTTTTATGGATACAATTTCAATATCGGAACCGATTGTCAGCCTATGACCCAATATTGCTTAGTAAGGCTGCGATATGTTTGGAACTTTGTAGTAGGATATGCTGTTTAAAAGGGGAAATGAAATCAAAGGGTTTTTGAGTGTCAATATTTTTATTTCTGAAGAAGCGCAAGCACTTAATAAATAGATAATCTACCTAAGATTAAATCTTGCTTACATATTCAAATGAAAAATGCATTGACAAATGAAATGTTAAAACTATTGTGAGTAAAGGTAAAATTATTGCTTAGAGGATTAATGGTGGTGGCATCTTCTATTTCCATTTAGTTTACCAGCAATATGTTTTAATACTGTTGTACCTATTCATGAGTATGCTGTGCGAAGTAAGTTGAATAAATTGTATGAAAACTTGCAAATCTGTAAAGAAAAATACAGGAATTATGAATAACTTGTAGTAGATATGTGAAGAAAAGAGATAGACCTTGGGAAAATATCGTGTCACATGGGAAAATATAGGGTGAAATTGAATTCTCATAAACTTTAGAATCGAATCGTGGCGTGAGGGCATTCAAACGGCTCAATTTTTAGGCCAACTTGCTACGTACTTTACTCCAGTCCTTTACTTTAGTCCAGGGGTGGCCAACTTGTCTAGAACTACGATCTACTTTAAAATTTCCTGGCCTATTGAGATCGACTTAAAGCATTTTCATTTTTAGGGTATTTTTTCACTACAAAACCGCCGCACCCGCCTTCCGAACCGTTCTGTTGCTATTTGCTTTGCTACCACAAGCAAAGCACTTTATGTTATGTCTCCAGAGATCGACTGGTCAATCGCGATCGACTTGTTGGCCACCCCTGACTAAAGTTTAGTCGACTGGTATTTTTTATCAACAATAGTTTGTAAATTCGCATTGCTACCTCATTGAATTTAGGTTTGCGATTCGATTTCACCCTATTCAGCTAATAATATCGCCTAGTAAGCCCGCGTAAATATGCATGCCCCTAGCATGCCCCCACGAGTCGTTTTTCCAAGCTTCAGTTATCAATATCGCGGTTAGAATATTAGCTTTAAAGATAGCCAATGATTTCGATTTCACTCTGTAGTTTATTCCTTAAAGGGCGGTAATAGGAAAACATGGTTTGCGCGGGCCATATTTTTATATAGAAAACGTAAACTTGTAGCCAGCAAAAAAATCATACTACAAACTAAAGAGTTTATCTAGTTGCTACAAACACTAAATTTCGTATAAACCTCACAGATGATTGTAAAAAAAATATCAGAATATCATCAAAAGAGCTTGTCGCGGGCCATATTTTTGGCGTAAATAATAGCGTAAACGTATTGAATTCTAAATCAAAATACACTTTAACGTACTGTGCAGTTGCTCCAATAACTTTTTTTCAAGAATGATAATTGTGCTTAAAACAATGATAAAAAAACAACGAAAAACATCGAAAAAGTGCAGAAGTGAGGTTATTTTCCATACTCTTTACACGTAAAGAAAAAGACAGAGACAAATGATTTCGCATAACGGAGCCTTAATGTAAACATACATATTCCAGTTACTTACTAAGCTGAAACTGTTCAAATTCATAGTCGTGTATCCTTTAGCTGTGAATACAAATGGTTTCTGTGTTCTCGCCATCAACATTAACAACATCATCTTAGTATCTTTGTCAGCAAAAGTCCAGTCTGCTGAATATATGGCAGTTGATAATTCCAAGCTCTAGAACAGATGTGGATTTCGCATTGAGCTTATTATAAAATATAGAAGCCGTGTACAAAGACGTCATTAATTTTAATGCTCTATTATTGTACTATGTTGTGTCATCATAAACCATTTTTTGGAAAAGAAAGAGATATAACCAACTTTTACTATCTTTCTTGATTATATAATTTGACATGTATTGTAGCATTTTGCTAGTAAGAAAAAACTTTCGTCATATAACAGTTAATCTGAAATTTTGCAAATAAAAAAATAATAAGCACTAAAAATCATCTGGCGATCCTGATTTATAGAAAAGCATTCCATTTTTAAAATAATGAATAAGCTTTATTTGTATTTTTTAATATTAAAATAAAAATATCATTTAATATACTAGAAAAATACGACTCGCACCAACGGCTTACAGTTTTTTGTCATTTTGAAAAGCCCTCATTGAACAAGATTTATTTGGGGCATTTCGGGACTATTCTTGTTTAAAAATTAAAAACTGTTTAAAAATACTTACGTGATCACTGAGGACTTGACCATTAAGACATTGAATAAATACTTCCATATAAAGATAGCAACACATGAAGAAATAACGAAGAGTCTTGTACAAGTCGTTTACAGCCTGTATTAAAAGAAATTTTAAAGTGCTTTACTGAAGTGGCTAATCGGCGTTTACACTATAAAATTGTATTCAAACATTCAAAACAAAAATCTTTGTAATGAATAAACCGACCCTTAAAAAAGATAACTGAAAAAAGATTTCAAATAATCTTTTAAAGAAATGGATTTGACATTTATGCTTGTCTGGAAAAATTAAAATACCTGCATTTTTTTTCATTGTTGATTTTTGGCCTTTGTGCTATTTAGCTTTTTTGAAGTGAAAACTTCTTTAGCGGCGTTGTACACTTTTTTTGTAATGGGGAAAAAATGTTAAACTCGCGTCAGTCAGGGTCACGTGACCCTGATCGAAAATTCGTAAGACGAATGTAGCGTAGACAGCCGGCGGTGGAAGTATCCCCCTCTCTTTATACGGGGCGCGGCGAAAATAGCGGCGCGTCATTTCAAGACGTGGTTTGTAAGTGTATCGATATTGACCATGTGAAGATGAAAGTGATTAATGTCGTAGTTTTAATAATTTGTTATGTTTTTACAAGGATTTATTAGTAAGTTTTCGGTTTTGTATTCTATAAGTTTGCGATGTTTGATTGCTTTATTACTGGACTTTGTATTAGTAAGTTATCTAAATTTCATTGTATATAGGTAATTAACCTATATCTATAGAAAATAAGTCTTTGTTATGTTATCGTTATTTTGTAAAGACCGGCGCTTACTTCAACAATAGAAACGGGAACATATTTTGTATGAACTTACAAAGAGATAATTGCGCTAGTACAAGATAGATACATTGTGTGAAAGGGAGGTCCGAGTTCTGGAATATTATGTTATGGGTAAACAATCGAGAGAAATTCGGGCTTTGTTTAATTGGCTGAGATTATTCTCAACTATTCCAGTAGTTTTTATTGACTATATAAAGCGCGAAAGTTGAAGCGAGAGTCAGTAGTAATTCAGTTTTAGTTCAGCCACTCGTTTAGTTAGTTTAGTAGAGTCAGTTTAGTTCAGCCAGTTAGTCAGTTCAGTTGAGATCATTGTGTTTGCAGTAGCTTACGTGTAAAAGGAAAAGGAGGCGAATAAAGGAAGACTACAGTGAACAGGCATTTATTTCTTCACCAACCCAGCAACTATCTACCTATACTGTACCCGTCACATCACCGCTTTGCATCGCTTCAACAGTCCACTACGGAAGGCGGGTACAGTTGGCATTTATGTTGTGTTATGTTTCGTAGTAAATATTATTTTAATTTGTGGCCATGTTATTTATGATTCATAAGAACTAGATTATCCATTAAAAAGATTTTAAATTGAAAGTTTGATAATGACTTACGGCGTAAATTCACTAAAAATATTTAATTTAATAATTTATATACAATTACGAGAATTTAAATAAAAAATTAAGTAAAAAAAAGATTTAATATGTGGCTAGATAGATATTCTTACGACAGCCGTGAATAATGTGAGACAAATAATAGTTGCACCAAAACCATAGTACAATAGCATAACACCGCCTAAAGCTCCATCTAGTTCTTTTGATATCCTAAAACAAAAATAAAATAACAACAATAAGTACCTAGGTAACTTTCTACCGCAAAATGAGAAAACCGTTTCTTCGGACCATCAAACTGAACAACTTTTACTATGGGACCAACTCTGAAATCGCGAAAATCAGCTGTTTCATACAAAAATATAAAACCGGCCAAGTGCGTGTCGGACCACGCGCAGTAGGGTTCCGTAGGTTCATTATACCATACCATATTTTAATACCGCTATCATTTTTCGTCTGAAAAAATAACTTTGTTTTTCACAGTGTTTGTATGAATGACAAAGTTATATTTGCGGTTTTGGAAAATGTACTATATCTTGAAAACTAATAACTATATCTCGTTCAAACCAATTTTCGTTGAAAGTGTTTATCAAGATCTATAGCTTATATTTTTTTTAGATTTTTCACCCTCTTACTTTAAAAGTTAAAGGGGGGGGGGGGGGGGGACACACATTTTACCACTTTGGCGGCAAATATCTTTCAAATGGTTGACTTTGAAAAAAATTGTTTTAGAAACCTCAATGTCATTTTTAAAGACCTATCTATAGACACCCCACAAGTATTGGTTTGATGAAAAAAAATATTTTCAGTTTCAGTTCCATGTATGGGGAGTGTTCACGCGCAAACGCGAGACACCACCAAACACTCGCACCAAAACAGGGAGCCCCCCTTAATCTTTTATTTTTTTTATTTTTGTATAAAAATCGTAAAGCGGTTCACAGAATACACCTACCTACCAAGTTTCAACTATGTAGTCCTAATACTTTTGGATTAAAGTGGCTGTGACATACGGACGGACAGACAAACATACAGACAGACAGACAGACAGACATGACGAATCTATAAGGGTTCCGTTTTTTGCCATTTTGGCTACGGAACCCTAAAAATGTACGAAGCTGCTGATTTTTTTTTGCGATTTCAGAGTTGGTCCCTATGTAAAATTTGTTCAGTTTGATGGTCCGAAGAAACTTTTTTCTCATTTTGCGTTAATTCATTAACACATTGTATATCCAAAGTCAAAGTAATCATTACTAAATTTAACTTCAAAATAAGTGCTTTCAAATCTTAGACTTATTTTTTTCAAATAGAAAACAGTATGGACAAAAGTGTCTTTTTTATGTGGTGAGCAAATAGCAAGGGAATAATCTCCACTCTGCTTTTACTTCTGCAAGATTGCGGAAATCAAGTATTTTTTTTCACACAACCAGATTTTTTATAATAAGGGAGCTTATTCCTCTTAAAAAAAATCTGCCAATTTTATTCTTTTCAGACATTCCCTATTAAATTACTTTACAAAAAGTGTGTTTCCTTTTTTAATTGATCCAGAAAATCTGGTATCCACAGCCTTTTTCATTTCAACACATCGTCGTCGTTGGTTTAAAATATTCATGTCACACTTACCGTGCTAAAAGTTGATGTCGAACTATTATGTTTCTTAAATTCTTTTTAATATTTATGTGAGTTTCTTGTAAATTGCGTTTGTTTACAATATTGTCAACATCATCAGCGGTGATTAAATTCTTCAAGCTGTCACCGAGAACTTTCAATTCCATACAAATAAAAATAGTGTATGCAGCATGAATTACGTTACAAAATCCATAAACGCAGATCACTACGAAGGTCATAAAACTTTCCCAGAAATAAATGGTGTTATACCAAACGACTTTATCAAAAGGGTACCATCCATCGAATGGATATAGATACACCAGCTCTTCGTTAAGGATATCATGTTTATAGTACATGATTAATCTTGGAAAAGAATTAACAACAATAAGAAGCGGTACAGCGTTATAGTTTAAGAATCTGGAGACTTTTTTATTAATAGCAGTATATTTTCTAAGTATCTTCCTATGACTCCGGCTTTCAGATACTACATCAAAGAAATCCTCGCAAAAATGACAAAAGATTTCGTTGTAAAGCTCTCGATGGACGTGAATTTTTGTAATCTTCAAAATTGCCATTATAACGACGCCCAGATTTGGTGCGACATTTAATACTTCGAAAAAGTTTGTGACCCCGTTTAAGCAAATGGTGGTGAAAAGTTGTACTGAAGTCACTGATAAAAGAAAGTATACGAGCCCGAAGTAAATAAATTCAATTTTAGATTTCCCAACAAAAGGATAGACACGTCCAACTCTCCGCCCAACATTACCCATAAACTGCATTTCGCTTAACAAATTTTCTTTTAACTCTCTAGTCGACTGAAGAAGCATATTTTATAAAAAAATTAGAACTCACGCTCCTTACGAACTTCGATAGAATGAATACCAAACTGTAAATCATGTCTGTAAATACCTGAAATCGCACTCAAAAGAAATAACAGCTTTGGGTTTCAGTTGATTTTATTATAGGGCACACTAAAGATAATAACTAAGCAAAGGAAATCATATAACGGACATTAATGTTACGTTGTAACTTGTAGCAAGCATCATGTAAATAATATACAAATCAGTAGGTACATCTCTCCCTTAGCATGACCAGCGAAAAACAATATAATAATAATAATAATAAAGACTTTATTGCACACGACAAAACATAATACACAGAGAATAAAAAGACAAAAAAACATACAATAGGCGGCCTTATTGCTACATAGCAATCCCTTCCAACTTTGGGTGAAAGAGAAAAAATAAATAGGAGAAAGGGGAATGGGTGCATGGTAGAGGATCAATATAGATAATGAATATATGCTAGAGGATAAGTACAGATAGGAAAGAGAATTAGATAATAAAATATTATATATTATGAGCAGAGGAAAGGAAATGAGTTCTGACTTGATCGCCAAAGGATCTCAGAGTCTGAGCCTTTCTGATACCCTACCTGCCTAGTAAATATAAGTAAATAATTTGTCACGTTTCTGTCAAAAGACAGTGGATTTTGACTTGAGTTTCGATAAAACGCCATATCACGCGATACACATCATGTATCAAAAAACCCTGTCAGATCCTGAAACATAGGTCCAATAACGAGTTTTTTTTCGCCTTTCCATAGTAAGTCGGTCAGCTGACCAATCCATTTTGAATGGGAGTATGAACATTTTTTTTGTTTTTCGCCTTAAGTTCCATGGAGAATGTTGTTCAGTTTCAGCAACACTATCACCTTTGGCCGTATACAGAGAGAAAGCAGGTTGACGCAGTTTGAGGCAGGTTGCTATACTAAAATGGACTTTATCCCCGCGCATTATATTATATTTTCGCTATACTAAAATGGACCGGCGCATATAAGCGCTTACAAGCGCTTAGTATAGCGAAAATGTAATAAAATGAGCGGGGATAAAGTCCATTTTAATATAGCAACCTGCCTCAAACTGCGTCAACCTGCTTTCTCTCTGTATACGGCCTTTTTCAGGATTTGACAGGGTTTTTTGATACGTGATATATATCGCGTGATATAGCGTTTTATCGACACTCAAGTCAAAATCCACTGGCTTTTGACAGAAACGTGACAAATTATTTATATTAACTACGGTGATCGTGTAAGGGGGACATAAGTACGTCTTTATTAAAATGTAAGTAAATCTTTTGTTGAATGTGATAGCAGTAAATTGTGTACAGTAGTTTTAGAGAAAGTAAATAAAAAAAAAATTAGAATAAAGTCCGCCTCGTACACATTATTCATTATAATAAGACTAGCGGCTGCCCGCGACTTCTTCGTTTGCGTGGCGTGGAAAGCTTTTTTTGCTATCCCTCGGGAACAATACTTTTTTTTCTATACCCCTGACAACGTGTATGTAAAATTTAATGATGATCGGTTTAGTAGTTAATTTTATTTTATTTTTATTTATTGTAGTAATGTGTAAGACGTGAAGGCGTAACAAACAAACAAACAAACGGACTTTCGCAATTAATATTAGTAAGGATAAAGACTGTTACAGTACGAGGCATATATCTTGAAATCGGGTGGGGATTGCGCGGAACGCGTATTTTGGGCATACGTAGCTGTGAGGGGAGCGGGCGGCGGGAGAGGGACGCGCGCTATTGCTCGCTCACAAGAGCACATGCGCGAACTTATCCCCACTACGTAGAAAAAATTTCAAGATATGTATCTTGAAATTTTTTCTACGTAGTGGGGATAAGTTTTAAGTACAGTACCTACGAGGCATGTGCCTCGTACTGTACTTAAATAAAATAAAAATAAGAAGTAGAAACAATATTTTAGTAATCCCAATAGCATATTATCCTTTTGGTTAGTTTCCTACAGCTTTGATTCCAACACACGATATTAGACGCGCATCACGTTCCATTTTTAAATTTTCAATACAAGCGCGAGCCGTAATGAGGGCGAACTTTGAAAGTTACTTGTATTAAATTATGAAATAGATATATAGGTAAGTATACACAAAACACGCAATACAATAGACAAATACCTCATTATTCCTAAGAAAAATAAAAAAAAAATACTTTAGAATCAGTAAATACCAGTAAAAAACATGTCATAGTGTACCGTTTTGAGCATTTTTTAATATTTTATTTCTATGTGATTAAAAACATTTTTTTTAAGTTTTATGTCTATAGGGCACTCCTTACAAACAATAAGTGAAAAATAAATTTGAGTCGTATTCTTATTTGTTACAGCTGAAACGTTTGTGAAAAATACCTCTGACAAGTTGAAATTCCACTTGAACAGATTGTATTTGTTTTTAAATACCTGATAATTTATTATGTTTTCTCTCTATACGGGTAACCCTGAGCGAAAGTGGCGCCGCGGTGATTTTTATTTAATATTATAATTCTATTATACAATTTTAATAATGTTTATCGTGGAGATTTTAGGGCCCACAGTCTAGTATTTTTAGATGGTATCCTTACATTCCCTAGTAGTCACTGCTAGAAGTAGATAGAAAAACTGCTAAAAGTGGCCGTTTTTGACACATTTGCTATCTACTTCTACGAATGACTACGAGGGCATGTAGTGATACCATCTAAAAATACTAGACCATGGGCCCTAAAATCTCCACGATAAACATTATTAAAATCTTTATCTATTAATAACTTATTAAATAAAAACCTCTGAGGGCGCCACTTTCGGTCACACAATCGCCTTAAGAATTCTTTAGAGAACTTCTTTGGAAAAACGCTAATTTCTTTGAATTGCGTATATACACTCTTAAGTTTACTGTCGCATAATCACTAGAGCAAGCCAGTAATTCAACTAACCGATTTCGTTGAATTACAATGTCAATCAATGCTTATACTTAATACCCTATACTCAAACGGTTAGCTCTTAACGTAAAGGCAGAGGGTCGATAATTGAATGTATTTTAAAGTAATTTAATATGGACAGAAATGGGTCAAGTCGAGATTCTCTTAACGTAGCGATCGCTTATAATTTGCTCGTATTGTTCAGTTCAAATCACAGGAGAGGGCACTTGACAATGCCGTTTGGAGTCCTTTGTTGCATGACTAATATGGAAATTAATCCGATGGTGTATGCCATACACTCGATGGTAATGCTTTAAAGGATGCTTCCTCCGGCTTTGCCATTTGCCCTGTTTATTGTGGGGTTCAATATATAGAAGAGCACAATACAATAATTATTTTCAACCAAAATGTTGGTTACCTCGTGATGAGTCACGTCACGATTCTTTATTTCCTCATTTTTCAAATATTCCCTTTTTGTGACTTGAAGTTAAAAAATGCTTTATATTTACTCAACTTTGTTTATAATTTCATAAAATAGGTAGAATAATATCAAGTTTATGTATCTATTTAGCTTGAGACGATATAATTCAACTGTGGCGTTGTATAATAGTATTAAATGTACATTTGGTTAGTTCAATTGTAATGTAGGTAAGAGAAAAATCTTCACGATCATTTTGGTAGGTACCCCAACATCCATTTCCCGGTACAAAATATGATGCTATTACGTTTGAATCGTGCGCACCGAATGCTTGTTCAAATTGCCATCCGAGAATCACATTCGTCTTTAAATTGTGTTCATTTGCAAAATGATTTCCAAATCTATATAGATGAGGACTTTAAGTTTGATCGTCTAATAAAACGACCAGATTATCCTGAACCTTTTGTTCTTGTTTAAAGTATGAAATACGAAGAAGGAAGAGCTCTTAATAAGTTGGATGTGTACAATGTGACTCGTGTTTGAGCCCTTTATGTGTATTCTTATTCACTGTTATAGATTTTTTATGACTAATACAGAGCTGATATTACCATTATTTATTCTGTAACTACTGTTACCTACTACTACCCATGTTCTTCAACTATCATTAACAATATGAAATACACTCATAAAAATCCTAGATTTCTCGACCAATGCTAACTGTAAGTTTTGAACACCAAGGGTATTGCACAAGCAATAGAGATTAGATGCCAGGAATGTATCATCATCATATTAGCCGCACAACACCCACTGCTGGATACAGGCCTCCCCCAAGGATCTCCACGACGATCGGTCCTGCGCTGCCCGCATCCAGTGGCTTCCCGTGACCTTCACCAGATCGTCGGTCCACCTTGTCGGGGGCCTACCCACGTAACGTCGTTCGGTGTGCGGTCGCCATTCTAGAACCTTTTCGCCCCAACGGCCATCGGTTCTTCTCGCTATGTGTCCAGCCCACTGCCACTTTAGCGGAGCAATCCTTCGAGCGATGTCGTTTACTTTAGTTCTCATGCAGATCTCCACATTTCTGATTCGATCACGCAGGGAAACGCAAACATGAATGTATAGCAGAACGCAAAATATAATGTTATTTACTGTAGAATATTATTGGTGAAATAAATAAAATATTCCACGGAATAAATTGCGTGATTAGACAATCGAGCATGCAAAAGCACCAACAAAATCGGAAAAGAAAAGGGGTTTTTAACAACTCCATACAAATAAAAACATTTTTCCGTCAAATGAAGACGTCACAAAGAATAATAAAGGAGATTCAACGATAGGCCCACAATGGGGTGCGATCAACGACGACACGACACGACTCCATTCGACGCGGCCGGGGCCTCACACGTCAAATTTCACTTCCTGAATGGCGTTCACCCCACGGAATCTTTATAAATAGTTGTGCGAAGATGCTGCTTAATTTGTCGGAAATCTATTGGGACTCAATGCATACCGGGAAGTCAACGGATTGTGCGAACTTGGTGGATCGGGACCTGATTTAATTGAGTCTGTGCTCTCTAATTTGATAGGGATTTGCTGGAATTCATTCATATACCTATATAAGGTGGGTATTAAAGGTTAATCATACGGTGCAAGATTATTAAGTACAATAGGCACCAGTATAAGTAACTAATCTTTGAATTTCCAAAGTGCAATGAGTTTTTCTGTTTTTATAACTTTCTAAATATACACTCATTAATTATTTTTCTTATACCTATGTTGTTAATGCATGATATAAGTACCTACTTATTATTGTTGTCAGAAAAATAAGAGAAAATAAAAATCTGTGATTTGATTTTTAGATGCTAAGTATTTGATAAAATAATTATTTATTTTCATTTTACAACAACTATTAAATAATATGATGTCACCCTGTTGGGCGTTGTTCACGCCCAAAACAATGGAAAATCTTTTGTGTCACATTTTACGGGGCCATGAAAATAAAAGGTGTGTTTAGGCTGAAGCACAGAATAAATCTATACATATAAAACTCTAAATTGATTGATTGTAGATTGATTGATTGGGATACGCCTAGAGCCCTAACGGCTGAAAGTAGAGACCATTTTGGAGGGTAGACCTTTCATGATGTAAGTGAGCACTAAGAAAGGATTTTGAAAAATTTACTCCCAAAGGGGATTAAATAGGGGATCAAAGTTTGTATGGAAATCTCTTAGTTTCAAAGCTAGGATTTGTACTATTATGTATTCTGGCTAGGATGTTCAAATTTTGTGTTTAGGCTGACGATGACGATTAAAAATTATAAGAGGAGGAGGAAAGGAGAAAGGGGAGGCGGGTCGGGGGCGGGGAGGACGGCGATAGATAGATATAAAGTTTGACGGTTACGGTGATGGTAAGTGTAAGTAGAAGCGGAAACGGAAGTTGAAGCGAAAGCGAAAGTGGATGCAGAAGCGTGAAGTGAAAAGTTAAGTAAAGTGACAAGTGACGAGTAACGAGTGACGAGTGACGAGTGACGAGTGACGAGTGACGAGTGACGAGTGACGAGTGACGAGTGACGAGTGACGAGTGACGAGTGACGAGTGACGAGTGACATGTGACGAGTGATGAGTGACATGTGACAAGTGAAAAATGGTAACGGGAACGGCAACGACAACGGCAACGGGCAGGGGAACGGGATATCACTGGGCCCTATTCTGAACGGGGATGGGGACGGAAACGCCTTCTAGTATGGCTTTTAAAGAATTATAAATATTTTCTTAAATGTCCACGCCAATGAAGTCGCGAGCAAAAGCTAGTTATAGTATACAGGGTTATTTGTAATACACCAACAATCTCGCACGAGCGGATTACTAACATAATTGATCTGAGCTGATCGAAATTTGTATGAAAAGTAAATTTTTAATTATCTGTTTTGTTAAAGTCGTAGAACTAAATTTGTTGTTTATAATGATAGTAATCTACTCCTGGCGAGGTTATGGTGTTTTAAAAATAACCCTGTATAAAATAAGGTAATACGGTCTATTTTATTAACAGGTGCTTCCATCAAAGTTTGCATTTAAAAGGAAAACAAAGGACGACAGGACAGCCATCTTCAATTGTAACAAGCACTCAAGCACTCCAACGAATGATAAGTACATGCTTATTGTACTAATTAAAACAAAAGCTCTGCAAGGTAGCACCACACTCAAAATGTGGCAGTATGGAATATTTTGAAGACGATTATAAATGTATTCGGTTCGTATTAAAATACTCTACAAAGGCGTCTTAGAAAACTTAGTTTGGTTTACTGTAGCGACATAAAGTTACTGTGATAGTTTGTTACTTTAAACATTAACCATTCATCTTTCTAATGTGTTTTGTATCAGAGAAAATCACAATTTCATTGGAAAAATTAAATTGATATCCATAATTGGGATTGAGGACATTTT
Source organism: Agriphila geniculea (assembly GCA_943789525.1). Lineage (NCBI taxonomy): Eukaryota > Metazoa > Arthropoda > Insecta > Lepidoptera > Crambidae > Agriphila > Agriphila geniculea. The sequence goes on along the minus strand of OX038877.1, from coordinate 9,208,362 downwards.
TAGGGTTCCGTACTTAAGTCAACGAGGAGCCCTTATAGTTTCGCCAATTATACTATAATTGCAGACAGACATGGACAAACGACTATAATTATTACAGTCGTTTTTACAGCCATATGGTACAGTATAAGGTTACTACGGAACCCTGTACTGCGCGTGGACTGACACGCACTTGATCGCTTTTTTTAAATAGCTCTGTTCTATATACAAAAAGTAAAGGGCTTTCGTCGAGCTTTTGCCATTTATTTTTAGGGTTCCGTACCAAAATGGTAAAAAAGGAACCCTTATGGCGTGACTCAGTCTGTCTGTCTGTCACAGCTGAATATTTCAAGAACTACTAATGATATCAACTTGAAATTTGGAATAGTTTAAGATGACATTTGTCCAACTGTTTTGCAAATAAGAAAGAAATAAAACAATTAATATCTCTTGTACAACAGGGACTGAAAAGAGGTCTTAAAATTTTGAAGTAGAGCTACTAGGGCATGTGGGGTATCATATGAAAGAACGCCGTTTGCACGTTTTCAATCATTTTTTCTGTTTTTTTTTCAAGCCACATAGTTTTCGACTTATGACGAAAAATGTAAAAAAAAAATACCGTTCCCCCCCCCCCCCTTATCTCTGAAGTTTGCCAAGAGAAAAATCTGAAATATTTCTATGTGATTGTTTATAAAAAGATTACAGGAAAAATAAAACATGTCTCAATATAGCATACTTTTTTTAGAAATTATCAAATTTCTAAAAATGTTAACATTAGTTCCACTATCGGGTAAGAGAATGCGCTGACCTAAAACTGCAATAATAATTTTAATATTCTACTCTGCAGTGTATTTATTATGATGGTACGTAACCCTCGGTGCGCGAGTCAGACTCGCTCTTAACCGGTTTTATTGTTAAAAGATCCCACCTTTTTCGATATTTACATGTGCTATTGACGGCCAAGATTTTAATTTTTCAAGTCGATCGATAAATCAGACAAAGTGATAATTAGTCACATTAATTAAAGAGATTCTTCTGATGTTCTTATACTGTGATAAAGACGTGCAGAAATACGGATACTTTTGCAGTAAATAAAGTTGAAAATTAGTTACAGTTTCCTTTGTGAGGGTTCTCAGTTAATGAAGCGGGACGCTGTCAGCATCTGTCTGTAGAGATATTAAATTAAAAAAGGATTGAACGCTGAAAACTGGATGGCATGTTGGGAAATGATGGGAAGCGAAAAATACGTTAAGACTTTGAGTCAAAATAATAACTTTTATGGTCAGTTTAATAAGGATACTCTGTTTTATTGGCCAATGATATTTATACATTAGTTTCAGCTTTTGATCTAGCGTTGTGTACTCAATTTACTGTCTGATTATAAGCTGTATAACTTCGTTTTGAGTTTAATTTTTTTCTGTTTCTTGAATAGCGAGCTCAAAAAAGTTATTGGGAAATACTCACTTTACACTCACTTTTAAGTTCTCCGGCAAACCCACATTTTGACATATAGCCCATATTGTGTACCTTTGATATCTGTGAAACTACAGACAAATGCCAGAATTTCATAAATCGGCGCACTGTACTCAATCACGAAGTCATAAACATTTTCAATGTTAAAACATATAATCAAAGAAATTATTTGATAATGATACCAATAATTTCAAACAAGAGTATCAAAGCATCTATCCTAAAGCTAGGGTTTGCAAGGATGACGGTGTCGTCATATTACGGCCGTTATTTAGCGGCGTAGAAGGTTGTCAATGTAAACAATACGGGGCGCGCCATACTGTTTATAATAGAAAACGTTCTACGCCGCTAAAATACGTCCGTAATATGACGGCACTGTCATCTTAGGATACCCTAGCTTAATTACATATTACCATTCGTGTTAGGGTATATTTTCTTTGATATTACCAAAACCAAAAGAATTCAATATTTAGAATCTGAAAAAGACTTTGGTAAATGCATTTTATATTTAAGCGGACTAAAACTACTATAACATTCACAGTTACAATAATTAAAACAAAACACTCATTTATACCACAATTTTTATACCTATTACAAGCATTCTCTACTGTTATTTTACGATCACGACTCAAGATAAAACCAATTTACAACATACACGACAATTAATTGAACATGTACTTATTTTATCACCAACAACATTTAAACTTAGAGTGTGCACGGAAAACACAAAATATAGTTTCATTACTTATTTTAATGGCCAATAAAGTTCACCCAATTTATAGCAACGCTTACGTGTGGAGAATCAAGCGACGCTCATGAATTATGGTTTCAGACCTTTAAACTTTAATAAGGTCCCTGTTTCGTTTGTGGTATGAGTAACGTGGGCAATTTTGTGATTTTCCCTCGGTTTAGAACAGGGGCGGAGCTTGGAGAATATATCGGTAAAGCGTTTTTTGCGGATTTTATTGATGAGCTTTTGTTTCCAATTTCATGTGTGTTTTGTTTTTCTGCATATATCAGGCTACTAGTGTATTTATGTGGTATTAACATGGAGCAACTTCGCAGGCAACTTGGCAGCCGACTTTAGTCAATTAGCCAATTTTATAGACAATCGCTTGTATAATCTAATCGCAAACCCTATTTCAACGAGGTGGCGATTCGATTTTAGAAGCGATTGTCAATAAAAATAGCTAATTTACTAAAGTTGCCTGCCAAGTTGCCAGCCAAGTCGCTCCGTGTAAATACCCCATTATGTAAAAAATATATTAAGAAGTTTTTATCATTGAAATAAAACACCTTTATTTTTATTTTGATTGGGTATTCTTATTTGATTTCACATTTCCCGACGTTTGGGCACCTTTGCTGCTGACGTGGTTACGTTGTACCAAAGGTAGATTTTAAGTTAATAGTTGTATAGGTGTATCATAAAAAAAACATGTACAGATAAGCATAATAACTCATTTATTAGAAGTCGTGTCTAATATCTATATGAGTCACTAATCATAGTTTTATGCGAAATATTTATTATTCGTACTGGTTTCTGTCTTTCTGGTAAAAGTGTTGTCTCAAACTATTTATATTTTATTTAAGACTTGCTGAAACCTAACTCCGACTCTGCACTAGGTTGTCTGTAGGGTTGTCTGAAGCGCAAATACAGCAGTTTCAAAGTTAGATATCACCGTTGTAACATAATTTTCAAGTTGCTTTCTTTCTTTCTTATCGTATGAGTATTAGTGGCCACCTCAGCCTGCCTAAGATGACCGATTTATATCGCGTGATATAGCGTTTTATCACGTTTAACTGTCAAAAAGACAAAGGAATTTGACAGTTGAGTGTCGATAAAATGCTATATCACGCGATATAAATCGGTCATGTTAGGCAGGCTGGTGTTAGAGTTTATCAAGCCGCCTGAAAGGCCTCAGACTTGTCTTAACGACTGTTGTCAGATGACAACAGGTAGGACCGACGGTTTAACGTGCCCTCTGAAGCACGGAAACGTTTAGTTGTAATGCCACTTAACGGTCACCCATCCGACACCTGGCCAGACAGAGCGTTGCTTAACAAACGTGATCGAGTACGATCAGTCTGTCAAGTTTCGCCATGAGTGCTTCAATTAGCGCTTTGGTTGCTTATGAAGACGCTTCCGAGTTGTTGTTATGTTAGACGTAAATTCAGTAATAGGGTATTTGACATCATTAAAAATATACTGCAAATTGTGGTCATCCTAACAGATAATGGCGTAAAAACATATTTAACTATTATTATAGACTAAATTAAGTCTATTGATTGATTAATTTCACCTAGTAAAATGCAATAATTTTTGAATTGTTTTCTGTGGCGAAAACGCTCTAAGATTACTGATGACGTCACTTGCCTGTGAATAAATATGGCTTCAGGCGTTTGACACGACCATAGACTTAGGATCCGCGATTGATGGCTGTCAAATGGCTAAGGATATTACAATGTTTACAGGCTTGTGACGTCAACAAGTGACGTTTCCAGCGCCATAGCGTTTTTGGCGCGGTTTTAAAATTTTAAACTTTAACATTGAATTTTTTTAAAAATACATTAATTTTTCCTGAAATATCAATGTGGTGCGCTTATTACGTAATAAGGAATAATTTAAAAAGGTTTTCCAAAATTAGTCAAATAGCCAATTGTAAAGAAAACTGGGTACTAAAATAATTATTTGATAGGGGTTGGCAATATTGCCTTTCTTCTGTTTCTAATAATAAAAACACGACTTTTGGTTTCTCGTTGCGTCAAAATTCATCTTACAACGAAATAATTAAATATTTTGTCAATGATTTTAAAGTGAATTCGTTTTTTCAGTAAATATATTGTGATTAACATTTACTCTATTAATAGCTTTTCTCTTTTATAGGATTTTTTTCATTAGCTTATGCAAAGTCATATTTACGAAATTAATTAAACGCCTCATTTACGTTACATGATAGAGTGTGCTTTCAATAAACTTACAATTAGATTCAGTACAATCCAACTAAAGAAGAATTTTCATTTCCAAGCTTTGAATTTAGCTACAAACTACAAAATTGGACATTGTCTATGATAGTGCATTATTGTCCAAGGGTTCATCCACCTTGCTGGCCGTGTCTACGGCAATTCGTTATTGTAATGTCGGCAATCTGTCGCTACCCGCCGTTATAACTCAGGCGGACCGCGCACGGGCCACTAAGTCGTACATAAATCAAATGAGGCTTTTCACGTGTAAATTAACATGTACAACTGATGATTAATATTACTACACTAGCTTCCACCCGCGACTTCGTTCGCGTGGACTTTCGGAAAATCCCTAGGGAACCTTTGACCGGGAAAAAAGTATCCTGTTTTAATCCAAGCTTTAGACTATCTGTGTGTCAAATTTCATCCAAATCTGTTGAGCTGTTTTTGCGTGATTGTGGAACAAACATCCAAACCCACGAACTTTCACATTTTTTAATAGTAGGAAGTAGGATGATATAAAATGTAAGTTGTTTTGTGTATCCTTAGAGCAAGGCGGCTTCTGGCTTCTGCTCCAAGTGTGTATATTTTGTAAGCATATTAATTGTATCTGAAATCTGATATTAAGAGTTAATTTATGCTTTTTTAGGGTCTGCACCCAAAGGGTAAAAACGAGACCTTATTACTAAAACCATTGTCCGTCTGTCTGTCACGAGTCTGTATCTTATGAACCGTGATTGCTAGACAGTTGAAATTTTCACAGATGATGTATTTCTGTTGCGACTATAACAACAAAATCATATACCCTCCGTTTTGGCTTCGCCGTAGTCGGGTAAAAAATACTAAATACAGAATAAAATAAATATTCAAGGGGGGCTCCCATACAACAAACGTGATTTTTTTTGACGGAATCCTTCATGCGCGAGCCCAACCCGCAATCCGCCCGTTTTTACTGTTTTGTTTAAAAAAATGACTAACTTTTTAGTAGTCTTTTTTTACATGTTTTTGAAGTGTGTGTAAATCAAATTCCATATTTTGTTAAAGTCTGTGTAGATGCAGTAAATCAAAAAAAATGTGTGTAAATCAAATTCCATATTTTGTTAAAGTCTGTGTAGTGGAGTAATACACCCTAAGATCGTTTCTGAAAATAGTGTAAAACAAGCCTATTACGGCGGTGAAATGACTTCCAAGATAAATGAAAGCAGTTTGTAAGATTATAGTCTTTTCCGAATCAGATATATAATATTTTTGTGATTGATAATTGTATTATTAACTTATTAAATTGATGCTATCAACTTTATACGATGCAATATTTTTACTATGGCAGTCAATATTTTTTCTCGTATTATCCTGTTATAAGAAAACTTATATTATTCGTTGTTATCTACTTCCAAATAAGATTTATATGTAGAGATAACTTATTGTAGGCAACTAAGGGCAATCTTTCAATCCTCAGATAACAGATCTGTTAGTTTAATTAGTAACCAAATAAAATAAAATTCTTTCAAATACTATGAGAGACAAATATATTGACAAACATTTTCAATTTGGTAGTATAATACGCTATCAAACGAATAAAGTCTTATCAAGGCATTGTAAAATCAGCCCTCAGTTATGTTAATTATGTTAGATATTCAATTTAATCGTCATATTGAAGTGAAAAGTTACTAGTTTTTAGGGTTCGGTACCAAAATGGTAAAAAAGGAACCCTTATGGTGTGACTAAGTCTGTCTGTCTGTCACAGCTGGATATCTCGAGAACTACTAATGATATCAACTTGAAATTTTGAATAGTTTAAGATGACATTTGCCCAACTATTTTGCAAATAAGAAAGAAATAAAAAAATAAATATCATTGAAAGAGCGCCGTTTGCACGTTTTTAGGCATTTCTTCTTTTTTAAGCCGCATAATTTTTTACTTATGATGAAAAATGTAAAAAAAATACCATCCCCCCCTTATCTCCGAAGTTTGCTAAGAGAAAAATCTGAAATAATTATATGTGATAGCAGTTTATATAAAGATTACAGAAAAAATATAACGATGTCTCAATATAGCATACTTTTTTTAGAAATTATCAAATTTCTAAAAATGTTAACATTAGTTCCACTATCGGGTAAGAGAATGCGCTGACCTAAAACTGCAATAATAATTTTAATATTCTACTCTGCAGTGTATTTATTATGATGGTATGTAACCCTCGGTGCGCGAGTCAGACTCGCTCTAAACCGGTTTTATTTTAATTATTAATAGAATACATAGGTATCTTTTATCATTATAAAAAAAACAATGGATTGATCAAATAAAACATTCAAACATCAAAAATATTAAATATGGAACTAGATTATTTAATTATTTGAGGATAAACCAAAATTATTGTTCAAGAGTCTACGCACCGCATCACTTTATAACTTACCCTCCTAATTAAATTAATTATATGTAATACTAAATAATATACTAGAAAAAATACGACTCGCACCAGATCAATACTCAGACGGGAATCGAACCCGCGCGGTTCTCGGCTCGGTGGCTCGGTAGCTCAGCGGTCAGAGCATTGGACCGGATATCCAAAGGTCGCGGGTTCGATTCCCGTCTGAGTATTGATCTGGTGCGAGTCGTATTTTTTCTAGTATATTATTTAGTATTGTTTAAAAATAGCATTGTAAATGCAAAAATCTCAAATTTAATAATAATTATATGTAGTGAAAATCTGCAACAATGTGTTGTCCAATTCAACGGACAGACAGACAACAAGACCGTGGTCATCCTTTTGGGAGATTCAATAATTTCGGTTAGGGATGGGGATTGGCTGGCGAGAAGGAAAACGCGGTATCGGACATTGGCTGTATCTTAAGTTATAATAAGGTGCCTCTGTGTTTTATTTTTAAATATTACTAGTGTTCTTCTTCTTCTTATCGAATGAGGAATAGTGGCCACCTCTGGTGTTAGAATTTATCAAGCCGCCTGTAAGGCCTCTAACTTGGCATAACGACTATTATCAGATGACAACAGCCGGGACCGACGGTTTAACGTGCCCACCGAAGCACGGAAGCGCTCAGTTGTAATGCCACTTAACGGCCACCCATCCAACATCCAACACCTGGCCGGACTGAGCGTTGCTTAACAAACGTGATCGAGTAAGATCAGTCTGTCAAGTTTTGCTATGAGCGCTTCCGGATGTGGGACTAGTGTTTAACAGTCCAATTTATTAATTGTTTACTTACTGAACTTTAAGTACCTACCTACCAACTGCACCGTTACGTTTACTTTACTCGATAGCAACTGTAGTAAGAAATTTTGCATGCTATTTGGCACAGCGCCTCTGGCGGTAACTAGGTATCCAAACTAAAAGTTGTCATACAAATGTCAGCTACAGTCGCTATCGAGTATAGTAAACGTAAACTCATAATACACCTACTTATCAGTAGGTCTACAAGTTCGAATACAAGTACTATTGTTGGTTCTTGAATGTATTGTGTGAGGTAATCTTTGTTTTAATTATTAATTGAAAGAGCCTTTGTTAATCACAATCACTTTAATGTTTTAAAAAAAAAAAATGACCTAATTTTTACAAAAAACAAAAACAAATCTGTTTTGACCCGACAACATTTTTCGTTTCATCAGCCAAAAGCACCCAGTGGTCGTAGCACTGTGGCCGATGCAACCAGTCAGTTTAATTTAATTCTGTCAAATTTTTAATCAAATATACTGGTAGAATTTATTTGAATCGGGTGCTACGACCACTGGGTGCTTTACTTTAGGGCGCACCGAGCCTCGACTAGCGCCGCCATTAAAAATATATAATTACAACGACACAACTATGTTTAATAAACTTTTGAAAACTATAAAAACTAGTATTAGTTATAAACTATTTTTTGTATGCGTTAACTCTTAGAATGTGACCGTGTAGTTAAAATCTGGATAAACGCCTAAAATGGCCAATTTACGCGTTACATAAATGTAACTACACAAACAAATTTAAACCAGGAAAAAACGTATTCAAAAATAGTTTAAAACTAATAAGTACTAGTTTTTGTATTTTTCAGAATTTTACTAAACATAATTATTTCGTTGTAATGTTTTTTAGGGTTCCGTGCACAAAGGGTAAAAACGGGACTCTATTACTAAGACTCCGCTGTCTGTCTGTCACCAGGCTGTATCTCACGAACCGTGATAGCTAGAAAGTTGAAATTTTCACAGATGATGTATGTCTGTTGCCGCTATAACAACAAATACTAAAAATATAATAAAATAATTAAGGGGGCGCCCATACAACAAACGTGATCTTTTTGCCGTTTTTCGGTACGGAACCCTTCATGCGCGAGTCCAACTCGCACTTGGCCGGTTTTTTCTTGATTGGCTGCGCTAGTGGATGCACGTAAGGGTGCATCCCTTAAGCCACGAACCTTATTTTTTGGCTCAATTTAGCAAGTGCCAAGTGTTCTGTTTGACCAGCCAATAGCCACGTCGGCCTGTCATGTGGAAACTTTTGAGTTGGCCGTCAACGTCCACCAGCGACCAAGGGGGCGTCCTTTTGTCCGCGAAATTGCCTCATTTTGTGGACATCCACAGTAATAAGGGTTTCCAACTATCAATTTGAAAATTGTAATTGAGTCTTTGTAGTCTTTGATGTCTGCATATTGAAATGTTTGGTTGCCTTCTTTGATATTGTAATGGATTCTTAAAATATCATTTTGGTATCGTGGTATTGTTTATCTAATCAGTTTTGAAATTAAATGGAAAATTAAACAAAATGCAACGGTGAAGAACAGAGGGTAGCTTATTTTAAGAGCGTGGTTTAACTTATAACACAGGCCTTCCTTATGGGATAAGGAGGATGGGCCTTAACCCACCACGCAGGCCCAATGCGGATTGGTGGGTGTTAACGACTGCAAATGCAGCCAACGACTTCTCGTGCCTTCCGAGATAATACATTTTTGGTCACCAATCCCATGACCGACCCTTGCGAAGGTATCGCTGGGCCAGGCACTAAACCACTGTGCCACCGAGCTCCTTACAGGATCACAGTATTAAACAGCGAACTATAGCTATGGAATAAGCATTCCGCACAAAAAAATGGCACCACACGAAAAGTACAATTAAGTGGATAGAGCTAAAAATGCTGGCATTTAATTATGCAGCACAAAGCGTCTGAACACTGATTGCTTATTAGCGACCATAATTTGTATACATATAGATCTTTTCTGTACTTAAACGAAAAAATAAGATACGTTATTTCTGCATCTTTTTACTGCCTGCTTTGCATCTTTTACACCATTTGACTATAAAAGACGTCATTTCTAATAAACTCTCCCTTTTTATATTTTCTCTACAATATAAACTGCAATATATTGAAAAGAACACTAACGTCAGTCACCGGGTGCGTGGCTGGCCCGACTAAAACTGAGCGGGTTGTACTTTTTCGGCCCCGTGGTGCCATTTTTTAAGCAATATTTGTTTGCAATTACACTTCCATAATTTTTAGTTCGTTGGTATTAAAACCTAAATTGAAGTGGTATGTTTACAAAAGTTTAATATAATTACACGACACCTTACTGCTGAGCATATTCCTCCAAGGATCTCCACGACGATAGGTCCTGCTCTGCCCGCATCCAGTGGTTTCCCGCAACCTTCAACTGATCGTCGGTCCACTTTGTCGGGGGCCTACCCACGGAGCGTCGTCCGGTGCGCGGTCGCCATTCCAGAACCATTCCGCCCCAACGGCCATCGGTTCATCTCGCTATGCGTAGTATACCAGGCTTTTAATGCAAATTGCAATCCTCAGGAGACCAAAAGCAATAGGTAATACCTATTATACTCGTAGTTCTGAATCAAATATTTCAAATAGGGCAATATTATGCAAATCCGAACCCATTGGAATATTTATTGAGCGCATCGAATTTCTAATTAGATATCTCTGGATCTCCCGTGGGAAATCGTATCTGCTTAGATTGACAACGTGACTCTCTATGAATTACTCATGAGTCGGTATTAAGGCCCTTTTTCACTAGGACACCGTGGCGGAGCTACCAGTGGGTGATTCGTTTGCCGCCACCAAATTGGTTGCGCAACCCAAGCGGACACCAGGTGAGGAACTATACATGTGTATGTATATATTTTATAGCCTGTTTATCCTGACTTGTCTTATTTGCCCCCAGTGGGCTGATTTTATAATTTTGTTACAATCAACTCTGACAAAAATCGCAGTTACATTGCTGATTTAGTTAGTACCAATGTGAGAACTATTGTATTTAAAGCGGCAATGTAACTTCTCTTTTAATCGATTTCAATCGAGAATTGTTAGCAACAGACTTACGTAACTCGGGGTCTGATTTTGTAACTTTGTTGCAATCAACTCTGATAGAAATCGCAGTTACATTGATGCTTTAGTAAGAACCAATATGACAATTATTTAACTTAAAGTAGCAATGTAACTGCGGTTTCAATCGATTTCAATCGAGAATTGTTAGCTACAGAGTTACGTAATAAGGGGGCTGGTAAACAATCTTCACCCAAATCTTTATTGAAATAATCATTTATAAAATACAACATATAGTTTTCCACACATAGATTACGAAATAAATTGTTTATAATAATATAAGAGCAATTTGATAAAGTTACTAACTTATTTTTAAGAAACGATTTAAGTACTAAAAAAAGTATGACAACTGTCAAAAACTGTTAACAAAATAAGACATGTAAAGATAAACACACTACACATTATACTGGTTGCGTCGCTGCGCCGCCATTACTGTGCCCCTACTTGCCCCTACTCAAATGGCCACTTTTCTATTCGTTCGCTAACTTAAAGCTTAAAAATAAGCAATTAGACGATCAAGTCACACATCGTAACTTTATGTAAGTCACAGGCATTGTTGTATTGTATGATATTGGCAGGCTTCCGACACGTCATTTTAGGGTTTATGGCTTATTTTTAATTTTTAAGCTAGCGAACGAATAGAAAAGTGGCCATTTGAGTAGGGGGCTGGTGTCTTAGTGAGATATAGGCCTCTGACTTAGTATTATGGATATGTTATGTGTAATTACGAAAAAATATTAGTAGGATTGAGTATTTCATCTGTATTTTTCCGGGATATCAATTCAGTTTTATTTGCTTATTGTTTCCTTGTTTCATCAGTTTATGAAAAATAGTATCAGTGAGGTGATTTTCATAATAATGCGGACTGCTAAACCCAATGTCGTAGTGTAGAATTCTAAAAAAGTGATAATAATATAATTGTATGTAGTTCATTTGTCTAAGAATTATTTTGCAAACTAACAAAAACAAAATGTTTTTGTTTTATTTAAATGTAGCATTTTCCAAATATTTTCCGATGTATCAGAAATTTTTTATGGGATTAAATCCGTCTTATTTCCAACATATTATGTTAATAGTATTTTTTAACATTTATTTATTTACTAGAGTTTTACTCGTCGGAAATATATTTTCCAATAAAATTGTTCACAATTTACATATAATAATCTAAACAACAAATGAACATCGTTTATTGGTGTAACTATTGAAAATTAGTTTTAATTGGGTCGTGTCGGTGAGGTCCTAATTAGGGATCTCCATATTGACTTCACCGGAGGCGATTGTGTAGTAACTGACCAGTGTTTACACTACACACTGGTGCCGTGAGTGGAGAGCATAATGTTAGATAGCTATCAGTTAATTTTATTTTGAACAAGTATTTTGGGAATATTGGGAAAATGCTTTGCTCGTAAGCTTTACTAGCTACTTTTTAGGGTTCCGTACCCAAAGGGTAAAAACGGGACCCTATTACTAAGACTCCGCTGTCCGTCTGTCTGTCTGTCTGTCCGTCTGTCTGTCTGTCTGTCTGTCTGTCTGTCACCAGGCTGTATCTCATGAACCGTGATAGCTAGAAAAATGAAATTTTCACAGATGATGTATTTCTGTTGCCGCTATAACAACAAATACTAAAAACAGAATAAAATTAATATTTAAGGGGGCTCCCATACAACAAACGTTATTTTTTTGCCGTTTTTTGCTCGATATTAATAACGACAACAGGTAGACAGTTGAAATTATCACAGATGATGTATTTTCGTTGCCGCTATAACAACAAATACCAAAAACAAAATAAAATAAATATATAACGTAATTTTTTTGCCGTTTTTTGGTACGGAACCCTTCGTGCGCGAGTCCGACTCGCACTTGGCCGGTTTTTTTACTGTTACACCTTTTCTAAAATTAAGTGCCATTTTGAAAGTACTTTCTGTTTACAGGTCTGGAGAGGTCTGGTACTTATTAGTTTACGTAATTCATAGTTGTTGTTATTTTTAATGATTTGGAGAATTTGATTTTATTTTACTTGCCTTTTTCTTTTAAGTCACGACAATAAGGGTTACTCTGAAAATTTCGACTGAGGGAAATTAAATAGTACCTATTCTCTTATAACGTTTTTTTATTTCCCCCTGACTTTTTCATGGAATTTTCTGTGTAATGATGCGTTACGATGTGGTGTTTACACGAGTCGACTTGACAGGCAACTTGGCAGGCGATTTTATTCAATTACGGCTTTTTATTATTAATCGCTGTCCTAATTCAATTTCAAATGAGGTGGCGATTCAATTTTAGAAGCGATTGTCGTTAAAAAGCTCTAATTGACTAAATCGCCTGCCAAGTCGACTCTTGTACCTAAATACTGCAATAGTATCGTCATAATACGACGTAAGAATAGGTGTATGCATTAACAAAAAATGAGCTGGCTATCATATTGTTTGAATAGCGACCCGCCCTCGCTTCGCTTCGGTGTAGTGTGGAATTTGACACCATGTATTATACATATAAACCTTCCTCTTGAACCACTCTATCTATTAAAAACCGCATCAAAATGCGTTGCGTAGTTTTAAAGATTTAAGCATACATAAGGATATAGGGACAGAGAAAGCGACTTTGTTTTTTACCCGACTACGGTGAAGCCAAAACAGAGGGATAGAAGATATACAGAGTCATTTTGAACTTACCATCCAAATTTTAAGGATGTGTACGGTCCATGAAACTAAACAACTTTCTCTAAGAAACATGTGTCAAATTTCGCCAGAAAATTTTGGTCATCCCATACTAAATTGATCACGTGATCTCTTTGATTTGTATGGAAAGTCGATTTTTATTTTACATATTTGACCACGTGTTCCTTAGAGAACGTTGTTCAGTTTCATGGACTGAAGACATCCTCAAAATTTGGATGGTAAGTTCAAAATGACCCGATATATACTATTTAGTAATATTGTTGATACCCGTGTGTCCCTTTCAACAGAAAATTGCAAAACGAGCATCGTCCAGCGAAGGTGGGGTAAGTGGCCCCTATTGTTGGCCCATAGACGAATATGATATAATCTGAGATGAGGGGGTCTTCACGCCGTTAAATCCACTGGTAATGAGTGGGGTAAGTTCTGATGACGCGTGGCTGGCCTCTGTGTCAACATCATCTCTGTTAAGGCTTACATTTCTTTGTTATGATATTATTTTTACATCGAAATAAAAAAAACTGTTTTTAGTTTGGCCTTTTCTGAAAAGTTTTAACTGGTATTTAATAATTAATTGGTAGACTAGGGTTGGTATATAATATTAATAGCGGCCGCACATTTTTTGCTATCCCTCGGTAACAATATTCTTCTTTCGAGATGAAAGATAGTTTATTATGTCCTTCTTTGTACCCCTGACAACGTGTATGTATGCCAGAGTGAATAAGCACCTTATGGGCAAGCTCGCTCTATCGTAGACCCTGTCTTTGCTTTTGGGCTAGACTGGAGTCAAGAACAAACCCATTAACTATAAATAAAATGTAAAGGATAGTCTCAAGTTATGAACGTTTAAGTATATTTTCTATTAGTAATATAACTAAACAATTTTACATATAAGTATTTATTATTGCTGTAAATATTCTACAAGTTAACATCAAAGCAAGCACTATTTATGTTTATGATTTATAAAAGTAGTAACTACTCACCGATTTACGTCCGGTCCAGATTCAAATTCCAGTTTTTTTTTGTAACCGATGTCATTGATAATAAAAAAACACAAAAGCACCTTTGTAAAATACGTACAAAAACTAGAACATATTGTTGGCAAGTGAAAAATGAAACCGCCATCGTCAGCTAATCTTTATTCCGGCACGGTCAATCCGGCGGGCGGGCTATTTATCACCCCCCTCGTTTGTAGGATATTCGTAAATATTTCAAGCGTTATTGCTGCCATCAACATAATGTTATGGGGCGAAATTTTACAAACGGAAACAAAAGATATAAAGCCGCGACGTGGCGCTGAATATCGTCTTCTGTGACGGCCCGCCACGCGAAGGGGCAAATAGCGGCGCGACGAGCGAATGAATTAGACGCTTCCGTCTTTTGTTTTCACTTGTTTCGTGCGCTTGGAGCTGCTACAGAACTAAAGCTACAGATATTCATGCTCATTAGTAGCACGAAAGCATGCTATTAATGAGCGAATGCTTTTTAGTAGCATGTGTCAAAACATTGCTAGAAATAAGCATGCCCATATAAGCATGCTATTATTATTATAGAGCATCTGTCTGTAGCTTAACAGTTATCTATAGATCGATTAGGCCTGAGATCGCTTGTACGTACGTAGGTATAATGTATAAGTGTATGCGCATGAAATACCGCGATTTATTCCAAGCGAAGCTCTTTACTTTATATTTTGCAAGGATAATTCACAAATCGCGATATCACAAGCCATGTATAAAAACTTGCCTGTCGCGCCGTCATTCGTCGCTTTGCGTGGCCAGGCGGTTAATGCCGCGGAGAGAAACGGCATTACTTACAATCGGTTCGTTGTATGAAATATCTTCGAGGTTTGTTGAAACTGTAAATAAGGTGTTTCTCTGTGTATTTGATAACTGCATTGTTTGAGCGTCCTTTGGCATTAAACATTAAGAACAACTATAAATGAACAGTCACGTATATTAGTTTTGTAACCATATTATACTATTATGGTAACTACAATAGTATATTTTATAGAATTCCATGTCATATCAAAATACGAAAAGTTTGTCTAAAGTGCTTTTATTGCGAGCAAGTCGCATTAGGACTAATGGAGTAATAACAACTCATTATTTTTGAATTTTTGGAGAACAGCTAGAAGATAACGCAAAAACTATTTTTATTCTTGTTTCACAAAATAATAATGTGAAAGAAGAGAGAGTACGCAACGAACCGAGAGAGATATAGACGCATATCGACAAATGACACTGGCTGCAAATCGAGCGAGGCTTATTGATGCTTCGGGTGAAATGAGAAACAAAAGAATACTCATACGACACTTGTGGACAAAGGAATAAGATCGCACAAAAGTATTTTAGAGGAAATGAAATCATTGAAAATGATTTTTAGTGCCATCTCTCTATTCTATTCATTATTACTGGTTGGTACCAGTAATAATGAATAGAACCAGAGGAATAGAATAGAAAAAAAATTGCTCGGCTCCGCAGGCCACAAAGTAACAGACGGCGGGCCGCGGGTTGGCCACCCTCGCACTAGAGCATAAAAAGTGATTTTATGCGGACTATACCTGATATAAAGAGAAGAGAAGTAAGAGCTACAACTTTACGAGCATGATAAGTAAAAACATCATTACTCATTAGCATTATTTGTGACAAAATTGTTATATAATATTAGTAGTGCTAGTGTCCTTAGAAACAATCCATTTGACACTACAGTCTATTCATGTCTTATTCTATAAGCTTTCCCTTTTATTTAAGTAAAGGAAAATAGCAGACTGCGTCAGCAGACAAGGGCACAAATTGCATTGTGAATGAAGTGACTAGATTGTGAACAGCGCGACATGAGGCTGCAACACCTGCGTCGGTGATTTCGTTGATGACATCAATACAAAAGACTAGACTTGACTCTGTTCGTGTTGGCAATACTTGAAGACAATTTGAACCAATAAAATTAAAACAGTAGTGAACAAACAACGAGTTATTCAAGGGTTAGTAATACCTAGGACACACTGAAAGTGTTGCACTTCTGGCAACACACAAATATTTGAATATAGAATGTTATATTTTTTTAAACTTTAGAACTCATTCATGAAATTAAAATAAAAATTGACCGGAAGTTGCGAGTCATTTGTTTTTTATCACAATGCGAAGTTCGTCACCCGTAGCAAAAATGAAATTAACGCAAAAAGATTTCAGGGTGACATTTTTTATGATTTTGAAACTTCGCTTTCTCTGCAAGTTTGCACTGTTTCACTTCTAAATGTTTTTAGACCTTATTTGAAACACCTTATTTGAGTTTCGTAAAGCATTGGTATGCAGAATGTAATCGTATTCTTGCCTTTTCTATGATGAAATTGGTGAAGGTCGGCATTCAAATGCGATCCCTGTGCAAAAGATGACTATTGTCACTTTATTAATTAAAGAAATCTGGCATATTACCTGTTGGGTAATTTGAGGATACTTGGGGGATAATATGACATAAAATTTAAAAAAAATATTCATCAGGATTCTAAAGTTAGGAAACTTTGTTGCCACTGGATTCTTAATGAACTCACCGTGTAAAAAACGGGATCGAATTGATTGATGTAAAAAATATGTTGTTAAAGTGCAAACACGGTCCTTCAAATGCTGTTTGTGATATTGTTATGGAAGATAAAATATGAATATATTGTTTCGGAATCAAAAAGATAGCAATATTCTTTTATATGGATGTTCGAAGTCGACAGTAAACCGATAAAATTAGACTGGCGAAAATCATGGGCAAGGATTTGACTACATTATTTTTCTCCCAGACGGGTCCTATCTAAAATAACCTACTTGAGGAACAAAACACAATTAATGGCGAGTAGATCACTACCATTTGTCGTTAAAAAAGGTAAGGAAAAACGACCAACAAGTGACATCCTATAGCACGATGTCATTTTTTCAGTGCATACCGCGATGAGGACAAAGTCATATTCGTTTCTGAAAAGTCGGAGTTCATGATCCATTCTGCATCAATTTTAGACCTTACATCTTGAAATTTCTTTAGTATCCTAGAATTTAAAGATACGATGAGAAATTTCATATTTAAAGGGCCAGAGGAAGCCGTGAAAGCGTATGAAAAACATGCCCTCAGACAAATAATGCTTATGTTAAAAATAATGGTTTGAATTAATCAAAAACGTTTTAAAATATAATGGAGAATACTGTGACACGCAATAAATATATAAGTGTACATATACAGGGTCACTGGAAATATGACGTATTCCTGTTAAGGGGTTATAGATGAGGTCAAAACAAATATTTTTTGTCATATAACTTTTTCTCAAAAAATAACTAGTTTTTGAGTTAATTGAAATTAAGTATTTTTTTACCAAAAGTACGTTTTCAGACACAAAAATTTAAAATAAAAGATAACTACTCATTCCACTCCGGATTTTTTATTATTTTGGGATAGAAAGGAATCTGAGTGTTGATAATGAATAAAAAAATTTTCATAAAATACAGGTGTTTATAAAAAATTCAATCCTTAAATGCATTTTTTATTTTTATTTTTACAGATTTTATAAAAATAGCTTCAAATATCTTTAAAAAAATCCTAGTAACTAAGCGTGCATAATATTTTAAAAACATCACCATCTATTCAGCTTTCAGATGAGGTATAAAACTTAATAATAGCTTAAATAAAAAATGAGAAATTAAGACTTAACTAAATAGCAGTCCCATTTCATGTAGCAAAAATTTCCTGCTTCAAGCGCTTTGGAGGTGGCCGTATTATCCTACTTATTCCATAAATGTGAAAGTTTTCTTGTTTGGATGATTGTTAATCAATCACGCAAAACGGCTGAACGGATTTGGATGAAATTTGGCACATAGATAGTTTATAAGCCGGATTAAAACAAAGGAGGATACTATTATCTTGGTTAAAGGTTCCCTAGGGATTTTCTCAAATGTAAATGCGAATGAAGTCGCGAGCGGAAGCTAGTTTGCTATAAATGATCGTGCTTACTAAAAATACTTTTGTCCGAGTAAGTTTGAAACGGGATTATTTTCCGCCGATGAGTCAAAATTTTATATAGACAGCATCAAAAATAACCATGCATATCAGTCATTTTCAATGCCCCGCTGCTGGGGAACTGGCCTTCCTTTTAACTTGTGGATGGATAAAGCGGACGGGCCATACCCACCACGTGGGCCCAATGTGGATTGGTCAGTGTTAACTACTGTAAATGCAGCCAGAACCAAGGCTCAATGTAAGGTACATTGAGTTAACACCGACCAATCCACATTGGGCCCACGTGGTGGGTTATGGCCCGTCCGCTTTATCCCAAAAGGAAAGGAAGGCCTGTTCCCCAGCAGCGGGTCATTAAAAATGGCTGATATGCATGGTTATTTTTGATGCTGTCTGTATAAATTTTTACTCATCGGCGGAAAATAATCCTGTTTCAAACTCACTCGGACGAAAGTATTTTTAGTAAGCACGATCATTTATGGCAAACTAGCTTCCGCCCGCGACTTTCTTCGCATTTACATTTGAGAAAATCCCTAGGGAACTTTTAACCAAGATAATGTATCCTCCTATGCTTTAATCCGGCTTATAAACTATCTGTGTGCCAAATTTCATCCAAATCCGTTCAGCCGTTTTGCGTGATTGATTAACAATCATCCAAACAAGAAAACTTTCACATTTATGGAATAAGTAGGATAATACGGCCACCTCCGAAGCGCTTGAAGCAGGAAATTTTTGCTACATGAAATGGGACTGCTATTTAGTTAAGTCTTAATTTCTCATTTTTTATTTAAGCTATTATTAAGTTTTATACCTCATCTGAAAGCTGAATAGATGGTGATGTTTTTAAAATATTATGCACGCTTAGTTACTAGGATTTTTTTAAAGATATTTGAAGCTATTTCTAAAAAATCTGAAAAAATAAAAATAAAAAATGCATTTAAGAATTGAATTTTTTATAAACACCTGTATTTTATGAAATTTTTTTTATTCATTATCAACATTCAGATTCTTTTCTATCCCAAAATAATAAAAAATTCGGAGTGGAATGAGTAGTTATCTTTTATTTTAAATTTTTGTGTCTGAAAACGTACTTTTGGTAAAAAAATACTTAATTTCAATTAACTCGAAAACTATTTATTTTTTGAGAAAAAGTTATATGACAAAAAATATTTGTTTTGACCTCATCTATAACCCCTTAACAGGAATACGTCATATTTCCAGTGACCCTGTATATTCTTTTATTGATGAGTTGTGCAAAAATTTCAGTGTGGCCATCGTATAAGGTGTTAAAATTATTGCTAGTTATTAGTGTTTCTTATTAAAACTTTTTGTGAAGAGTAGTGAACTAGAACCACGCAAATTTGATAATTGCGCCATTTTGAAACTGTGGTCTGGTTTTGTGTCGAAGCGTCTTTTATCGATATAAGTGTTGACCATTATAGGTTTGCTATAATTACAACCTTACACAAATAAGCAAATACTTTAAAACAACAGCATAACACAAAACGCTTGCGGTATCATAATCATAATACAGTAATTCAGGATCACAATAAACATCGCGTCCGTTCCGCCTTAACCGACATTCTCCGCGTTCCGCCCGCCCCAAATTAGACAATATTGACTGAGTTATTTGATACACTGGTCCACGTGCATTTTTGGGCTTATTATTATTGGGTACGGTGTGCTCCCGACTGGCAACAAGTGTGTTGCTACAATATTATTATATTTGAAATTATTTATGGACCTTGGAGTTTTGTAGATAAATTATTTTATTTGTAGTTTTTGCTTTTTTTAATAACCAAGTGAGTTTGGTGTTTTTTTTTTCAATATAAGATAGGCAGGATATAATTATTTCACAACCTTTAAAATATACTATTCGAGTTATGAGCTGTGATTTACTTTAATCTATGGTTTCAAATGTTATTACATTTAAATAATAAGTTTTTCCAAGGTGATTATTTTGACGTTGCATTCGAGACCATCGTCGTTGCCGTTTATTTAAAATATGGATATTATTTCCTACCCTACGAACTGATTGTGTAATTTATAAGAAAATGTATTTTCTGATAAAAGAAGGAGCTACAGTTTTTCACAAAAAGTGTCTTTTGTCTATCAGGCAAGCGGTAACGACCTTTAATGGAGGTTATATAAGCCCCATAATCCAATGAAGGCTCATTACTGTACGTTTTAGTCCTAGTTTATTTGATCTCGGCTTTGCGTTGAACCACTTCATACAGATAATAGCACGCCCGAACATAACCACTTTGGGGCACAATGTAATTATTAAAAATTGCTTTCAATAATAAAGCAAATGTTTTTTCATTACCTGCTACGGAAAGATTTATGAGGCCAATTTGGAGCAGCAGCCTTCTTACAATCAAATTGGTTTATGAATTTTCAGAGTTGAGAATTCGAATACAACTCATTAAATCTTATTAAAATGGCAAATTAATGTCACAGCTAATCTAATTGATAGGCGTAAGGTAAATTAAGTTAATTAATAAGTTAATTAAGTTATTTAAATAAGTGCACTTGCATTAAACAGCAGATTTTTGACCACAAAAGACTTTTCTATGTGTCTAGTTTTGAATAGTCAAAACTTTATTATATCTTAATTTTTCTTCCTAGACCTAAATTTTGCGACACACATTCGGCATACCTAACTCTCACCAAAATGTTGAATCTTTATATAGACAACGCTTTAAGTAGGTAAGTTATTTTGCAATTTAAAGATTGCAATACAAAAACAAACGTATTCAGAAATACTTTTTATAATTTAAAAAAAGTATGATTGTTATCAAAATCGCAAAATACAAGAAAAATAATATTTTATTTTCTGTACATACCATTCTCCCACGCTAAAGATGTTGTTAGCAATTAAGAAAAACGTCTTTTTTGACGCAAAAGCTTCGGGCGCTCGTTGTTTCAAAGATAAATTCGCCGTTAAAAATTAAAACTCTAATTTTATCCGGTTAATGGACCGGGAAGCTCAACATTTTTCTCTGACTAAAGTAAAGACTGAAATAAAATTGAACTTTCACTGTTGAGAGCTAGGAAACTTGTAGGGCTGTCGTGAATTTTCAAAATATAAGTAAAATATTTATCGTCAAAAGAAATAATGTATTTCAAATAACTACCTACTATAACATTTATGCTTTATTTATTATATGATACAAAATACCAATTTGGAATAATAATTTTATCATAATTTTTTTTTAGCTTTCGAAGTAATAATTAAGAAGAAATCTCTGGAGCTGTGTGACTTTTCTATTAACTTGATTAAGTTTACCAAAGCCCATAGTGTCCGGAGTGCGATATAAATTCTGAAGAAT
The DNA here is from genome assembly GCA_943789525.1 of Agriphila geniculea. Classification (NCBI taxonomy): domain Eukaryota; kingdom Metazoa; phylum Arthropoda; class Insecta; order Lepidoptera; family Crambidae; genus Agriphila; species Agriphila geniculea. Next base: position 9,186,646 of record OX038877.1, on the reverse strand, counting down.
CATTGCGTACTACAAACACTACAACACTACAAACTGTGCTAAGTAATGTGTATTTTTATGTCCCAACACCATCTTCTAACAATACCGAATTTTTGTGAACCCTAAAGAGCAGAATAACAGACCGACCAGTCGCTAACCGCCATGTTTATGACTTCTATAGGGAAATACAATGTACCGTCTAAATGGAAAAAGTTTCACACATGTGAGAGAGAGCTTTTATATATTTTTTCCGTCGGTACCGATGAGTTTTTTATTCCCTCGTAAAGTGCACTCGTTATAGTTTACGCGACACTGTTGTTATGTGTTTACGCTACGAATATCAAATTTTCAATGTAACGATATACTTGGAATTTATTGAGGGTACATGATATGACTCTGATATAGAACAAACTATGTATGTAAAAGTGTAAGATACTGAGTGACAAAATACTGAAAGAATTTAAAGTGATTAAACTGGGTTGTCTATTAGGATTATTAGCTACGAATAGTTACACAGTGCTTAAACATTATCAGAATAAGATAAAAAATTAGGTAAAATGCGATTGATGTAACAATGTACAACAAAAGTGACCCTCTTCAGAGCGCTTTTTATTTTAATTTTCTCTTTGTCATACATTCTGAAATGAAGTTGCAGTAGATAACTGTCTATTGTCAATTTAATCGCATTGTATAACAATGTCTTGATCATGGCAGTTATTGACCGAGCGAGCGCGAAGCGCGGGCAAAGTGTCTCTGCTTCAGCTTGGGCATTCGTATGTCCTTCCGGCGGCTGTCCGTTTGTTCTCTACAGGTCGCATTTCTCAACCGATTCTCGTGAAATTTTGTGAGCAGGTTCGGATATTATATAGTTTTTTTTGATCCAGTTTTTAATCATTTTTCAAAATGGCGGAGATATGTAAAAAAAATCATATTTCAATCCGGCTTTTCGGTGCTGTTTGATTTCCTCTACAGGTCGCATTTCTCAACCGATTCTCGTGAAATTTTGTGAGCAGGTTTGATAATTACATATAATTTTTAGTCGAGCCAGTTTTTTGAAATTTTTCGAAATGGCGGCAATTCAGTTTCGAAAAATGATCAAAAATGTAACAAAAGTTTTTTTTGCGGTGCAAAGTAAATTTTGTTTTTTATTTTTAGAAGATTATAAAGTTCATCAACCATAAAACATTTCTGGTCAATTGAAAATAAATAAGGTTGTGACTTTGTGACAGAACCTAGGACTGCGTATATTATTTGCACAGCATAGATAATTATAAGTTGGTAAAATTAATATCTAATCTGTGTTATTTGCTTAAAAAAACATACAATTTGAGCTACTTTTTAACGCAAGTAAGCAAGTACAATGAACCCCTAGTTATGAAAAGCGTGAACTATCTTAGTGATTATTTCCTCTGTGACTATTTGTAAGCTATGTGAATTTTAGGCGTAGATAACCAAACCAGTCTTAATATTTAAGAACATCACAATTCAATTCTAATTTAATCACAAAACCAATAACCACCGTTCAATAAATGTGTTTTCAATAACATAATTCATAAGATAGCATCCACATAACCACAGCATAATTTATAGCGTAACCCTGTAACGCCCCTTGGGATTACTTTGGTATTGACATTACAACCGCCGCTGATGGCACTTGAAAACAAACAGGAGTTTAATCAATACTTCAAACAGAAGTTTGGCCATTGCAATAATAATTAAAAGCGGATGATTATATGGAATATTTGCGGAGGACCGAGGGTCGGGGGCGCTCGAGGCGATTTCTCTATTGCAGTGAGAGATAGTTGGACGATGCCGTAGAGTAGTTAAGAAAGGCAGTATGATAGATGCGGGTACGTATCAGAATGTCTAAAGTTAGAATGTCTAAACTTAAAATGGCAAAGTTCAAAATGTCAAAAATTTGAATGTTTGACGATTAAAATGTCAAAAGTTCAAAATGTCAAAAACGAAAATGTCAAACGGTCAGATAGTCTTAAATAAAAATGTCTAAGTTCAAATGATCAAAACTTAAAATGTCTAATAGTCCAAATACATATGACGTATAGAATTTACTTATGCCTTTCTTTCATTTAGGTACCTAATTAATTAGGAAATAATTGCGTGTTAACCTCTGTGCCTCCGCCGAACATTACCATAGCCGCGCCGCTCCCTCATTCGGTAGCCGGTGCCAGTCACTGATTCAGTAGCCGGTGAACAAAATCCACCAATTGAGTTAGAAATAGATTTTTTTCTGGCGCTTCGCCGGCCGCTGCTGCGGCACGCTCGCTTCGCTCGCTCGGCTCGCGCGTTGGGTTCATGTCAACCTAACATGCTCGTCGCTACGCTCTTCGCACCTATCTCGTGACCTACGGTCTACGGTTTCTAAGTCCCAGTAGACTAGTTTAGACTCATTTCCTTCAGCTAAATGTGTTATAAAGCATTTCAGGCGAAGCCCAAAGACACCTCAACAGACTCAATTAATCTCAAAGAAGGCGATTCGTTTTAAGATCCAACCCAATTCAAATAAATCACTGTGAACTTTGACTTAATGACCATTGATATTTTAACTCGTCAAGTATTTGATACGTTTGACACTTTGAATTTTGCTATTTTGAAGTTAGACATAATGATTTTCGACATTTTAAACCATTTGCATTTTAATTTTTGACATTTTGAACTTTGTCATTTTAAGTTTAGACATTCTAACTTTAGACATTCTGATACGTACCCGATAGATGCAGATGCAAGATGGAAATCTATCATTTCCAACTTTTTTTTCTGAGGTTATCAGTGGTTTATCGGAGGTTTAGCCAAATAATGTGGACCCCTCCAATAAAGTAAAATCACGAAAAAGTACCCCAGAAACCGGGGGTAAGTTGGAAAGATCAGTTGCTAAACTTATTTGAGATTTTTTTATGCAAAGTAGGTATTTTAAATTGATAATAATCAATATAAACACATTTTCCAACGTTTCTATCAGGCATTATAAAAGTTAAGTTATAGTTATAAGTTATTTTAATTAATAAATGTTTTCCACGTTACATATTAAGAATAAATAACAACAATGCTATATAGTTCAATGCCTCCTATGTTTTAATTGATGTTGAAATGATATGTTTAACAGTATTAATTTATCCATTATTTATTGTATTTATTTGCTCTAAAATAAAATCAAAGCCTTGCAAATAAGGTAAAAAGGTTAATAAGTGATATTATTTTTTGCAACATTTCAAGCAATCCTACTAGGTATACAATATACTCAAAATATGCTACTCTGTGTCCGTAATCCTTTGCTCTGATATAATCCTGGTCCACGAGATGATGATTGCGACCCATTTTAGTTTACAAAAGGTAATCCTTTAAGGAGGAACTATCTGTGGATTCCCCCTTTTGATAGAGGCATAGTGTTTATGATGTAAATTTTGTCTATAATATCATAAACCTCTTTGATTGGACGGACGCTAGTTTGAAGGGTTACTTTGTACTCGTATTATGATGGAAACTTTACAAAAGAGATACATACATACAATAGTAATACTCAATCTATGTAAATAGGTATGCCTGCAAACTTGTTCGGTGAAAATGTTGGGAGCAGAGTTCTGTATCACTTATTTGTTACGCCTGTATTGAATCTATGCGAGGCCATACCTCGTTCTACTGCAAAAATAAGTATGATAAAGTTATATTTGAAGTGTAGAATTATTTTGAAAGTAATTTACTTATGTTTTTACAGAAAAGTCAAGATTTTAATTTCCTCAAAAAAAATTGACAACAGCAATACACATGCAAAAATACTGTTGAAAGTACTATTCATACAACTCTTACAAGCCATTCAGTATTCTCAAAGGCACTCAAAAACGCCCCGTGCTTAAAAGAGTTCCAACACACGAGACTTAAAAAGTACTCTCAATTGTACCGTACCCTCATCAAAAAGCGTTATATTATCAAAACATGCATTGTTTGAGGGAGTATCTGGTTTTGCCGGGTTCCGCATGTTTTCGACGGCATAATACGAGCATCCTTTCGAAGCACAAAAGAGCAGTGGCTGCTTAGTAAGGGTTGAGTACAAAAACGTTTTTATAATACTTTTGGTTGTAATGAACCCTTCAGTTTTTAATGAGAAGTAGATGACGAGTGTTTTATTAGGCACGTTTTTGATTTAATTTAATTGTTGGATTGGGTTGTATTGGGTTTTATCTTAGTGATTTCAGGAGATTGGTTTCTAATAAAATTTTTCGAGGATTTTGCCGTCGTACTTTCTTTGTCACGGGTTTTCATAATTTTATGAATTTGAGATTCACATTTTGTTATAATTTTCATTTAAAAGTCGATTGATTATAAATCTTACGAAATATGCCCCACGTTTTTAGGTTCAAAACTTCTGTATAGGGTTAATAATCTTTACGGAAGTCATTATATTATACTTTTTTAGTCCGTATTTTATAAACATGTTTTAGTCCCATTTTTAGAAATTTTTAGTTCGGTCTTTATAAAGCATACCACCTTCTATTTATAACAAAGAAGGAAGATAAAGTTAAATTTTCGTTAACATTTTAGTTGCAATGACGGGAAAATGCAGACATTAATGTTTTTTTAAACGTGCTGTTTTATGGTTGTCGGAATTCTTACATTCTCACGTTATTTTCAATACTATTGCTTATAAAATGATTATAATATCTGTCATATCCGTTACAAGTGTCTCTGGCCGTAGTTTCGCCTACTACTTGTTTTGTTTTGTTTTTTTTCGTCTTCTAAAGAATAACCACTGTACTTAAATTACGTACCAAATACCGTTTAATTTTCACACACGTCGAGACATATATACCCTAACTGATATTGATAGATCGCGAGGGCAAAACCCGTAGGGAAGAGTCTGCTCCAACTTCCAGTCTCTAATTTATCACTACAAAGTAATTAATAGTCTTTACTACTACGACTAAGAGTAATGTCTTAATTTACAGGAAAAGAACAACTCGATTGGAACCAAACTCTACTTCTTAGGAAGCTACTAAAAAAGATTTAAAAAAATCTGTTTTAGCTGTCTGAAAACCGTGGAACTACTCGGTGCCTTGATACTTAAGAATAAGGGTGTTTTATTTCTTCATTAATTCAGTTCTTTAGTTCTAAGTATCCGTAACATCATCGCTTCACTCGGTGAAGAAATCTACAGTCCAACGAAGTGCGACGGGTACATTTTGTGATAACATTCCAGCAGGGCTGGAAAACCTGGTTAAAATTCGCAACCAGGTTTCGCGCAGCTTCATACGTTTTGAAAAGAGTGTTTTTATTTCGATTCTGCTCGTCGAAACCGGTATTATTTTTGGTTAGGCTCGTAGACCATTTTGCTTTTGATTCCGCTCCCAAAACCTGGTTAATACCAAAATGATTTTGTTCGCTCCGCCCACCCGATGCAAAGCAACGAAACGAAAGACGAGACGCAACTTGCGTTTGCGCTGCATCGCGTCAAGATCCCGCCCGCGCCCGTAGATAAAAAGAGACAAAATATATCGCTGCACTATTCACGCGCGTCGTGGAATTAACCAGGTTTATCCCAGAAGCAATATCGCTCCCTAATCGATTCCGCTCCGAGTGAACACTTACGAAAAAACCTGTTCAAGATCGAAATTAACCTGGTTAATTAGAAACCGGTTTCCAGCCCTACATTCCAGGCACACTTTGCTCGTTTTGAATTAACTTTAGTTTAATTCATCAATGCCCGCGCGGACGCCAGCGTCCGGACAACAATAGAAAATCTATTGTGTCTCATTTTCCGGGCGTTGACGGTTATGTGTTAACCAATCTATTTAACTTAAAACTAAATGTACGCTCATATCTGTGGAGACACTAGGTGAAGACTTTATTTTAAGAGATAGAGAGGAGTAACCTTGTTTTGTTTTCACACTTACTTATTCCTTAAAAACCTAAATACGCTTTAAGTTTAAGTAATGCTCCCGAATCATGATGGAATCATTCAATTTAATGCCATCAAAATGTTTTTTTATTAGTAAGGCATTTACCACCATCTTGATTGGTAATCAGGATGTGGTCTAAGGTGTACCATGCCTGCCCAGGAAATACTTATTCACTCTTGCATTGAAGAGACCAAGGTTGTAACTATCGGGGAACACACGTTTGCAAAAAATGGGATTTATACTTTATGGTAGGCATTGTACTCTGCATAATGCTGTCATTACATCAAAGCTTATCGTAAAATAATTTGACTAATAATTAAAGTTTCGTTTAGACCGAAACTAATTTTCTATTAAAACTAAAGTAATAAGCATTATAGGAAAGCAGCTTGCGCCGTGTCGTCTATCTCAAAACCAAACTTTAGCATTAAATTGTTATGACGGTATTTACTGTAAAGTGGTGCTTTGCTTATGCTTCTAGACAAAAAGCTGACCAGTATAGTGCCTTTAAACAATCATTACAAGATTTTTAAGTAAGGTGAAAATTGGAAATTGCAAATGCTGTTTTCTTTCCTATTCTAATGAGCTTCTATGATTTAATTATAGATAAACCAGAATCTTAATATTGATAGCACATGTATTCATTTTAGTTTTTCTGTCTCTTTAGTATAGTTTCTTTAATAAAAAGAAAACTCAAATGTAATTTTTGTTTTTGAATTTTTAGATTTTAGACATTCACAATGCTATTTTTATATTAAGTTAAATATTTTAATAGAAAAAATACTAGAAAAAATCGACTCACCCGTAGCAGCTCAGATGGGACTCGAACCCGCACCCTTGAGATTCCGGCCCAATGCACTGACCAAGGGTGCGGGTTTGAGTCCCGTCTGAGCTGCTACGGGTGAGTCGATTTTTTCTAATAAGTATTTCATCTATTAAAATATTTATCTTAATTTTTGTTTGTTTGTAATAATTATAGTTAACTACATAATTCAGTCATTACTCTAAAAACTTTTGTAATATTAGCTTACACGATTGGTAAATAAATAGGAAAAAATATAACTACGAACGAAATTCGAATCACATCGGAGGCGAAAACGACTTACAATATGCATTCGCGCTTACTGCATCTCTCCTGAGAGAATATCTTCACGGGCGAGAGAAAATTCTAAGGTATCATACTCGCCACCTTATTTACTATGCTTACTAAGGCATCTTTATTATAATAGTCTATTTATAATATTTTTGTTTGCATAGCCCGGTGTCTGGAATTGCAGTTTATTCCTGTGGGATATTAAGCCACCCGCCGAGTCTTCTTCTTGCGAGGAAACGACCTTCTTCCTGTTTATCGAATAGTGGCTCGTATGTTGTATGTAAATGTTGAGCCCTGAACGTTGAAGTATATATTTCAGAAGCAAAATAAGATTTATGTTGGAACTTGTCTGTATTGACCTCTTCAAGCGGAATATTGCTTTGTGGTGCCATGTTTTGAAAAGGTTTCTACCTGATTGAAATGAACCAGTGTGTGGACTCAGTATATCAACAGTATACTACCATTTCAGTATGCAAAAAACATGCAATTAATGGCTTTGCTTAATTTTATTAATCCCGCAAAAGGTACTTGCTCATTTAGAATACGTCTTAGCCGTTGCGAGCGCATGAATCATATAAAGATGTACTTAATTTCTTCACTAAACATCTACTTACAAAAATATTATCTTTTCATTGCCCGATTTAAAAAAAATAATGAAATGCTTAGTCATCAAGAAATTTTCTTAATAAAAATGTGATAAAGATGTATCAACAACAAAATAAACACACTCAGTTGTTCCTATGGGGATTAACACACTACACAATACCACGCCGTCATCCGCGTCTCATCAAAATATCGCGTTACGAATCACAAATTCATTCGGGGCCCAATTATCCGAGCGCTCATTTTCCGACTCATTCCCCGGTGTAATGATCACGTGGTGATTTTGACAGTTGCCCTGCGTTTCACGAGCCGATTTAATGGAGCTTTTACACAAACTGGCATGACGCTCGTGTTTACAAATAAAGCTACTTCGAACATTGATAATAATAAGCACTTGTAAACACATGATACCGATTTTGATGATTCTTTCTTTGTTTGATAAAAAATTCTTGCATGATGGTCCCATTAAATTTTTTTCAGATCGGTTAAGTAGTTTTCAAGTAATCCTGAAAATACTATGATTTTGCATTAATTACCTTGATGACTTTGTTATTTATGAACCGATTTAGCTGATTTTTTTTTTGGAAAAAGGATACCTTAACTGTAGTTCTTTTAATTTCATTGACATTAAACCTTGGACCTCAAAGATATCCAAGGGAATTCCTCAAACTTAAATAGGATATGTATTGTGATTGAGATATTGGTAGGCTTATGAAATTCCAAAACAAAACCGAGCTATGGTCTGTTTGCTATTGCTACGTACGTTCTGGACTAGACTTGGACTCAGAAGGCACAACGGAGCTCCTTTGGAAATTGAGTAATGGGCATTTTGAAAACATATAAAGTTAAAGAATATTACACGCTTACATACCACAAAAAAGTTGAAAATAAAAAAGCTTTTTAAAAAAAAGAAAAACCGCCTTCAAAAACCTAAAAATAAAAACAGAAACAATTTCAAAATTAAAATGCTTAGTGCATTTTAATTTTCTAATTTTCTTTTTAATTTTTTAGTGCATTTTTTTTAATTTAAATCACCAATACGCATATCAATTTTAATAAAAAACGTATAATGAAGTCGGGTGGGGCTTTTAGAATTAAAAAAGTTGTCCTCCAGCCCCATCCGACTTCAAAAGATGTTTTTTATTAAAATTGATATGCGTATTGGTGATTTGAATATTATTTATTGCTTTTTAGTGCATTTTAATTTTGAAGCTGTTTTCGTTTTTATTTTTAGGTTTTTGAAGGCGGTTTTTCTTTTTTTTTAAAAGCTTTTTATACTCACTAAAAAGAAATAATTACTTGCTGCATTTAAAAAAAAAAACAATATATGGCTTATAGTAGTAGCTTGTAGTATTCTAAAAAGTATTGACCAATCTTGTTATTTCTAACCATGTATTTTTTATACTTTTCAACGAGAAAATTATTTCTATGGCCTGCTTAAACAAAACAAAAGAAATATAGTAAGTATAACTTTTTAAAACTAGAACATTTCCCCCTCCCATCTACAGTCTCCCTTTCCTAAGACAGGGTGAACAAATGCAAATGTCACTTGTTAGCATGCATTGCGCGAAGTCACCCGTCTAATTAGTAAGTACCTTGTCACGGGCCGGTATCATTTCAGAGGCTGAACATTTTGATTCAGTGCTTATGACGGGTGTTAAGTCTGAGGTTAATGGGGCTTTGGTGCGAACAGTGCTCGATGTAAAATATAATTATTATTGCCGTGGAAGTAATGATAATAATAAATAAAATAAAGAGGAAATATGTATAGTGGCGGTCACATAATTAAAAACACCAGTCGATTTTCATACAAACGAGGTAACTTTGAAGCCTTGGTTCTCCGCCAAGGATTGATCTAGCTGTGATCTGATGATGGTTATCTAGGGAGTTAATAGAAGGAGATTCAGATCGCTATACACACCCAACTGATTTGATCAGCATTCTAAGAGATATGAGGATCGGAGTTTTCAGTTTCAGGATTTCCATACATTTTTATTCTAATTTGGTGGTTTTTTAAAACATATCCTTATATCTCTTAGAATGCTGATGAGATCAGTTGGGTGTGTACGCAAGTTGTAGGTGGAAGCTAGTATTTTATATACTTAACTTCAGGGTTGCAGCTACTATATAACTCCCTTCGCAATTAAATCCACAACTGGATTATAATCTGCGCGCGATGAGAATGGGAGGGAACGTTTTCAAACTGAGAAATGAACATTACGCCGGCCAGCCACAGGGTATCCAAAAATACAGTAGCACGCATCCGAGGTGAGGGAATTTTTGCTGCAACAACTTCAAGTAAGATAACATGTAAACAATTCGTTGATTAGCTAAATTAATATTAACTAATTAGTTAATTTACTTGACACTGTTCCATACCATTCTCATCGCGCACGGATTATACTATCAGTAAGTCAGTAGTCATCAATCAGCTCAAACTTTCTTTGATATCAAGTGTGTCTTATCGCTGAACAAAATAAAGGCATTTTAAATGTTTTCTACACATAAAATGTAGTGCAAAAACACACTAATATTATACCAGTTTAGAATTTACTGAGATAGCAGTTAGGGGACGCAGTTAAATTAGTTCTTCAAGCTTCTGGAATCGACGGACCAAGTTTCTGCCCCCCTTTTTACCCCTACTATCGCAACACCCACCGCATTCAAGGAAACGAGTGCATTAAAAGTTTACTTGCAAAATATCAACATATTCTGCGACTTTCAAATAAGTCTCCATGGCTTCTATTTTTGTAAGGAGCTTGCATTTTGTTATTTTGTTTTATGTTTTAAGAATCGAATTTATTTTTGAGATATTCAGTTATGTTTTTAAGTTCTATCTTATAATTTTTCTACTAGTAGGTATTCGAATACCTACTAGTACAGAATGTCAATATGGCTTATACAATAGCTTAACGATTATTTAAAACGGGATATTTTTAATTGGGTGACTGGAAATAATAAAGGTGATTGTTAATGGGATACTTAAATAATAAACCCGGCAGCGGTTTATTTTGTTTGCACTTTAAATACACCGGGCTAGTATCCGTTAAAAAGTATTTTATTTCATGTGAACGTTAAGTTCAATTGAGTAACATTAGTGATATTAAGGTACAGAATTCATCTTATCTGTTGATTTTATTGGAAAATACATATTGACGTGACGTACGTACTACACTCCAGTTCAAAATTGAATTCTACTAATAATCCCTTGATAGAAATATATACGCATATTCTGACTATCACACAATAAATTGACTTTAGGCCCCGTAGCAGGCGGCAATGGCTAATCTACATTTTCAAACATGTATAATAGAAACCAGCATGCTAACAAATATAATGAGACCTCTACACCTTACCATCAAGTTTTGTCATATGCTTGACTTGGGTGACTGAAAAAGGTCAAGTTATGCTGGATATGTTTGCAGTACTCGTTTGTCAGTATAAGTAATTAAGTTACGAAGCAGAAATGAAGGGTCTTACTATCAAGAACAGGTAATTAGTTTATGTAGCTATTGCTTTTCTCATTGTTGCATGTAATGAATTGTGAGGCAGATTAATTGTTTTACGAGGATTGTTCGTAACTGCATAATAATGTAACATATTTGTATAAGTCCTAATAACGCATTTTTATGTAGTTATCATTCACTTGCAACTATTTGGTTGGCTATCCCTACTTTCTAAAACCGCTTATATTTCTCTATTTCTTTTTAATTAATATTTTGGTTTAAAAACGTAAAAAGGATTAAAAATCTCAATTCAAGTTTTCTGACCTAAAAACGGTAGTACTTATACCTATTCTGTGCCTAAAATACAATTATTTTTTTTTTACATAGGTAGATTCTTCATACAATTTTGAAATGATTAAGAACTTCTATGAAATACAAGCAATATCAATCTCTGCTAAAAGCATAAGCACCGCACGCATAAAACAACCCATATTAATAAACGTTATCACCGTACAAGTTGTAAACTTCAAACGGCCATTTTGCGTGGCCGGGGTGTTTCAGCCAATTATTATAATTAAGTGTGGAGGAAGTGACCTGCTGGGATCAGAGGGGGCAAGTTTTGAGCTTGCCCATTTGAGGAGATTGATAGCGACATGACAAGTAACTTAAGTCAATATTGCGTTGTTAAGAAGTTTGCATGAAGGCACAAATGGGCATTTGTTATTAGATTTAGGATGGAATTTGGAAGGGTAGTTTGCTAACTTGTATTTTGATTAATGGAACTATACTGTCTCTTAAGTTAATCAAGTGTTATTAAGCTTTTTCGACCCTTGATAAAGTTATACAAATCCCATATAGTTTGTGTTTGATTTGAAATAGTTGAATCAGCATTTTGACTAAATTACAGAAGTTTGATTAACACATAAATCGATGCTGTATCAGATAATTTATTACTATTTATATACCAAGTCAATTTATGAAAAATTGCTAACAGTAAATTATATTTTCAGACGTAGTCAATAAAATAGAAAATTGCTTACGTTGGTGTTCTGCAAGTCTTTTGTTCCTTGATCTAGACGAATTTCTCGTTTAATATAACAGCAGTAAAATGTGTGTAAATAACGAAATAATAAAATTCGAACACAGAATTAGCCGTTTACCGAAACCGTAACTTTATGGAAGTTTCTCGTAGTAAAACTCGGAGTCATTATTTCTCCTCTGTTCGACGAGAGCAAATATTTGCAAGATGAAGTTGCCTCATTATAGTTTTTATTTTCCGTTTTGGAGATTCTTAGGCGGTCTACAATAGATTTATTTTTTTATTTATTAATTACTAGCGGCCGCCCGCGACTTCGTCTGCGTGGAAAGGTTTTTTTGCTATCCCTCGGGAACAATACATTTTTTCGGGATGAAAGGTACCTTATGTCCTTCTCTGTAACCCTGACAACGTGTATGCAAAATTTCATGATGATCGGTTTAGTAGTTAGGACGTGAAGGCGTAACAAACAATCAAACAAACAAACAAACAAACGGACTTTCGCATTTATAATATTAGTAAGGATAGTAAGGATGTACAGACAACAGAAAAGAAATGGACAAAAGAATTGTACAAAGACACAGCTTATTTCATTATGCTTCCAGCTGGCCGGTGATAGGAAAAAAATATTGAGATTTACAATTTTTTTATAATTTAATTGGTGTCCAGTTTAAAACAACCTGCTTTTTAAGTTTATTTTGATTTTGTTTTAACAACTTTTAATAAGAAAACTTATTTAACATCATTTTGCGCACAGAATATAGATTGTAACCAAGAATAATAATATTTGTTTCTCTTTTTATTACATCACATTAAATTATTTTAACAAGTGTTAATCAAAATTTAAATCTAAAAACAAGAAAACCGTTACAACTCAGGAACGTATACAAAGTATCTCTATTGATCAATAGTTAAGTTGGAGTTGATTAAATTTAAATTCAAATCAATATTTAAAAATAAAAAGTGATACTAATTTTGAGTTTTACCAACTGGACACACGTGTGTCTGGTCTCTTGTGTCGAGTTGGTAAATAACCCGAATTGCGGTTGTAATTATTAAATCCATGAATAATGATCGCGGAGCTACAAGTAAGGTAAAATAATACATATATTTTAAAAGCGAGGTTCCGTACCGACAGCCACGGTTTGCGCTTGACGCATTTTTATTCTACGTTTTATTATGTCGGAATGTGATTGAGTCTAAACAAGAGGAATGAATTCGCTGAGCAAGTGAACTCGAACAACCATCTATAAAACGTTTGCCATCTATGAATCCCAAAGTGGAAAACTTAGTATTGGTGAAGCAAAAATCGCTCGCGAACGTTCGGTCTAGACGGGTCATTAAAAATTTATTCCCATAGAATTTTGGTAATGCATTCGCTATATTTGATGTGAGTCGAGTCGTTTATTCAAACGGTGCATATATTTTTAGCTTTTTTAAACCCATATTAGGTTCCTGAGTGCACGGAGCTTTTGAGAGCACGTTATTTTTTTTTAAAGCGGGCCATGCTTTCGTATTTTTTTAAGTTTATTGACAGTTAACATTTTAGTACTCATTTCCTCATGTTATACATACATAAACTGTTATATATTTTATTATCTATGTATAAGATAACTATTGCTAAATTATATCAAATCAAAGTATTAAGAAAACAGTAACCGTGTATTTTATTCACTTTTCTATGTTTTTTGGCTTTTCTGTTTCGTGAACTGTGAGATGATAAAAAAACATTTATTTACTTAAGGTGACAGTGTAATACTTTTATGACTCACACAAACATAAAATAGAGGTCATCTGGATAGTAAAAAAATTAGCTCTGTCTCTAATTGGTCAGTAAATCAAACGTTTTCATCTGCACAAATACTAAAGTAAACCCATAAATTTATTTTTATGGATCAGTAATTGTTATTTTATTCATACTTTATGGCCTTATGTCTTCAAATCTGAAGAGTAGCTACTATAATTGGTATATTTTTGTAGTATTCTGTGTTGTAACCTAAAATCCGCGAGAAAATCTAAATCATATTTTAAGAGAAATGAAATTTTTCATACAATGATAAATTGTGACACTGCGGAGAATAATTTTATTATGTACAGGCACTTCATTTCTACCGTAGATTAAATCGAAATATTTTATAGATCATGCATTAAAATACTCTATAAAATATAATGTACCCAATTATCTAAACTGTATAAATAACATTCATATTTCTTCCCACGAATCGTCACAGTTTAAAGGCCCAGAAACTTATAGTAAAACATCTATTGGTTTCGTTATCGTAACAGATTTGTTTATGATTGTAAGAGAGCTTTGAAAATCTAATTTTATTGTTAGTAATAAATCAGTGACCAAATATAGGCTGAGAAAGTCCATTAAGGTATTACTTATACGATTTTTATTTAATAAAATAAGCTCTTTGTCTGGAACCAAGTATTCGGAGACGTAACGATTAAGAATGGCGACACAGCTCGTGATTTAGAAGTCTACTTGGCAGGATTTCTTGGAAATTTTATTACGAAAGTTGAAAAAAGCATGAGAATCGCTTCTTTGAACTCGTGGTTCGACCCACGGTCAAAAGAAGTTGTGGGACTTGCAATGTGAATTCGATTCTGGATGACGTTCGTCGTTCGATTGATTTAATTTTGGGCTTTATTTTAAGCTTGTCGCGAAGTGAAACGGAAGTCGCGTCATCTGATCATCTCATCTAGGTTTGGTTTTCAGAGTAGGCAAGGCACTCTGAGGTGAAGTATGGTTTATCCTGTGAAGCTAAGAAAAAACACTTTTTCGTCAGAACGAAAACGATCGATTATTGCGTTATGTGTTTTACAAGCAATGTAACAATTAATACAATTACTGTGAGGTAATGGATCTTAGCTTGTGAGGCCCTTCAGAGGTTTCTGTGACCTGTATTTCCTTAATCTAGGGTTGAAATTGCTTACAAAGCTTAACACACCTATAAACATGCTATAGAAACATTTATACAAGTGAAATTCAAGTCGTAAGTAAAAACTTTTTGTTAAAATACATCGAAAGTTCAGTCTGGAGGAAAAAACTCGACGAAACAAAACATTCGAAGAGCAACTTATTCAATAATCTCTTATTCGTTCACGTGAGTTTTCTGCTTTGTTTTCCTCCGGAGTTGTCGCGAATCAAAGGAAACTCGATTTAACGGGTTCGTACGTCAACTCGAAACAAATAAACAAAGCGCGTTCGAATTTAGTTTCGAAAAACTTGAGATTATTCCATGACGAATAGTTGGAGAGCAGTACCTTGAAATTAATAAGTTAGGTTCAAGTAGTTAGGGCAACTTAGGTGAATCGCACACTGCACCTCATCTGTCGCGGTGCCCGGGGATGCAGAGTGCGTCGCCAGTGTGATTTGCCTTACTTCACGATAGTAGTAGAAAATACAATATTATAAAATCGTATAAAAAAATAAGTGTCAAACATGAAGAAAATTACATATTTTTAGGGTCCGTACCCAAAGGGTAAAAACGGGACCCTATTACTAAGACTCCGCTGTCCGTCTTTCTGTCTGTCTGTCTGTCACCAGGTTAAGGTTTGTATCTTATGAACCGTGATAGCTAGAAAGTTGAAATTTTCACAGATGTTGTATTTCTGTTGCCGCTATAACAACAAATACTAATAACAGAATAAAATTAATATTTAAGGGGGGCTCCCATACAACAAACGTGATTTTTTTGCCGTTTTTTTGCTCGATATTAATAACGACAACAGGTAGACAGTTGAAATTTTCACAGATGATGTATTTTTGTTGCCGCTATAACAACAAATACTAAAACAGAATAAAATTAATATTAAAGGGGGGCTCCCATACAACAACCGTATTTTTTTTGCCGTTTTTTGGTACGGAACCCTTCATGCGCGAGTCCGACTCGCACTTAGCCGGTTTTTTTTTCTTTTAATTTGGAAGCTTAACGCAACTTTCTACGTTCTAGCCAATAAAAAAATCCTTACCAAACAAAAAACAAACGCTATAAAAATCGCCACTGCACAACTGACTTTAGAGAGTTTAAAAGTTGACATTCTCAGGTATTCTTGTTTCAACCATTCAGTTCATGTAACATATGCAGTTCAGGTTCGGGCTTGCCGCCCTAACGAAGAGAGTGCGCCGGCCGAATACCTGATGCGTCATCTTAAAATAGTTTGTTTTTTGGACGAACCTCGGATTCACTATGTAAATTTTTGTATACGCGCGTGGGTCGCTTGTCAAGTTGGTAACAAAACAAAACAAACGTTGGAATATTGCGCTTGAAACTTACTACAAATGTTATCGTTTTATGTCCCCGTTTTTTGTTTTGTACCTAATATTGAATGTGGAAATACCTAGTGATCTATATTGTAACAGGATAAGCGTCCCCGCTGACGGGCGATTGATCGCTGAGCGATTTTTTGTCGTTGAGAATAGAACATACGGAGTTCTATACGTGAACGCCCACGAGCTACTTTTTGTAGCTGTGATAAACGCGGCGTTAATCGCGGCGATAATCGCGGCGCTTTTTTGTCGCTGGCTAAGTAAAACCTTTGGCGTGTCATTTCGCGGGCGATTATCACCGCGATTATCGCAGCTACAAAAAGTCACCCGTGAGCGGTTACGCTAACACAAAGTTAAATTACACGTTTCATTAATCCATATCCGGAAAAAACAAAGGAATCGTGATTTGCTGTTTCTTATAAGGAAACACCACGGTAGAGAAAATTGAAAAATTTCTATAGAAAGTTGTTAGAATCAACATTTTAGTGAGGTTTCCTCCTCCAAAAATAGACCGATTTAAATACTTTTTAACCGACTAGCTTACTAAAAATAACTGAAGATGTGTTTATGAGCTTAAAATACTTAATACAAACCTTTCACATCACACTGAATTTACATTTTTGGGTTATTCCCGCGAAATCGTTGGCCTTTGTTCCCGGGAAATTAAGCTGTTGAAAAGTCGAGAACTCGAGAAATCATATTATTATTTAAGTCTTAGGAAAATAACACCTAGAAGCCGTGTCCTCGTATGCAAAGTAAGGCAACTAATACTAAGACGAAATGGCTTAGTTTTCAAATTTATATCCTTCATACGTTACTTAATCGTAACTAAAATCCAATAATAGAGTACCTGACTAATCTCCTAAATGTAGGAAAATTGAAACTGTTTTGTACCTATTCGGTATGATTTAGGTAATAATAAAGAATAAAAATCTGAAAACGGGGCCATTTTGGCTGTTTTAGTTGCCTTACTTTTGACAGTGCGCTTTGTAGAGAACTATCGTTCTAGGTGTTATTATTCTAAGATTTAAGTCTATAATATTATAAAATAAAACTATTTGCCTTTGCCGTTTAGCTTATAAACGCACGGCGGCGGGGCGGCTTTAGTAATGCTTGAGTTTTCCTAAAGGCATATTTAAACAGACAGATTAATGTATGTATGTTCAGATGTTGTTTTATTGATCTTGTAAAATTTTAAGTTGAATTTTTCCGGTGCTGTGATTGTAATTATAAGTCAGCATAGTATTAACGTTTCAATGTATTTTTTTGTTTGAGAGAAGCTTATTTTGTTGAAAACTGTCAATAAAAGTTCTATGATTATTTTGATACTTTTATTTGACTGGAAAATCACTTTATTTATTGATTTAAAATAGTATATTTTTAATAATACCCAATACACATTTTTAATTTTGAGTCGAATTTTTTCATTATTTTAACACAAAAGATAATAATATTCAAAAACATACGTAAATGTAAATTTCTCGACAACCCGAGAAAACATCGAGAATTCTCGAGACACGAGAAACTGATAAGCTCGAGAAATCATAAACCGGCTATGACGGATACTTCTTTTGTAAATAAATATCAACAAAGAAAAAGTATCTGTTTAAATCACCAAGCTATCTTCCGAATTCCGGCTGTGCGTTTGTTCTCCTCGACAGGTCACATTTCTCAACCGATTAATTCTCGTGAAATTTTGGGAGCAGGTTGTATAATTATATAGAATTTTTAGTCAAGTCAGTTTTTCGAATTTATCTAAAAAAATAAATAAATAATTCACACATTTCAAAATATGATCAAAATTAGAAGCGCCAGTTACTTACCCTACTATGTGCTTTGAAAACCTCGTGGCGATATGGTGACATTCTATTAATTTTTAAACAACTTACAATTTGAGTTACTTTTTAATACGAGGTCAACGGCTCACGAAGCCACTAGTTAATTATTTTAGCCATTTTTTTAAATGTAACAAACATTTATTTAACCAAGAACTCGTAAGGTTAAATTTTTAGCGTAAAATTGAAACTCATTGTTGTAAAAGAATACCGTTTTCCCGCCCGTCATCAAACAAAGTCGACAAGAGCGGTGCCTCAACGATCCCGGGATTACCATACAATTATCATTTTTGATTCGCTCTTCTTTTGTGTAAATACTCTAAAAGTAACGCCGTAAATGACATAATGCTGCGAAAGATATGCTGAATTATTTATGCGATAATACGCTCTCCGTCTCAACAGGGACGCATTTAGGAAATGGTAATTATTGATTAGGAAAGGGGGAAGCATTCACATTTTCTAGTTTAGAATAATAATAAAGATATTTTTTAAATCCGTTACGTTACGTTACATTGCCCTATTATTAGTTTAAATTAGTTAGGTAATAGTTTAACTGGTTTAGATTTAGATTTATAAAATGAATCAATAATAAAAAAAAATATAGTATAATTTGTTTTTTTTACGTATCACGTTTAATCATAATTGATCATATTAATAATGAAGCAAGCGAAAAGCATTTAGGTAAAATGGTTACATATAAATAAATAATTAAAATTCAATTAAAAAATCTAAATACATCCCTGTGCCTCGTTTCACATCAACGTTTAAATGTTAAATACGCTTCAATGGATATTACTTTTGAGATTTTTGTTGCTTAAATAAATTATTACATTTGACTAAGAACAGGTTTTAATGAATTTGGAGCGGTGGAAAGTAATACGATTTCCCTTAGTGGTTTGTTGGTTTAACGACATGAAAGAGAACTCGATTGATGTATGTATGGCAGTACCTTTAAATAGGTGTGTTTATAAATCAACATGCTTTACTTAAGTCGGTACTTATCTATATTATATTATTTATAAAGCTGTCCAATCTTTATGGGGCACTTCGCTTGAAAGTTGCATTAAGAATTTTCACAGTAATCTTGAATCTTCTTGAATTAAAAAAAATAGATTTTCAGACTACGTAACAGTCATTCTAAAGATAATAATGAAATTAATTTAATTATGATCTTTAAAATCAAATCATCAACAAAAAATAATGTAAAATCAACGTCTGTAAAGTGCGGCCAAATTAAAAGATCACATTTAGCACTTCATCAAAACAATGTGACCGTCTAACGGCGGGCAGTAATAATTATTTTTTCAAAGGCATATTTTTTATTTTTGAGATGTCATGACATTTGTGTGATCTATTAAATTGGCCTTACTTTAATAATATTTATAGACGTATAAAATTATGCAAGCATCTGATTCCGTCACTTTAGCACACCTGAACCATTGAAAACTAATGTTTTGATGAATCCTTACCAATTATAAATGCGAAAGTCTGTTTGTTTGTTTGTTACGCCTTCACGTCTTAACTACTAAACCGATCATCAACGTTGTCAGGGGTACCGAGAAGGACATAGGGTACCTTTTATCCCGAAAAAAATTATTGTTCCCGAGGGATCGCAAAAAACTTTCCACGCAGACGAAGTCACGGGCGGTCGCTAGTAGACGTATAAAATTAAGAAGGTATGTTACTCCGTCACTTTAAGGCGTGAAATACACAGAAGCGACGCGGCGCGGATACGGCGGCGATACGGTGCAGATGTGAGACTTTCGGATGCTTTCGGCCAATCAAATACACGTATCGCCGGCATCACCGCCGTATCTGCGCCTTATCTCCGCCGCATCTCTTCTGTGTATTTCACGCCTAAGGCAGCGCGCGCACTGCGGCATTTTGCCACAGCGGCAAAATACCGCGCGGTGAAACACCGCAATTTTATGTTGTGTTTGTATGTAATAGCAAATAGGTGCGCGCACATAAACAGAGCCGCTGCGGCCAAAATTCTGCGTCCGGTCACAGAATATTGGCAGTGCGGCAACCGCAGGTTTGTTGTAATTAGTACTATTTGTACTGGGGTGCGCGTATTGCGACAAAACACCGCCATTTTAAGTCAATCTGATGAGAACGTTTGATCAGAGAGTGCCTACCTATTCTCCGTTTCGAATACAAATTTTTCAGGGTATTCTCTTAAGCCAGAATACAATTGTTAAATTTACGTTTTTATTAATCTATGGCTAACCATAGGAAGCGCCCAATATCTGTTTTTCTTCTTCTTTTTTTATTATTTTGTACCATTAGTGCATAAACGCAGGCCGTTCAGTCAGGCCTCCTTCACTCGCTCAAGGTCGCGCGATAAGCACCTACCGCTAGCCGTGCCTACGGAGGCACAAGTGAACAGAGGGCCGCCAAACGCCCGCCTGTGTTGTCGCGCGGCATCTTACTGCTTGCGTAGGTATCGTCTCTTTATAATAGTAACAATGTCGAATCGATATTACTGTGCCGTGTACGGATGTCTAAATCAAAAAACCAATAAACAATTGTCGTTTTTCACATTATGATATATGCTACGTAGTTCATTTAAAAGAAGTCAACCCTAACGTTGCGTCGTCAGAAAAGGAAGGAGCACGCGATAGAAAGAAAGGCAACTACTAGGTGAATATAACTGTAGGCCATTAGCGCTGCGCGACCTGAATTGCACTTTATTATGTCGGTGCAAAAGTCGCTATTTATTTAAATGACTTTGCGGCGTGCTGCTTCTGTGCTTGTACTATTATTTATTCTGTGGTTCAGTGCCAAAATGTATACTTCCCAAAATGCACACCGGTTTCAGAAGGTAATTTGTTTTATTTTTTAATTTAAAAATAAAAAATATATATATTTTATTGTCCATCAGCCATTTTTAATGTCCCCACTGCTGGGGCACAGGCCTTCCTTATGGGTGGATAAGGAGGACGGGCCATAACCCACCACGCGGGCCCAATGCGGATTGGTGGGTGTTAACAACTGCAAATACAGCCGGGACCAACGGCTTAACGTGCCTTCCGAAGCACGGAGGAGCCTGAGATAATAAATTTTTGGTCACCCATCCCATGACCGACCCTTGCGAACGTTGCTTAACCTCCGCAATCGCTGGGCCAGGCGCTAAACCACTGCGCCATCGAGCTCCTCAAGTTTATTACCTTCTCCATATTTATGTGATCCTGTTACTTTAAAATCAGTTATTCCTGTTCTAAGAGTGTACTTTTTGGAAGTTGTATATTTTGATACTGAACCACACAAGCTATTTCTACGAAATCCATTTTGCTTGTGCCACTCACGACAAAAAAACGCGCAGTGTGTGCACCCTAGTTGCGAAATGCCGCTACGGTGTTGTCGCCGCTGCGGTCAAAAGCCGCAATGCGCGCCTAGCCTATAACACGCCTGAACCACTGAAAACGAATGTTTTAATGAATTTTAGAATAAAGATAAATTGGACTGAATTTATTTACCTACTATATTGCATTTAACAAAGAAAGCTATTGCAGTCAACGTCAATATAAAAAAAAATGTTGTGACGATTCCACACCAGACGTTACGTAGTTGTAACATTGTATTTGACACGAAAATTACTTGTTCGAAACGGTAGCGCGCCCCTGAGGGCCTACTATAAAAAATAATTGCGAAAGCGAACGATGGTCGTTGTTAAATTTAAGTGTTTTGGACCTAACTCCTTAGTTAGTAGTGTCACGAAGCGGAACGAACTTCGTCCGATTATCGTGGTTCACTTTTTCGAGTAGGTTTCCTGAAATCCATTGGAAATTGATTTCGGGTGAAATATGAGACTGGTTGTGATGGCTTTAAAATAAGTACCAGAGCATTTGGGGAATGGAATTGAAAAATTAAAAATATCACGAGTAGCGAGAGACATTGAAATGATGAATTGTGTTAGAAAAATAGAAAGGTATCTGAATATTTATTTTAGATATTGATGATTTCAGTAGTTAAATAGTTGTGAAATGAAATAGGTAAGTAGATAAGTTAGGAAAAATAATTTGTGAATTGATTTAACATTACCAAACAGTAATCGAATTAAATAGTTAATTTACGAGTAAATTTTCATTTAAATACCTATGTATCGTCAGATATAATTTTTTTTATTTTCTAGAGAGTAATTTGTGCACATTACTAATAATAATTTTAAACCTATCGACTACTCATGGTAAGTATACACATCAACTTTGTCTAGGGATATAGGTGTTATTTTCATACAAACGAGGTAACTTTGAAGCCTTGGTTTTCTGCCAGGGATGTACCGTGCTGTAATCTGATGATGGCCATCCAGGGACTAAATGGAGTAGATTCAGATCGCTATACACACCCAACTGATCTGATCAACATTCTAAAAGATTAATGGGTCAGAGTTCTCAGTTTGAGGATTTCCATACATTTTCATGCTATTTTCGCGGTTTTTTTAAACATATCCATTACGTTTTTAGAATGCTGGTCAGATCAGTTGGGTGTGTATAGCGATCTGAATCTCCTCTATTCACTCCCTGGATAGCCGTCATCAGATCACAGCACAGTACATCCCTGGCAGGAAACAAAGTTACCTCGTTGGTATGAAAATAACACCTGTATCCCTAGACAAAGTTGATGTGTGTATTACGAACATTTTCCACCGATCAAGTTTCAAGAACATTTTATCAAACGTCTGAAATAAAATTCTTCCTACAGCATAAAAAAATCTCTGATGCAAACTGCCGTGCCCGTGCCATGCCGTCGACGCAGAAAAAACTTATTTTACGATTTCCTTTCTGCAAATATCGAACTGCTGGTCCGTACGATATCTATTATTTACGGCACTTGTTACGAGTTTTAGAACGTTCACAATAAATTACTGTGACATTATCACCTCTGGGGCTTCGGTAAAATATGGCATCATATTTTATTAATAAATAGCTTTTGATATTTCTAAGGAGTCTTTTTAATAACAGCGTTGAGTATTTCGAAGTTCAGACGACAGTTGACTGACTCCAATATATTTAGGTCTTTGAAAGCATCTTCTGAATTAATTTGAAAATGGAACAGAATTTCTGTGAAGTTATGTATCAGATAAGTTAATTTGGACATGTGTAACACTTTAGTACCATGTCATACTAATTATTTTATTCACTAAGCTGAAACCTTATACACAGACTCATACATTGGTAAGACGTGGTACTTACTTCTAAGGTTTAATGTACAAATAGAAAAACTTTGTATGTTTTAGGTATTATTAGTTACGATTTTTTGCCCTAGACACCAAAGGAGTTGTCATTTAATTTGTTTGAGATGTCTGCGCTTTTAGAGCAACGCCGGCTTCCGTACCGGACGAAAGCCGCGTTGCTCTAAGTCTGCGCTGTATCACGTTTTGTTCTATGTTTCATGTCAGAAAAGTAAATAAGTAAAAACAATATAATTTATTTACAACTAGCGACCGCCCACGACTTCGTCTGCGTGGATAGTTTTTTGTCTATCCCTCGGAAGGAAAGGTACCCTATGTAATTCTCTGTACTCCTGACAACGTGTATGCAAAATTTCACGATGATCGGTTCAGTAGTTAAGACGTGAAGGCGTAACAAACAAACGAAAAAACGGACTTTCGCATTTATAATATTAGTAAGGAAGAAAGGAAGGTTAATATGTACACATTGCTGTTGTTTTATTTCTAGGTATTGTAAAAAAAGTACTTAAATTTGATTCTATTAAAATTGATTATCTCATGAAAAATTCCTTATCCCGTAAATTAAAAACACGTTCCATACAATATGTAAATGAAATCTTGTTAAAAATAATAACGCTTCGTTCATTTATTCCATCACTCAATTTCACACGCAAACACCAGGAAAATCCGTGCAGATAAGAAAAATTTCACACCCGATACTTCCCTCGTTGACACACAACCTACGTGTTACTTTTAACAAAGGGCCAATCCACCGAATGACATAGGCCGACAGCTTCGAGCGATTCAAACATTATCGCGAAACGCCCTTTAACTCAATGCCTTCATATAATATTCATGACGTGGTACAATCTTTCAAAAATTGACACCTTTTTGGCGGGGCTCCGACCCTCCGAGGGACGTACAAGTTTTTTGTATTTGCCGATGAATAAATTACTTGGACACAATGGTTTCTGGCCTAATTTATCTGATGCTACTGAAGTGTTGAAGGAATATTGACACAACGTGATATTGCCCGTCCTATTACTTTTAAACGGTGGGTAGGTACTTTAGTCGGTTACTGCTGCTTGACGCAACGCATCGATTCTGTTTAAAGGGACATTTTATATAAAATGACTTATTACAGATAATTTGAATACAGAAACTATACTTTAGCGTCCCCGCTGACGGGCCATTAATCACTGAGCGATTTTTGTCGCTGAGAATAGAACATACGGAGTTCTATACGTAAACGCCCACGAGCTACTTTTTGTAGTTGCGATAAACGCGGCGTTAATCGCGGCGATAATCGCGGCGCTTTTTTGTCACTGGCAAAGTCAAACCTTTGTCGTGTCATTTCGCGAGCGATTATCGCCGCGATTAACGCCGCGATTATCGCAGCTACAAAAAGTCGCCCGTGAGCGGTTACGTAATATTTGGTACTGAAATAAAGTAGGAGTTCAATATTTTTACAAATTTTACGGTAATTTTAGATACACGTCACGGCACAACGAAGATAAGCTTTTGCTGATTAATGTATAGAATAGCCAAACAGTATTGTCTCATCTGCCGCATTCTAAATGACGTTTGACTGGCGTGGACAAAAACTTTATTTAACTCGTATTATTATGAAATTAGAGTGTTTTCTATTTTAGTTACGAGAAATTTTTATGTTTATAGTCTAGAATGGAAGAGGCACTTATTTTTTCTTTACCAATTGATTGGAGAGCCATTTTTTTTGTTGTCCGCCCTTGAGCACCTTTGCAGCTTCTTTGCAGCTGCCATAACGAAATACATCAAAACATAAAACTCAAATAAGTTTTGTTAAAAGTCCAGCATGTTGTGTTTTTATGGGCTAGACTGGGGTCAAGAGAAAACCCACTCACTAATAATATTATAAATGCGAGAGTCCGTTTGTTTGTTTGTTTGTTACGCCTTCACGCCCTAACTACTGAACCGATCATCATGAAATTTTGCATACACGTTGTCAGGGGTACAGAGAAGGACATAGGGTACCTTTCATCCCGAAAAAATGTATAGTTCCTGAGGGATAGGAAAAAACCTTTCCCACGCAGACGAAGTCGCGGGCGGCCGCTAGTTCACTATAAAAAAAGATACTTAAGATTCGCTCAAAGTAAAAACTTTTCAAAGCCTCCAATAGCCATTTGTAAGTTTCTCAGTTTGAAAACTTACATAGGTACATCAACCCTAAACACAGTATACCTACTCTGTTTTCGTGCAGTCGTGTAAATACACTCCTTTTTGGGCAGTCCTGTAAAAAGACACAGGTACTAAGAAACCATTTCTGTTAACAAAATTGCAAATGAAAATTAATGAAAAGCTACACATCCCACTCACTTTGCTCTTGTTATTTATTCAACGGTGCCTTGACAGTTGCGTGAAAAGCGATACTCACAATCGAATTAAAACAAACCGAAACGTATATTAGGGGTGACTACATTAGAGATATTGGTCAACACGGCCCCGGGAAATTTTTAGAGGGTTGACCTATGCACACATTACTTAGTAATAAAGCTTTAAAACAAATAGTGCTCCCCGAGGACCGAGCCTGGAGAGATCGAATACGAGGCGAGATGAGGGCTGGCGACTTTACGACTTTTTTTTGTTATAAAAAAAGAACTTTAATATTTTATATTTAAAGTATAACAGTATTCGACTTAGGTAAAAAAAATAAACCTATGTATTTTTTAATATTTACACATTTACACCATTTTTATATGAATGAGAATAATTCATATAAAACGGACTTTCGCATTTATAATATTAGTAAGGATAGTTATTAAAGATTTTTGAAATGCATTTCGAAATTCAAAACTTAGAAAGAAAACAAAAAGCATTTGTTTGAGACAGGCAGTACCATAGAATTTTTCTAATAGACATAGAAAAATTTTCGCTGCGCTCAAGAAGACCAACAAAGCGTGGAAAAGAGAAGTTAATATCATACGGACACGGTCTATGTAAAAAAGAGACTAAGGATCAATTGACATGTGCCAACATTTTTTACAGTAAGAGCCCCTAGCGTCCCGCTTAGTAAATGAGCAATCACAGTTTGTTTAAAATATTTCTTAATCTTAATTAGAATTTAAAATAAAGGTATCGTGGAGCCATGGTGTCCTGTGCTCTAAGTAATTGTGATGTGACAAAGAGAAACAATCTAAGTAAACACACTTTTCACAGGTAAATAAGATATTAACACACGCTTCTCTAAAACCAAATTTCGCTACATTTATTCGTTTATCGACGAAGAAAACAGTATGGAACATAATTTATTAATTTCCTTTGCCATATATAGTCATATTTTATGTATCTAAGTCATATTTCACGTATCTCATATAAAATGTGTGCATTTATTTTCGGATCACCTGTTCATTGACAATAGGCAGTACATACAACAAAAAATAAAACTAAAACCACTATTTGACTCAAAACGGTCCCGACTCAGCATGATGCATGGTCTGCAACCAGCACTGGTCTTCCGTTGGGATTGGTTTGATGATGCTGCGATAACTTAAATGAAAAAAAAAATGTTTTAAAAAACAAAAAACCGACTTCAAAACCCCTCTCTACCTCTAAAAAGCAATAAATAATATTGAAATCACTAGATACGCATTATCATTGTAATAAAACACGTCTATTGAAGTTGGGTGGGGCTGGAGGACAACTTTTTTTTTTATTCTAACAGCCCCACCCGACTTCAATAGACGTGTTTTATTACAATGATAATGCGTATCTAGTGATTTCAATATTATTTATTGCTTTTTAGAGGTAGAGAGGGGTTTTGAAGTCAGTTTTTTGTTTTTTAAAACATTTTTTTATTTTTTCCTTTTTAGTGTAAGTACTTTCTGTATTAGATATAATTATTATCTAGGTAGGTAGATGGAAAAATCGGTTTGGCCAAACTTGAGATAATCGCGGACAACCATGCATACGGGTCAAACTGAGAAGAGATCCTCCTTTTTTTAAAGTCGGTTAAAATACCAAAACCTTGTCTTAAGTGTAACAAATACTTTTCTGAAAACCGCATCAAAATTGGTTCAGCTAAACGCGAGATAATCGCGGACAAACATACATACATAGGAGTCAAACTCAGAACCTTCTTTTTGATGTCGGTTAAAACACTGAAATCTTCTCCTAAGTGTAACAAATACTTTTCTGAAAACTGTATCAAAATCGGTTCAGCCAAACGCGAGATAATCGCGGACAAACATACCTACATAATACGAGTCAAACTCAGAACCTTCTTTTTTTTCGAAGTCGGTTAAAATACTAAAACCTTCTCCTAAGTGTAACAAATACTTTTCTGAAAACCGCATCAAAATCGGTTCAGCCAAACGCGAGATAATCGCCGACAAACATACATACACACATACATACAGGTCAAACTGAGAACCTCCTTTTTTTTTGTTTTTTGAAGTCGGTTAAAAACGAAACTTTATCGATACATTTATAATCTACTAATACGAAAATAGGAAAATTTTATTTTTCTAAGTCGTGAACCCTGAGTTAAGATCGTCCCGCGTCACTCCAGACCACGTAACTCGAGTTGATTGTTTGTACAACGGACTTGGACTTTTCCACTTGATTGTCTGATTTGATTTATTTTCTGGTTCTTCGTATACAAGTCTAAAATAAATTGGTACATTCACCTCTATTTTTCAAAATACTAAAATAAAATTTTACACTTTACCTACCCACCTTCATAAGCATTTTTCAATAATAAGGATTGTGTACAGTCCATGTATTAACAGGTATTCTTATTTCTCTCAATATTATCTTCTGGTTATACTGTATATGCTGTACATCAGTGATAGTATAAATTAAAATCTTATTTGGTGTGAAAAATAGATTAACTTCATTATAGTGAAATAAAACACTTTTTAACGGATACTTGCGCGGTTTTATTGAAAGTACTTTAGTAATTAGTTGGTATTTGGTTTGATTTTTAGGGTTCCGTAGCCTAAATGGCAAAAAACGGAACCCTTATTAGGGTTCCGTAGCCTAAATGGCAAAAAACGGAACCCTTATAGATTCGTCATGTCTGTCTGTCTGTCTGTCCGTATGTCACAGCCACTTTATTCCGAAAATATTAAGACTACACAGTTGAAACTTGGTAGGTAGATGTATTCTGTTAACCGCTTACCGAATTTAATACAAAAATAAGAAAAATAAAAGTTAAGGGGGGGCTCCCCATACATGGAACTGAAACTGAAAAAAATTTTTTTCTTCAAACCAACACGTGTTGGGTGTCTATAGATAGGTCTTTAAAAATGACATTGAGGTTCCTAAGACAACTTTTTCTCAAAGTTAACCGTTTCAAAGATATACATCGCCAAAGTGGTAAAATGTGTGTTCCCCCCCCTTTAACAAATATATGCTGTAGATCTTAATAAACACTTTCAACCAAAATTGGTTTGAATGAGATATAGTAATTAGTTTTTGAGATATAGCACATTTTCCGAAACCGCAAATATAACTTTGTCATTCATACCAACACTGTGAAAAACAAAGTTATTTTTGCATACGAAAAATGATAGGTGGTATTAAATATGGTATGGTATAAGGTAACTACGGAACCCTATGGCGCGTGGCCCGACACGCACTTGGCCGGTTTTTTATTTTCACTTTTGCAGCTGCACCTTTGCAGCTGCCGTGGTCACGGGGACTGAAGCCGCTCGTGAGCCTACCCTCAAGCGATGAATTTTTTAAAGACGATCAGAAATTAATATTTATGTAAAAAAAAAATCGGTTTAATTTAATGTTATAATTTAATTTTGTGAAATAATTAATGCTAAAAAAGAGAGAATCTACTGAAACTATCACCATTTTACGACACATACATAGTTTCAGTAGATTCTTTCTTTTTATCATTAATTAATTCACAAAATTAAATTATAACATAAACTTAAACCAATAAATGTTTTTTGTTAAGTATTAATTTCTGAACGTCTTTAAAAAATTCATCGCTTGAAGTCGGCGGCTTCAGTCCCCCGTGACCACGGCAGCTGCAAAGGTGACGAAAAGTCAGGAAAATAAAAAATCAAACCAAATACCAACTAATTACCAAAGTACTTTCAATAAAACCGCGCTAGTCAAAAAGTGTTTTATTTCATGTCTAGTGAGAAGTGAATCATTTTGGAGCCTGAAAATTGTGTGAAGAGCGTGTCGTCATCGTTTATTATTCTACGACGCAGTCCGAAAAAAAAGTTACGAACGAGAAATGTTAGTTCCGTGGAGGTTGCATACTTTGCTGGTATGGCATGCTGTTGGTTTTGATTCTAGACACTTGTGTAACCTTAGCTGGTCTTATAAAATTAAGGGGTTTTATCTTAGAAGGTCAGATCGAACGAGAAACTTGCAAATTTCATGGAAACTCGCTCTGAAAATATTTTGCGTATTGTGTTCAATGTCAACACTGATGCTTTGTGGTTAAGAAGCGTTAACAGTGTATATGTTACGGCTAATACCCGAAGTGCGGCTAAACCTAGTTTTAGCCGGCTAAAGCTAGGTGTAACCGATAGCTGTTGGCTAAAACTAGGTGTAGCCGATTTACTCTTAAAAAAGTTATTTCTGTTGTTTGTTAAAAAAAAATAACCTCGAAATTTCAAACCTATATTCGGGACCTACAGGGGTAAAGCAAATCGTTTCACCTAGTTTTAGCCAACAGCTATCGGCTACACCTAGTTTTAGCCGGCTAAAACTAGGTTTAGCCGCACTTCGGGTATTAGCCGTGACATATACACATTCATAATATTATACGTGTGTTTCACTGGAATTCTCTTAATATCCTTGTCTTAACTAACGATTTATAAGAGATAAATAAAAGCCAACCTCCCTCATAATACGCGGGGGTACATCCTGACATTCTTGACAAGCGCAGTCGGCGACAACCGTTTCAAATCTACGTCGGCGTCCACTTGTCATTAAGTTTTTGTCCCCCTTCTTAGATTGTTGCGGTATTATGGGACACACGACATCCTAGAAAGAAAGAAAAAACAGTTTCCTTTGCTGCAGACAATTATTTTGTTTATTTTGAATGGGTTTGCTTTGGATCTTAATCTAGCCCAAAAGCCAAGGTTTTAAAAACATATTAGCCAGAAAAGTTTGTCTGGGAAATTTAATGATGTATTTTGATTCTCAAGTATCAGATTACAAAAAAGTCTTTGTTTTAATTGGGACGTAACGTAATATACGATCTATAGAATGAGTATCTGAATAATCTCCGTGGTAAACTTAGCATTTCTTTTATACCTTAAGGAAGCGTTTTTCAGGTTACTTGGTTCCGTACTTTTATAAAGCTTACTAAATTTACCATTTGTTACGAAGACACAGCTAGTAAAAGATTTCTTTCAAAAGTGAAAAAAAACATCTTTGACTAGTTTTTTGAAGAAATTGAAACAAAAAAAGCCAAGTTTTTCGAGCAGCACAAAATTTCAGGGATGCATGGGGTGTCCTAAAAGTATTAAAAATGGAAATGCAAAATATTTTCAATTCATTTGTCATCTGGGACCAGTGAAAATTCCGTCATTTTCAATCGTGAGTACTTATGAACTTTATTCGTCAGCAACCAGCCGTGAGTCACGAGGTTTTAACGACGTTGCCGTGGTCTACAAATGGGCGAAGATTGACGTCACATTTATACTGCCATGTCCTCCATTATCGTGCAGATTTATTTGTTTCCGACGCACACCGGAAATTTTGTTACAATCACATTTTGACAGGCTTTAACAATGACTTATTTCCATCTCTCTTGTGAATGTAAATTACTTATATAGTGTTAAATAGTAAGAGTAGTATTAAAGCAATTTCATAAAATAGACTTAGTTGTATTTTGACTGCAATTGTTTTTACAATAAAAAAACCGGTCAAGAGCGAGTCGGACTCGCGCACCGAGGGTTCCGTACAATCATAAATATATTTGGATATGTTATTTTAGGACAGTCTTTAAAAAAGTAGGATAAACGGCAGACAGGTGGAAGGGCGAACAGGCGGACAGTTAATTTACAAATGCTGCTTATGGTGACTGAAAAACGTTTCAGCCACTCCACATTGCAAAATGTTTATATTACTAGTCCATCAGCCATTTTAATGTCCCCACTGCTGGGGCACAGGCCTTCCTTATGGGTGGATAAGGAGGACGGGCCATAACCCACCACGCGGGCCCAATGCGGATTGGTGGGTGTTAACGACTGCAAATGCAGCCGGGACCAACGGCTTAACGTGCCTTCCGAAGCACGGAGGAGCTCGAGATAATAAATTTTTGGTCACCCATCCCATGACCGAACCTTGCGAACGTTGCTTAACCTCCGCAATCGCTGGTCCAGGCGCTAAACCACTGCGCCACCGAGCTCCTCGTTATTATTATATTACTATATTACTAAGTAGGAACTTATTCTTCGTTTATTCGTACGGCAAATAGTAGGTAATTATATTAGAACCAGCCACCAATTTATTATTGTAGTGTTAGGTTGCGCCATCTCTTGACCGATAGTGGAACTATTTTTGTCCCTTAGGTTAGCATGCTTAGGACAGCGCCATCTGTTGACTGGTAGTGAAACTAAAAAAAAATTGTTTTTTGAATTTCTAAAAAAGTGTGTTATATTGAGACATCGGTTTATTTTTCCTGTAATCTTTACATAAACGACTATCACACAGAATTATTTCAGATTTTTTTCTTTGCAAACTTCGGAGATAAGGGGGGGGAACGGTATTTTTTTTACATTTTCCATCATAAGTCAAAAGCTATGCGGCCTAAGAAAAAAGGAAAAATTGTTTCAAAATGTGCAAACAGCGCTCTTTCACATGATACCCCACATGCTCTAGTCAACTCACTTAAAAATTTTAAGACCCCTTTTCAGTCCCTGTTGTAAAAAAAATATTAATTTTATTATTTCTTTCTTATTTGCAAAATAGTTGGGCAAATGTCATCTTAAACTATTCCAAATTTCAAGTTGATACCATTAGTAGTTCTCGAGATATCCAGCTGTGACAGACAGACAGACAGACAGACAGACAGACAGACTGAGTCACGCCATAAGGGTTCCTTTTTTACCATTTTGGTACGGAACCCTAAAAACGGAAACCAAATCCAAAATCCATGTAATACATTAGTAGCAATACTATTAAATAATTTCAACCAAAAATGATAATGGTAGTATTTATTTATTACTAGCGGCCGCCCGCGGTTTCACCCGCGTGGTTCCCGTTCCCGTGGGAATATCGGGATAAAAAGTATTCTATGTTTTAATCTAGGCTATCTACTATCTGTGTGCCAAATTTCAACCAAATCCGTTTAGTAGTTTTTGCGTGATTGAGGAACAAACATCCAAACCCACAAACTTTCACGGGTGCCCTTCGCATCGCATAATTTCGATTGTCCTAAAGTCACTTGGCATAACTCGATTGGCATAATAATCACAAAGCATACTATTTATTTAGCATAAATTTCGATACGCATAACCATCGAATTGCATAACTTTTAAAAAGCATAATATTTCAAAGCATAATAGTTACAATTCCTAATTTCAATTGGCATATTGTCAGTAAGCATAATATATTTTGAAAGGCATAATTTTGTTATGTCTAATATACATAACTACTAATGTTTTATAGCATAATATAAAAGGAAACATAACTAATTTGAATACTTATTTATGAAAAAAAACTTTAATTGTGAACACCATTGGTGGGTTAGGTTAGGTCAGTGTTTAGAGTTTAGACCACTCTAAGCTAAGCAGGTGGAGCTCAATTATGCTTGCATGCATCTTGCACGCTGCATGCTTTCTTGTATGCTGTGTGCTTCCTTGCATGCATGCATGCTTGCTTGCAAAATGCTTGCCGGGGGGTGCAGGGGGGCTGGCCCCCCTGCTCGGGGGGGTCGGGGGGCCTGAGGCCCCCCGCTATAAAGAAGAACTTTTTGTGTACTAGGTAGGTTAGGTTAGGTTAGTGTTTTGACCACTTGCAGCGGAGCGAGCGAAACGAGCGGAGCTCTATAGTGCTTGCATGCATGCTGCATGCTTGCCTGCAATCTGCATGCTTGCCTGCATGCTTGCCTGCAATCTGCATGCTTGCCTGCATGCTGCATGCTTGCCTGCATATTGCCTGCTTGTCTGCATGCTTGCTTGCGTGTTGGGTGCTTGCTCGCACGGATGCTGCAGGCTGGGTTTTTGCTTGCAGAGTGCTAGCCGGGAGCCGGGAAACTCATAAATAATTATGAGTTTTAAAAAATATGCCTAAAGAAATTAGGTCTCTTATTACAATGCGTTATAAGATTATGTCTTTTGATGATTATGCTTTTTAGACAATATGCCAATTAAAAAATATGCCTTTTGACATTTATGCTTTTTGAAAATATGCCATTGAATATTTATGCTTAACAAAATTAAGCCTTATGATATTATGCGTTTTGAAATTGTGCTATAAAATATTATGCTAAATGATGATTATGCCATTTAACAGTATGCGTTTCATGTTTAGGACAAATAAAGTTATGCGTTCCATTAGGTAATCAACTTTCACATTTATAATATTAGTAGGATAGTAGGATTTTAGGATTTGAACAATGGTTCATGTCATTTCAATTTTATTAATGACTACAAGATAGAAAAGATCTTTAAAATTTTTAACTGACTTGAATGGTTTAATATTAAATATTATTTTTATGACCAAAACATTTCGCCAGATAGACCCGTCCAAACTAACGAAAACATGAACTAGACATATAAATAACGAAACTTTTTAATTAAAAAAAAGGAGAACAAAGTATAAACAAAAACAGTTTGTTCAGTCTGTGGATTCTGTTGGGGCTCTATGCAAATAATTTACGTGCAGTGTTTGTGCACAAGTTTATTTTATGTTTACAAATGCAAATTGCCTGGCTGAAAAAACCTGAAACAGAGGTATAAAAGCTCTTCATAACGTAAACAAATCGTCGTTTTCGTATCTTTATCGTTTTTTATTTGCGATCTATGGTAATTACTTTTCAATAAAATAAGTACCTATCTTTTAAAAAAGTTCAATCCTAGCCATGTGCTTACTAAATATACCTTGTGTTGTGAGGGCGCTACTGACGTCACATGTCTGGTCGATCTCGGTTATAGTTAGGAGATGAATCAAATCAAATGAGCACTACTAATAGTTCCTAGTAACAATGTAAAACAAAAGCACTACTAAATATACCCGATTTCGATCACAACAACTCTTGCACGCGGCAAAAATCGAGTAGAGATAGCAGCAATGTCAACTCATATTGGACTATGACTATTGATGAGTCCACCCATACCCAGCCCCTTATAATGATGGCTAATACGAGACCCCTACTTACTACAATATTACACATTTATGGATGGAGTAACAAACATCCACACGTTGTTTGTTACTCCGTCACTCAAAAACGATTAAATGAATTTTTTGGCACACAGATAGTTTGTAGTACTTAACCAGGATTAAAACAATTAATTTCTTTGTGTGATTTTCCGAAAATAATCATACTTAACGTATCATAATTACCCCATGCAATCTCTTGAACATTGATATGTTGCTTATGAAAAAAACGTCAATTACTTAAGTCCAATACAATGTATGTCGTATAATATCTACAAGTGAATATGTTTCTGCTATAAAAAGAAGGGTTCGATTCTTTTACATCAAAGTATACCATAAAACAAAAAGCATCACGTGTCAAATTAATTTTAAATAATCGCTTATCCGAAAAACTCTGGATTACGACATCCGGAACGACCGGATGCCATCTCACAAAGTATCGTTTGATGGTAGTAAAAACATCCCTTAACGATCGTCCGTTCTTGGTCTAGCCACGCCCCCCTCTGTACTCCAGGTTTTATGTGTTGCCATCCTAACCCCAATAATAAAATGCTGGTTGTAAATATATAATAAGGGGCGAAACACCAGACGCATTTAAGGCGCCACAGTACTTAAGAGAACGCTAATCGTTGTCTCGTTTTAATATCACATTTATTAGCCATAACGATTTGGTAATTTTTTTAAGAAAATATTTCCTGGTTGTTACATCAAAAACGATAATCAGCAAAACATAAGCTTTATTAAATATGGTTCTTCTGGTTCTATGAAATATTTCCTCGTTAACACAAATATGATAATGAGCAAGAAACAATTTATGAGCTTTATTAACAAGGCTTTATTTTTAAAGGAAATAGGAAATCTGATTCGAAGAAAAATACTATTATATTTTATAGTGTGATATAAAGGTAAGTTAAACTTCGAGAAAGAGATCTCGTTGAATTCAACTCGAATGGGCACCGTTCGGGAAGCTTCGAAAAATCTTCGCGTCCGACTTATCTCAGTGTCTCAAGACGAAAATCTATGAACAGTATGTGTTGCCATGCCAGTGATGACTTACGGCAGTGAAACGTGGTCGCTAACTATGTGTCTCAAAAGGAGAGTCACGCAGCGTGCAATGGAGAGAGTCATAATCGGTGTTTCCCTGCGAGATGAAAACAGAAATGAAGAGATCCGTAGAAGAACTAAAGTAACCGACATCGCTCGGAGGATTGCTCAGCTGAAGTGGAAGTGAGCTGGACACATAGCATAGCGAAAAGAACCGATGGCCATTGGGGAGGAAAGATTCTGGAATGGCGACCGCACACCGAATGACGCTCCATGGGTAGGCCCCCGACAAGGTGGACCGATGATCTGGTGAAGGTCGTGGGAAGCCGCTGGATGAGAGCAGCGCAGGACCGATCGTCGTGAAGATCCTTGGGGGAGGCTTAAGCCCAGCAGTGGGTGTCGTGATCATCATATCAGATTTGATGATGATAAAAATTTATAACAATCAATTAGAATACCTTTGATAGTTAAAGTTTTAAATTTCATGTATCGTGAGGAGTCTTAAATCTTTAAATACAAAAATTCAAAGACTACTTATTTAGAAAGCTTCGAATCTTTTAGTCAAATTCTCCATATTTATCCGACCTATATCTTCATTGCAGACTGCTATAGCACTAATCCTGTTACACGACCTTTTAGCGACGCAAACGCAGGGCGACATCTAATAACATGGACAAAATAATAACGTGGACAAAATAGTGTCTGTCCGTTTACAATGCGAGTCTCGTGTCAGGTAATCGAGTTAGTGCGGGCCGCTCGACGATCATTACCGAGTGTGGGCCACGTACGGAGGTGGACTTAGAGTAAGACTAGAAGAGGTTAAATAAAAAGATTTGTGACCACCAGCAGTATTCATACACATATCTGTTAGAATGATGGTCTGATATATTGTAATTGTGCACTAACATAAAAATAGCTATGTATGTACTAAATAAACATTTATTCTATTCTATTCTATGTAAGCCACCTGGCGCTAAGAACAGCGGAGCCGTATGCAGTTGCATGTCAATGTAGCTGCAATAGGAGCACATAATTACACGTTATATCATCATATCAGCCGCACGACACCCACTGCTAGGTATAGGTCTCAACCAAGGATTTCTACGACGATCGGTCCTGCGCTGCCCTCATCCATTGGATTCCCGCGACCTTCACCAGATCGTCGGTCCACCTTGTCGGGGGCCTGCCCACGGAGCGTCGTCCGGTGCGCGGTCGCCATTCAAGAACCTTTCCGCCCCAACGGCCATCGGTTCTTCTCGCCATGTGTCCAGCCCTCTGCCACTTCAGCCGAACGATATATAACGTTCGGCTGAAGTGTTCAACGGTCGCAAAATAATATTATTGGCCGCGTGTGAATGCGTTATAATAGTTAAGTGTACACTGAACAACCATCACGCACAATGTAGAGTTACTTCTTGATCACACGGCTGCGGAAAGCACACACAAGCATTCCGTACATCGAAAAAAAAGTATTGCTACTGCGCCCATAATCAGAAATAATGACTAGTAATTGCCTGCACACAAACATACTACAGCCCCACATTTTAAATATACTCACTTACCTACTTCAATAGATGTGCGGGAGACGTCAAAATTATGTTACTTTGGGGCCTATTGCCAAACTCAATACTTGCCAACTGTGATTGAAATGCACAAAACGATTTCTAACATAATTAGAATCTAATATAATGACGCCTTCTGCACTCTGATGAAGGTGCCGAGACATTGCAAGGAAATGTGTACCGAGGCAGGTGTTGCCGACGAGTTCCATGACACCATAAAAACTATGTATAAAAATAAACTTCCAATCGTCAGATTTCGTAATTTTCAACGACAGTGATGTGATTTTTTTATGGAAAAAGGGATAGCTTTTTTTATTGATCTAACACAAATAATAACATATCAGAGTACATTTTTTAAAAATGATCCTGTATTCCAGAAATCAATAAAAATGTAAGCACTAAATTTCGTCAAATTTCTGGCGAAGCGACAATTAAAGCTATGCAATAATCAACCATATTCTAAACAGATAGTGAAAGAGTAGATTTCGTGACGTGCCATTGCCTTAAGAATATTAATTACTAGCTTCCGCCCGCGACTTCGTTCGCGTGGACATTCGGGAAATCGCTAGGGAACCTTTGACCGTGATAAAAAGTATCCTACGTTTTAATTCGAGCTATAAAGTATCTGTGTGTCCCAAATCTGTTCAGCCGTTTTTGCGTGAGGAACAAAATCCGAACATCCAAACCCACAAACTACCTATCACATTTGTAATATTAGTAGGATGTGATGTAGAGAATGTGTTTTTTAGACACTGTTCTAAAATTTACAGAGTCGCGAATGACAGCTTGAGGTGATGCAAATCATTATTGTTTGTATATGGGTATATTTAATTTAGTGTAAGTGGGTAAGTACGTATTTATTGCCTGAAATAAAGTTATATTATTATCATTAAGATAGTACCTACTTGAAGTTAGTTCATTTTCAATTTTGATTGGTTAATTAATGCCGTATCTATAACTTTAGTTCCACGTCGATCGGTTATCGCAATGATGCGTCTGCACTTTTGTCCAATGTAAGATAATTCCAACCATTTTCAGAATACAGGTTCATCGTACAAGATTGTTAGAGAAAATGTGCAATAGACGAGTTGATCAGGGTTTACACTTAACAGGTTTATTAAATTGTAGTATGCAGTTGCATGTCAATGTAGCTGCAATAGGAGCACATAATTACACGTTATATCATCATATCAGCCGCACGACACCCACTGCTAGGTATAGGTCTCAACCAAGGATTTCTACGACGATCGGTCCTGCGCTGCCCTCATCCATTGGATTCCCGCGACCTTCACCAGATCGTCGGTCCACCTTGTCGGGGGCCTGCCCACGGAGCGTCGTCCGGTGCGCGGTCGCCATTCAAGAACCTTTCCGCCCCAACGGCCATCGGTTCTTCTCGCCATGTGTCCAGCCCTCTGCCACTTCAGCCGAACGATATATAACGTTCGGCTGAAGTGTTCAACGGTCGCAAAATAATATTATTGGCCGCGTGTGAATGCGTTATAATAGTTAAGTGTACACTGAACAACCATCACGCACAATGTAGAGTTACTTCTTGATCACACGGCTGCGGAAAGCACACACAAGCATTCCGTACATCGAAAAAAAAGTATTGCTACTGCGCCCATAATCAGAAATAATGACTAGTAATTGCCTGCACACAAACATACTACAGCCCCACATTTTAAATATACTCACTTACCTACTTCAATAGATGTGCGGGAGACGTCAAAATTATGTTACTTTGGGGCCTATTGCCAAACTCAATACTTGCCAACTGTGATTGAAATGCACAAAACGATTTCTAACATAATTAGAATCTAATATAATGACGCCTTCTGCACTCTGATGAAGGTGCCGAGACATTGCAAGGAAATGTGTACCGAGGCAGGTGTTGCCGACGAGTTCCATGACACCATAAAAACTATGTATAAAAATAAACTTCCAATCGTCAGATTTCGTAATTTTCAACGACAGTGATGTGATTTTTTTATGGAAAAAGGGATAGCTTTTTTTATTGATCTAACACAAATAATAACATATCAGAGTACATTTTTTAAAAATGATCCTGTATTCCAGAAATCAATAAAAATGTAAGCACTAAATTTCGTCAAATTTCTGGCGAAGCGACAATTAAAGCTATGCAATAATCAACCATATTCTAAACAGATAGTGAAAGAGTAGATTTCGTGACGTGCCATTGCCTTAAGAATATTAATTACTAGCTTCCGCCCGCGACTTCGTTCGCGTGGACATTCGGGAAATCGCTAGGGAACCTTTGACCGTGATAAAAAGTATCCTACGTTTTAATTCGAGCTATAAAGTATCTGTGTGTCCCAAATCTGTTCAGCCGTTTTTGCGTGAGGAACAAAATCATAGTAGAACCAAATAAGTAGGCCAACTCGAGCCTCGAGCGAGCGATAATAGCCTAAACACGTAGGGCTGTCACTAGTTTATTCAATCGTCAAAAATGCATAGCCAATCTCTATACAACACAATTTTTTCCTTGTAGGGTAAACATCAGGGATCTATAATACAAAGTTTTTATAATATTTTTTGTAAGTACATAGACCAGCGGGTCTGTCGGCTAAAATAATAGAGTTAAAATTTGACATATGTACCTATGTGATACATTGCCACTTTCGTTATGACACCAATAAAAACTTACAAAAGAAAAGTAGCAATGTATCACATCCATCTGTCAAATCACAGTTTACATTTACTTCATTGTTTTTAGCCGATAGCCCTGCAGGAACTAACTACAATATTTTCATTACCTACGTATGTTAAGTGATTTGAAAACTTACGGTCAAAATAGGATTAATTAAAATGTTGCTTTACTAAATCATGTAGGTGTACCTACTTATTTATTCAAATAAAATGATTATGAAATTTTATTTTTTACACTAAGTATTAACTATTTTTTACTTTTTCATTTAACTACACTTATCGAAATTTTAATCTTATATTAAATGTAATCTCATCTTAAATTCGGAAATTGAATATTGACTTACGGTATACTGTAGGTACACGTACAAAGTACAAATTATTACGAGAGGCACCGCAGCGGCGCGGAGCGTGCGTGTGAGCGCGGGCGGCAGCCACGACTGGCGCACCTTTATCACCTTTAAATTTTGTCAGTGTGTGCGTGCGACGACGCATACGTACGGGCGCGCTCACAAACAAACCGCGCTCGGTGCTATAATGAGTAAGATGACTTACTTATTTGATTCTACTATGACAAAATCCAAACATCCAAACCCACAAACTACCTATCACATTTGTAATATTAGTAGGATGTGATGTAGAGAATGTGTTTTTTAGACACTGTTCTAAAATTTACAGAGTCGCGAATGACAGCTTGAGGTGATACAAATCATTATTGTTTGTATATGGGTATATTTAATTTAGTGTAAGTGGGTAAGTACGTATTTATTGCCTGAAATAAAGTTATATTATTATCATTAAGATAGTACCTACTTGAAGTTAGTTCATTTTCAATTTTGATTGGTTAATTAATGCCGTATCTATAACTTTAGTTCCACGTCGATCGGTTATCGCAATGATGCGTCAGCACTTTTGTCCAATGTAATATAATTCCAACCATTTTCAGAATACAGGTTCATCGTACAAGATTGTTAGAGAAAATGTGCAATAGACGAGTTGATCAGGGTTTACACTTAACAGGTTTATTAAATTGTAGATACAGAAGCAGAAGATAAAATGTTGTAAGTCGAAGTACCTCTGCTTTTGTTTTGTTGTTTCATTTCAAACTGCTTTTCTTGTCAAAATATGATAGAAATACCTCCAAGCAGTCATACCCCTTTGAAAGGTGCTTTAAGATACTTTTTAAAGTAATTACATAATTGTTGTTGTTTCTATTTTATGTATTGTTTAAGAAAATTTGTCACGTAAAATTCCAGCATTTCGCGAAGACACATTGAAATGTTTAAAATGAGCTCCTTGACTGCACTTGCACCCGGGTACACTCGCAAATCCTGAGTGTACGTGCTCAAGAGTCTCCACAGTAATTAACGTTAATGAACAACTTGGTCCGCGACAGTTATGTTTAACTGCCTTTGTTTAGTTGTGGCAATTTCCCTTTTTGGGGATTTAATTTGTTTATTTTGTGGATAAAAATAATATTGCCATATTATAGTATTCTTAATTTAAAAGAATTCACCGATTTGAATTCTGATTAGATCTATAAATTAGTATAAACTGATGATGGATGGTTATGGCTAGAAATTAAAGCATTAGTAATATAAAGACAGGAATAAAACCTGAAATACCAAACCATTGTCGGCCTTGGAAAGAGCTTGTTGAGAAATTTTAATTTAAATAAACGTAAATAGCACACTAATGGGCAATATAATCCTTTTTTAATTATAATAACACTCTTTTAATTATCAAACGTATTTTAGAAAAAGATTTTTCATTAAGTAAACTTTAAAAACTAACATTTCAGTAAATACCTAAATACGAAACCTGACACTTTGTGTAAAATATTTAGCTTAAAACAAATGAAATTCAAATTCACAGTGAAATTTACGTTTTCCTACCAAATAGTAGAAAACGCTCCGTAAATACATTCATGAAAATAAAAACACATTTTTCTGTGTAAACATTCGTTCATTGTTAATTTTCGGCGTTCATTTTGGCTTCGCGCTATAATTCAATAGAGGTTATAAATTTTGCGTAGAGTACTTTTCGACGGAACAATAGAAGGGAAATTAATTTGTTTTTCTTACAATGGCGCGTCTAGACAATCGCGTATATTTCAACTTACGCTAAGTGCCGACCAGACACTAACGGCCACGATCCGAGCCGAAATATACAGAGTGACCTGTTTATAATGTTTAAAATTTCGTTATAAACAACACTACAAATCAAATAGTAAATAGTGTTCAGGACAGTTCTGTGCAAAACATTGAAGTGTGATGATAAGTTGATAAAATAAACAGCTGTCAATCTAAGTACCTATATTTTTATGTATTTTGCTTGCTTCCGCCCACGACTTTCTTTGTGTCGAATTTTGGTGATAAATATACTTACTCAGTAAATGTGTAGCTTGGAGTTATCCCTTACAT
The DNA here is from genome assembly GCA_943789525.1 of Agriphila geniculea. Classification (NCBI taxonomy): domain Eukaryota; kingdom Metazoa; phylum Arthropoda; class Insecta; order Lepidoptera; family Crambidae; genus Agriphila; species Agriphila geniculea. Next base: position 9,144,269 of record OX038877.1, on the reverse strand, counting down.
CCCAAATAAATTACTTACCTGTTTTTACACCTGGAATTATGTTACGGCTAATACCCGAAGTGCGGCTAATACTAGTTTTAGCCGGCTAAAACTAGGTGTAGCCGATAGTTGTTGGCTAATACTAAGTGAACCGATCTGCTTTACCCCTGTAGGTCCCGAATATAGGTTAGAAATTTAAGGCGAGCGCGAAGCGCAGCGTAGCGTGAGCCTTAAATTTCGAGGTTATTTTTTTAAGAGACAACAGAAATAACTTTTTTAAAACCCCATGCTACACCTAGTTTTAGCCGGCTACACCTAGTATTAAACGCGAGTAAATCGGCTACACCTAGCTTTAGCCAACAGCTATCGGTTACACAGTTCTCGCCGGCTAAAACTAGGTTTAGCCGCACTTTGGGTATTAGCTGTAACATATACATATAATATACCTAATATATGAGTATAATTTCTTCATTTTGGTGTACGTATTTTGTTTCACATTTGCATTTCAGATTTTAAGCTAAATTGGAACTATAAAGGCCATAATATATAGTGTGTTCAACTACGGACACACATAAGTGAGCTAAAACATTGTGCCTAAAATTAATGTCAACGACCAAGGCAATTAAATAATAAGATTTAAATTAATTACATGTGGCTTAGTGATACTAAGTTTTAAGGTTCTGAAAAAAAAAATGCTTGAGCGAGCGTGATGTGTTTATTATAGTAATGCAAAGTAATTAAAAGAATCTCTTTTCGCTTTCAGCGGGAATTTTTATTACAGTCAACGTAGAATTTCCATTTCAGAATAGTTTGTTGGCCATTAAATGTATATTATCTCAGTTTTACACTGTCTCACTCTTATAATGTTTTATCTCGGTCCAGCTGACTGATTTTTACGACTAAAGTTTCGAGATGATTTTCGTAGTGAACACATAAAAGTACTCTTTTACTGTTTTATTTACACTTTGTATAAATGGCGAGACGATCAGTTCGAAAGTATTTCTGTTTCTCGTTATATTGTTTGCGAGGTTAGAGCTATAGAGAATTGTTAGGAAAAAAATATGTTCATCGTGTAATTTTTATTTAAAAATCGGCCAAGTGCGAGTCGGACTCGCGCACGAAGGGTTTCGTAACAAGAAACGGCAAAAAAGTCACGTTTATTGTAAAGGGGCCCCATTTAAACACTTATTTATTTTATTCTGTTTTTAGTTGTTATAGTAGCAATAGAAATACATCGTCTGTAAATATTTCAACTATCTAGTTATCACGATTCATGCGATACATATATCCTTGTGACAGACAGACGGACAGTGGAGTCTTAGTAATTGGGTCCCGTTTTTACCCTTTAGGTACGGAACCCTAAAAACGAGGTCTTTATTTTTCATTTCCAAATAAATTTTAAAGTGTTAAATTAAATAATTATTCTTTTATATACAATTTAATTCATAGTTTAATTAATAAATTTAGTGAAAATACAGTTTCCACTGGTTAGCAGAGGGCGTTGGTTAAAATTAGCGACATTTTTAAGCAAGTTAATTTCATTTTACACAGCACAAATCATGTGTATGCTCTAGAATCTAGAGTCTAGATAATAGCGCCGCTTCAAAAATGCTTTGGTATTTATTTATTTATTTATTTTTTACTTTAATTATAACGGTATATTGTTTTGTTTCGCTAGAAGCTGTTACATAAAAACAATCGCGAAGCGGACGAAGTTCATCCCACTCCGTGACACTATTAACTCACGAACAAGGTTCAATATCAAGTGAATTGAACGAATTAAGTCCGATTATCGTGATTCTTTTTATGTAATAGGCCTGCAGCAGACTTTAGCCCGGTTTGAACAGAACGACATAATATCAAAGTGTGCGTGTGACGGATTTTAAATAAAGCTTTCGGTGTTATTTTCTAATAATTGTATTTTTGGCTGTATGGACATTTGCCTTTGCCTTACCCTTCAGACAATTAATGTTTGGTATTAATATAATCAAATCATGTATTGTTTAACATTTAATTTTGATTCAGTTCTTATAAAAATAATGTAAATATCTTATAAATATCTTAGCAAGTTTTAAAAGAGTTACCATTTATTATATTTAATAATATCACGCTAGTTAGTTGTAACTCCTCAGAAAGACTACAGTAATTAATATAACAATTATTGTAATTCATTAGGATATAGTTTCAACAAGATTACAACGTAACTGTTTTATAAAATATTATCTCTAAGATTCTGTTCTTCGTACAAATAAATTAGTCGATTATGATTGGTTGAAAAATGGTGGAATGGGTAAACATTTTCTGTCTAAATTTGGTGGGTATAAAAGGAATGTAAAATTTAGAATATTTTCACTTTTTAAGTTTGGAGCACTACGGGATTTAAGTTAAGTAAATTCTTCATTGTTATTATGTTATTTTGAATTAGTTGTTTTGTGTGTGACTTGATTGTTTTTCAAAGGCTATCTGCTGTTAATTTTCATTCCCAATTTTATGATTATTCTGATTATTTGTAGTAATAATAAGTAAAGTACATTATAGACAGATTTCTTTTGCATTTGATTGGTAACTAGTATCGTAGTTTAATAAAGAGATTAAATGATAACTTTTAAGTTTATATTGTTGTAGTTTGTAACGATTTAATTGTAAATATCTGATTTAATAAAGCTGACGAGTTTCTTTCGCCTGTTCTTCTCTCAGCTAAAAAAAAGACGTCCGAACAGGTGGTAGGTTAAAAGAAATTGGACGATTCAATTTAATAACCATAACTTTATTTAAATTGATTTATTTTGTTTTAATTCTCTCCATGTTTCTGACCATTTCTGACACGTGCATGGATAACTGAGCTTTGTTCTGATCAGCTCTTAGACTAGCCGAGTCATAATATGTTATAGAGTATTTACATTGGTGACTAAAGCCGGTCAACATTCGCCGCACAGCGAAAATCGACTGTGTAAATAGCAATTCGAATGAATGAATGAAAAATATATTTATTTAAATGAGCTCACATAATAAGCATTTTTAAATCGTTAAATATTTTACTCTACCACCCATTATGACGTCTTTTAACTGACAAGAAAACTAGCGCAAAAAACTTGTCAGCATTATCAGATGGAACAATATTTACAAATATGTAAGTATATCGTTTCCACACTTTATATTAACAAAGATTAACAAATAAATAACATTGTAGAAAATGTAGAAATGTTTAAAGTGAGCATGACATACTAAAGCTACCCATATTAAGTCGTCGAGTCAAGAAGCCAGTAGTACGTTTTTAAGTAGGTAGGTATTCGGCCTAGGCCGGAGTTGACTGAACAAAATTATATGATCCTGTAGCCAAAACTGGAACTACGTTATTACATATTGTTACCTTGATTACGCAATCAACTACATAGACGACAGTGATGCCATCACCTGCGATTCAATTTTGGAAACGACTTGCTAGGTGACTAAAGGCGACCGTCACAAGTGACTAAAATCGAACCATGTAAATAGCCCATAAGACTGTTAATTGCATTCATCAATTTATTACGTGCATCAAGATGGCTTTAAAGCGATTTCATATTAAAACGAAATATTGTGGCGCCCATAATCATTAATATTCTTCGTTATGAGCACACTTAAACAGCAGTTTTACGTATTATTAAAGGGTTATAAAATTTTATGTCTCGTCGGAGTTGGCTCGACTTGTTTTAATTAAAAACGCCTTCTGAATAATATGGATGCTTCTAATATGTTTATGGGGACGACATTGTTAACTTTATGAAAGAGCTGATACTAATTTGTAAATAATTTTTACATCATACTTGCTCGGTAACTAGGATTTACTTATATAGTATGAGGCTGTGTAAGTTGGCATATGCAACACAGTGCATTGTTTAGATAGAACGTTCCATTTTCAAATCACTTTACAATTCAAGGATGGTGAATGCTTTAACTGTAAAGTTACTTTACAATTCAAGCATTTAAAACTCCTTAGTGAACCAATCTCATTTCTTTTATTATAAACTGACGAAACTTTTGGCTGAAAAAAACAGTGAAAATGGCGGCATTTCATTTCAGTTGAAGCTAGCAAAAACAGCTGATTTTTTTTCGTGATTTCGAGGTTGGTTCCATAATGAAAGTTGTTCAGTTTAATGGTCTGATCAACCCTACGAGTTTTCAATGAAATAACCCTTTAATGTTTTATTTTTGTTTTAATGTTTTTGTTTTTATTTTTATTAAATTTACCTCGCATGAATGATGTAAAATAGTATGCTTACCTCGGTTGTAAGTAGCTATTACACCCTCGAACTATATTCGCCCTCGCTCGCTTCGCTCGCTCGTGCGTCTAAATATCTCGGGTGCACTCGATCCATTAGCGCCCTTTGCGAGCTGCGCTCGCACGGGCGCCAAATTGGATCTTGTTCTGTAATAGCTCACTTACATCCCTTGTGTAACAAACTACTATAATTAATATACAAAACTCTTTAGTTTTACAGTTTTTTAGTTTTTACTGTTGCACGATAGTTTTCCTTATTATTTACATTTCCACACATACTGCTTGCTTACCACAAACAAACTGAAGTATCTAAAACCATCAGTAGTTTGAAATGAGGGCTTTTCAAAGTGACATAAAATAAATAAAAAAGTAACTATTTGCCTCACTAGATGGCGTTGATGGAAAAAGAAGTGTCAAAACTGGCTTTTAAAAATAAACGGCCTGTACCAAAGAGGCAAGTAAGCGCTCGCTGGCTGACATCTGCCCAAAGAAAACCATTTTAGGATTACAATGCCTGCTACCTGAGTACTCTTCGAAGCTTAGTAAAAAAAAAAACACACTGTAACATACATTTTTATCAACGCCATCTATCGAGCCTACAGTTTTTTGTCATTTAGAAAAGCCCTCATTGAGAAATGAAACTTAACTCTCGTAATGCCGAAAAAATTCAATTCTTGCAAATTGAATGATGCCTTTAGCAGAATATTTTAAAAATCCTGTATCACAACTTTACAAGCAACATTTTTTGTCCTAGAAAATGTTTGATTGCCGCCTGTATTAATATAATGTTGTTGATGTAATCACCAACAACATCATTAAAACTCAACCATAATGGATTTTCATCAGTCAAAATGACTAATTGACCGACCGAGCACGAAGTGCGAGCGAACCGTCTCTGCTTCAGCTTGGGCAAAAATTCTTCCGTATGTCCTTCCGGCGGCTGTCCGTTTGTTCTCCTCGGTTACATTTCTCAACCGATTCTAGTGAAAATTTGTGAACAGGTTTGTAAACTATATAAAAATTCTTTGTCGAGCCAGTTTTTCGAAATTTTTCAAAATGGCGGAGATATGTAAAAAAAAAAAATTAAAAAATATTAAAAACACGACTGCCAAAAATAGAAAAAAACAATATGGCGACTGTACGACGCGACGCCATTTTCGAATGTGAAAAAATATTGTGAAATGAAAGTTCCACTATGTCTAGATTATGAATATAATTGATTACCCTATGTCCTTCTCTGTACCCCTGACAACGTGTATGTAAAATTTTATGATGTCGGTTGAGTAGTTACGACGTGAAGGCGTAACAAACAAACAAATAAACAAACAAACAAACGGACTTTCACATTTATAATGTTAAAGTAAGGATGGGCATCAAATGAAAGGCCTTGATGAGCACATTCTAAAACTATATAACATGTCACTAAAATATGTGAAATAAAAATAAATAAATTTAAAAATATTAAAAACACGACTGCCCTGCCATAAATGAACTAAAAAGTTAAACAACAAGTGTCATTGCAGTCGGGGGACCTCAATGCAATGACACTTGTTGTTTAACTTTTTAGTTCGTTTTTGGCAGGGCAGTCGTGTTTTTAATATTTTTAAATTTATTTATTTTTATTTCACATATTTTAGTGACATTTTATATAGTTTTGAAGGCCTTTTATTTGATGCCCGTATTGTAATAATAGAAGAAAAATTTTTTTTTTCACATTCGAAAATGGCGTCGCGTCGTACAGTCGCCATATTGATTTTTTCTAAAAGAAATATAGCCAGTGTAACTTGGGATGCTGTAAGGATTCTAACGATGTCCTATTTATCCAAATCAGTTCAGGCATTTAGAAGTTATGGTGGAATAAAGAAACTCACATACCACATACATGAACCCTGAACACATATACACTCTTTTTGCTTTGGGCAGTTTTGGGCAACATGTTTCAGTCCGACTTTCTGGCACTGTCTTTTTTCCTCTACAGGGGCTGTATTATGACCTCTTATTTCCAGTCAGTTTTCTGACTAGCTATCAATCTATCTCTTTTATTTGCTATACAGCGAGAAAGAGATGTCACTATAGCAATTTATAAACCTGGCAGGTTTTAAGAGCTCGTAATACGGCCTCTGGTCGCATTTTTCAACCGATTCTCGTGAAAATTTGTGAGCAGCCTCAAAAATTATATTTTTTTTTTATCAAGCCAATGTTTCGAAATTTTTCAAAATGGGGAGATATGTAAAAAAACGTATTTTAGTCCGGTTTTCCGGCGCTGGCTGTTCTCCTCTACAGGTCGCATTTCTCAACCGATTCGTGAAATTTTCTGAGCAGGTTTTTTTTTATGAATAATGAATAAATCAATTTATTTTCTCATCACAATAGGTACTCTTAACTAGAATGTTGATAACAACAATGTTACAATATGACCTGCATTGTGAGAGACTGGTGCCCGATATAGGTATCTAAAAGAACCTGTGCCACAGGTCACCAGGGCCCTCTTGCTAAATATTAGGTGGTTTGATAATTATATAGAATTTTTTAGTCTGGCCAGTTTTTCGAAATTTTTCTAAATGACGGAGATATGTAAAAAAAAGACATAATCCAACAATTTTGAAAAATGATCAAAAGTAATAACAAACCTTTTTTGTTAGCGGTGCAAAGTAAAATTTGTTTTTTATTTTTATTTCAAAATTTGAAAATAAATAAGGTTGTGACTTTGTGACAGAACCTAGGAGTTAGGACTGTGTATATTATTTGCACAGTATAGATACTTAGTAGTTGCAAAACTAATAACTATACTGTGTTATTTGTTTTTAATAAACATACCATTTGAGCTACCTACTTTTTAACGCGAGGTCTACAGCTCACGGAGCCACTAGTTTACCGTTGTTGGAAAAGTATTGTGGATGTTTTAAAACCTTCGTAGTGATTTGTACAGCGATTGATGTCCATAAGCATACGTATATAAAAGGGCCTAATTCGAAAAAAAATGCTCTATCGTTCTTTGTTCGATTTACTTGATTTGGAATCTTATACGGTCCGTTCGCTTAGATAGTGTCGGTACACTCGCAAGCACTTGTGTTCAGAGACAGGAATACCGGTAACAAACACAATCTTTCACTACGGCACTTCTATGTAAACTTCCAAAATCCAAATTGACTTGCGGATGTACGCCGCACGCGGTATCTTTTGTTTATGCGGCGCGGCGCGGCATCCTTTGACAAGAAGCGGCACGTGCAAAGGCGGCGAGATAAAAGGGCGACACTATCTGAGCGAACGGACTTTACATAAGTTAATAGTGTCGCGGAGTGGGATGAACATTGTCCGATAATCGTTATTCTTTTTAAGTAATAGGCCCTAAAATCTGTTTTGCCTATAGTCTCTTGTTGACCTGCCATAAAACTGTCATTTATTCTTCCATTCAATTCTAATCCACTTAGTACGAGTGCTTCAGTGATTGACGATTTTACGATCGTTCTCTCCCCAAATTTCGGGGAGTCCACAACTCCCTCCTGGGACCCCCTAACAGCATAGTAAATATCGCAGACACTCGAAAAGGTTAGCGTTGTAATTGAAAGTTGAAAATAGTTATGCCATCAACGAACTTGCTAAAAGGTTTTAGTGAAGAATGGCTCTAGGTACATACCTACGTTCCGACTAACATGCTAACGTTTGTTAGGTTTTCGGTGAACATAATTTTCTATTTTTGACCGAGCAAGCGCGAAGCGCGAACGAAGAGTCTCCCTTTTCGATTGGGCTAAAATGCTTTGTACCTATGCCTGTTCGGCTGTCCATCTGTTCTCCTCTACAAGTTGCATTTCTCAACCAATTCTCGTGAAATTTCTCGTGAGCAAGTTCAATAATTATACGTTTTTTTATAGATACATATTTTTGAAATTTCTGAAAAAAAAACAATTCAATTGTTTCAAAAAATGATAAAAAAATGTCACGGACGCGAGGTCTACAGATCACAGAGCCACTAATAAGTAAAAAAATCAGAAGAATATGGAAGTACCTATATCTTCTGGTAGTCTAGTACTATTTTGATATTTGGATCTTGTGAAACAGAACTTTAAACTCCATTGATTTGATACATTAAAAACTTTAAAAAAATTGAGCATAAATAAAGTTATTGGGCAATTTTTTTATCTTTGTTATTCATTATACAATGTGTTTCTTATGTATCAAAATATTATGTATCTACCTTACCTACTTTTGTAGACGAAATCACAAATAAAGAGATTTAGGATTATCAAAATAAGTTGTTAACTGCACTTAAAAACAGGACTAAATAGTCCCTATTTACCCGTTTAAGGACCATGTAAAGGAAGGCCGTAAATGCGAAACTAATATTTCACACACTCTTTGAGTTCCACTTATGTCCACCGTTCCCAAAAATGGGTTTCTGTTTTATTTATCGAACGGAAAACCCTTTTGCGCTCTCCGCATTCACTCTTAATGGTCGTGTTTTGGTCTGCGAACAGTGGACGCGCGATTTTAATTATTTTCGTTCAATTTACGAGTCGACATTAAAGGCCTTGGTCCTTTGGGGACCATTAGAGATCCGCTTATTTTGTGGACCTCCTTGATAAGTTTACACCGCTGTATTTCAGAGCTAGTGTTAATCAGCGGGATAACGGTGCTATGCGTCACTGGAATATTTAATGCTGGAAGCATGTGTTAAATTGGGCGGTTTTAGGATTAATAAGGGTGGTTTTGCCAAAATATGGTCCGCTCTATTTTGGGCTACGCTTTTGCTTTTTGAATTAGAATACAGAATATCTGGTTTTGTTTAGCAGATTAAGAGTTAGAAACATTGTTAACAGAAAAATAAAAGTTAAAAACTGAGTTACAATTACACCTTAGTGTCAAACAGAAGACAAGATCTATTAGTATTAGTGGAAATTATGCTAAAGGTATCTGCGGCACAGAATATATTAGTTTTCCGGTGACTTTTGTGCAGCTAAACTTTCAAGCTTAATACTTACTTACTCAGCTCTAGATGCATTACAGTAAAACAGAATTTAACTTACATCTGAATACAAAATAAAGTCCCTTATTAATTTAGGTTTTATTTGTACATAATTCTTTTTATTGGACCCTGCTCACAACCGCTGATCCAATAATAACGAAGGAATTACAAACTTCAAAATTCTCGTATTTTTATTGCACAATTTTCGATTCAACAAACGAGGGTCGCTAATCTTTCTTTCATATCGGAAAGAGAATCAGAAGATTATCTGTCGAACACGGGTCGGCAGGTAAATAGCTATTACACGCTCCGTTGGGCCAACCAAGATAAGATTTGACATAAACTTGATTGATGATCTGTCGAATCTCTGGATGACGGGATCATTTCATGGTTTTCGCTATAAAGTCATGCGTGTCATTTGTATGGAGGTTGTGGTGAGTGATGGATAGTCTTTCGTGTAATGTAGTAGTTTGTAGTCATAGAGTTATCGCGGATAATAACGTTGTCAAGAACACGCTTTGAAACGGGGGAATTTCCTCAAAAATCTAAGTATCGGTATATGGGTCCAATATTATAAGATTAAACGACATACGGTTGTTTTTGTCATCCTTTTTTATACTATACTTAAAAATGCAGGAAATATCAAGATACTTATTTAACTCCAAATTCCGCAAAGCTTGTACTTAGATAAGATAATGAAAGGGGATATCAAGACAAATACATAACTACGATGTCTGAATAGTTTCCTTCAGCAAGATTCAAACCCACAACTGTATATTTCACACTAATCTAATAGGTAAATAAAAATAACTTTCTTAATAAGTAAAGTAAAACAGTTAATACCAAAACATCAATCAACATTATGAAGATTGGACACCAAAATTGAAATTTGACGAGGAAATAAATAGGAAGTGACGCAAATCACATTAAACCACTGGAAATTGCAGCGAAAAGGAAATGAGTGGCAGAACAAGATACAGTCTTATTAAATCGCTTTTTGCGACGTCACCTAGTACAAGATACATTCAAATTGTAAAGTCCTAAAGAATTCTCCGATGCGAAATAATTTAACTTCGCGACGAGACTGAAAAAAAAAACGATTTCGCTTTTTGATTACTCTAACTCCCGGGAGCGGTGACTCGAAAAAGCTCTATTGAAAACGGGACATTATTCATCAGAATGATACTTTAAACAACTCGTTACAGAGACTTATTCTACGAACTTCCATTCACAATTGGTAAATAATTATAATTATCACTTGAGTCCCTTTTGCCGGACCCACAAAACGGCAAAAGTACAGAACTTTTCGGTACACCCTCTTGGTTATTAAAATTTTCTCTTCACAAAATCGTCTAATCACTAAATTTTAGTCGAAATTGCGCTGTAAGTCTTTAGAAGTAAGAGTGATATTAAAGTCGATATATTCCTAAATAACGATCAAAGGGAAGTTTGATTTTGCGGTGATAATTGTGGTGAATCCTTAATTATTTTGAGGGTAAACTTTAGCGAAAGTTAATTTGAGGCGGTTGTTAGATTCCTTTTTAATGGACACACTTTTTAGGTGACTCCTAATTTATTTGGTTGACTGGATTATTCATTAAATTCGTTGGAAAAGTGCTCTTCGCTGGTATCTTTTTAACGAACTCGGAAAACGCTTTGATGAATTCGATTCATTAAGAATACGGACAGGGTAACAAAACATAATAATATTTAAAATTAAGCGTTTTCCATATCGTGGGTAGTCATCATTCTGTAGCTATATAAAATGCAAAGCCCTTTGGTGACGATCACATACCAGCGACGAGAAACCCTTTTAGCATTCCCCCCCTGCAAATCCCTTGCAAGCGTATGCTTAGGTATGCCTAGGTTTAGATAGGACCTAGGTATTATGGGTTGGGGTGAGGGTGAGAGAAGTAATTATGGAGGGGAAACATCAAGTGTGTCACAGGGAGAGTGTGTTGTAAGGACAAAAATGCTGGAGCAGAACGCATTTGAGGTAACTGTGCCGGCACACGCTGGTTCACTGTGTCACCCTTGACTGTGTGATCTTTAGATGTGTCTAGTAGAGGTCAACAGCTTTTGAAGGGTCGAAAATTGGCCATGTTAAATAATAAACAGCTGTCAAGCAGCAGTTTTTAGTTAAGTAGTTTCGAAAAAAAACATGTTTTTAAGAAGATTATATATAAATAACATTTGGTTTTCAATACAACATTCCAGCAAACCTTTACTTATTCCTTTTCTGATGATATTTGATGCGTCGTATAGCTGCATAATAATTATTTGACTATAAGGATTTTTATTACATACAAACTAATTACATAATAGCGATTCGTTGTTAATAGGGATCTCGCTCCTAGGAGTTAATGGTATAAAAGCATATCGTAGTATTTTTATAAAAGCCGTGACTATTTTGCGTGGATTTATTTGATCCCAATATTTGATCACACTAGTAAATGCTTGAGGTCCGCGTGATTCCTTTACGATTTTAGGGATTAAAGCATGCTTGTCTATAGGGATTTCGTTAGAAAACATTTGCTAAAATAAAACGGTCATTTAGGGAGTAATTTCGAATAAAATCGTATTGGTAATCCAAAGAGTCGTCTTTAGGTAGCATACTTTCACAGTAAATCACAACTTACAAATAACTATAAATCATTGATATTTATAGAAATCCAATAAACCATATTTATTTTTTAGTAACATTAATACATTTTGATAAATAACCATTTATTTCCCTTGAAACCGGAGACTAGTTTGATACCTTAACACTAATTCCACCAAATTTTATTTATTAGAAAATACTTATTCCAAAAGATATTTTCTTTAAATCGTCAGCATGTCAATTAAAAGCATTGTTTGTTTAAACAACGTTTTCCCTCTTAAGTTATGAGTTTATGAGTCATCATCTTTACTGTACTTATTCATTTATTTCCAAATGTTGGCATAATTTCATTACTTCGAAAACAACGCAGATCTCTTCAGAATTTCCGTATACATACGTATCCAGATGTTTTATCAAATTGTACGCAGCCAGGGGTTGTGGGTGACGCAATCCTGTTGCCAAGGGGCTGGTGTACTGAGGACCACCAACACGCCACACGTTATGGATACGACATTTTTGAACGAGGGAGATCGTGCTTACTCTGGTGAACAGTATTTCAGTATGATCTTAGTATCGTGATAATCAATGATCACAATCAACACAAATCACGTCGAAAATTACGATATCGTACCTAAGAACCATCATAATTTTCTCAGAAATTCAAGCACAGTATCAATGTTTAAATTCAAGCATAGTCTGTAAAGCTAGAGTTTCCTAGGATGACGGTGCCGTTATATTACGGCCGTAATTTAGCGGCGTAGAACGTTGTCTATGTAAACAAGACGGCGCGGTTTTCTAGAGAGCGGTGCTGGACACCGTAAGTAAAGTCAAATAGTATTTTTAGGTCCGTAAAATTACGGCCGCTATGGGACGGCACCGCTTTCTTAGGAAACCCTAGGTTAAGTGCTTCTCGGTACTACATGTAAGGTGCCCTTTTTGCTATGTTTTTTTTAAGTACTTTTCAATGAAACATATGAATGCACATCCTTCTTCATTATCAAAAATGTTTTCTCTAGCTGTAGAAGATAAAACATCCTTTTGAATATCCGCAATAAAATCTAGATTTCTAACTTCACAACCCATCTCTGTAGGTACCCTATAGGTATGCTTATCTCCAGATTAGGCCCGGCAGGGGATCTGGGTACAATGGCGTTGCTAGGCTACCAGCCTATCCCCAAGGTCAAAATGTTTTATATGGACGATCGAGTTATATTATAGCTCTAAGGGGTCGCAAGTACTTCCAGTGCTTGTGGGTGAAACACTGAATGCCTAAATCGACTTTATGCCTGCGACATAGGCCTTACATTTGGTAACTTAGTTTGATGTTTTAATACAGTGAGATGTTGTGCTTATAGCGCTTTTAATCGATTTATGCAAACGGTGGGGTAGATATGAATGTGGAATTGACAAGGGTCTATAGGTTTGTGTTTAATTTGGCCGATGGTCAATTTTAATTTTACTCGTGTTTTGTTACTGTATTTTTAATTTGTACGTCCTCCTTGTTGCATTGTTAGTTTTGTTTTTTATGTTAACACAAGCAATAAAACATGCATAATAAGCTTTCAATCTCTCAACTATAATCGATATTTTTTTACATTTCTCCTTATCAATAAGGCCCTGAGATCGACTCACAGAAAAAGGTCCTATTTGTGCTCATTTTGGTTAGTAGTGAGACTTGTGATTCTGTGTAATGATATGTAGCAACATTGTCAATGTTGTGTTGCAGCATTTAGGCAGATCTCACACCGCGGCGCACCACGCTGCATTATGCGTGTCTTCGGATTTAAATTTGTATGTACAGTCAGCGGCACGTCAGACTATACATGTTGACCTTGATAGTCTTTATGCCGTACGTAATAACAACTGTTTTCGTAGTTCAAATCCGTGCGTCGTCAGTAACAGCGTCGCTTAACCACCTAAAGGTTAAAATCGCTTGCACGCCGCGCCGTCACAACATGTGTTAAGTTCGTGAAAGCGAAAGTGAAAAATACTTTATTCAAATAAGCTCACATAATAAGCATTTTTAAATCGTCAATTCTTTTACCCTACCACCCATTATGACGTCTTTTAGCTGACAAGAAAAATGGGCGCAAAAAACTTATCAGCTTTATCAAATGGAATGGAATGATATTTACAAATATGTATTATCGTTTCCAGATATTACATTAACATAGATTAACAAATAAATAAATAATTTAATTAGCTCATTTTTTAAAGAATCAATTTACAGACTAAATTCAAAATTTAAATCATCAAAAGTAATTATTCAGTCTAGGCTGTTACAAAAAAAAAACAATTCAATATGCGTTAAGATAGGCAGTCAGACCCTTTACCACTGGCAGCTCCTGTTCACGAGCATGACGCATGAACCAGCCATCGCTTCGCTTAACCATATTTAAGGGACCGTAACGACCCGCCTCACACGACACCACCGCAGAAATGATTAAAGAGAGCACGCATGACATACTTTGGCTGCACATGTTAAGGTATCGGATTGAAAACAAATATCCAAAAGCTTTTCATAGGCCTTTTACAAAACTACCAATTATAGAAAGTAAAAATATTGCAATTAAAGAAATCAAAACAATGTATACCTAAGTTATGAATTTTATGTTTTGAGTAAGGAGTACCATACAAACAGACAATTTTAAACAGATTTTTTAATACAGGGTTATTTGTAAAACACCAATAACCTTGTAGGACTAGATTATTAACATCATAAACAACAATATTCGTTCTACGACTGTTCTGAAAACAAAAATAAATCTACTTTTCATAGAAAACTCGATCAGCTGTTTAGACCTTTTTTATGGTAAGTCAATTTTTTTTGTCTGTTTTCGGAAAAGTCGTAGAACAAATGTTGCTGTTTATGATGTTAGTAAACTACTCCTGCGAGGTTGTTGGTGTTTTACAAATTACACTTCGTCTTTGTCCTCGAAATTAAGATTACAAAATGTAGTACAGCGTGATTGTACTGCCATCTGTCACTAGTTGAAATCCACAGAGAGAAAAAAAATATAGTCTGTGGATTGCATACTTCACTCTTGACGTTTGTTACGACTGACTCCATTAGCGTTTTAGTGCGCCGCCATTTTGTCACCTTTTTTTCCAGTTAAGTGAAAAAACTGTAAGAAAAATATTTATCATGCCAAAAAGACACAGGGAAGAGGAGTTAGAGGAATATATGAAAAGAAAAATCATAAGATTAAAAAGAAAGTTTAAAAAGAAACTTCATAAAAGACCACGCTCACATTCCACAGGTACGTTAAGCTTAACCAATTTTTCAAAATTATGCTGATATTACGCCAAGGAAAGTCCGGTGTTCACCTGTTCTGGGTGTGTCCGAGGACAAGTAAAGATTGTGTATAGCTTTACGAGCTATTTCCTTTCAAATAAAACAAGATTTCAACATGGTAAATTTGACGCTAGGTTATACCTACCAAATTTTTTTTGCAAGTATCATAGCTAGGTTGTGTACAGTTCAAAGTGACTGTTACCTACAAGTACAAACCTATTCAGAGCCACTATTGTCTTTCCCTAAAACACATTTTCTTTTACATATTATAAATCTTAACACCAGATGTATACATACCTCTTGGCTAACAGAACTTATGGTACTTCTAGCTCGGTTGTGTACAGTTCAAAGTGACTGTTACCTACAAACCTATTAAAAGATTATATTATAACAAATAACAAGAAAACATTGAATATTTTTTACAGAACAATGGTAGATTGTTGAACATTCCTGTTATTTAATTGTTTTCTAAATAATACCTTACATGTGTATTACAGAGAGTGAACAAAATAGTGAAGAAGCTTCTATTCACTCTTTGGAAATAATTGATCCCGAAATCATGCCCGAGACTTCTGTAGCTCCGGTAGAAACAATTGAACTAGAAAACATTGCAAACCCTTCTGAGCAATCTGTAGAAACAATTGAACCTGAAACCTTACCAAACGAAATACTAGAAATTCTTGGTGAACAACCAACAACGGAGCAAAAATTTGGAAATAATTTACAGCCTGATATCGCATTGCGATGGGAATATATAACCACACAAGGATTGAATAAAGATCAACGAAAGGAGATTCTAGAGAAACAGCTTATACCAGAAAATTCTAAGAAAATTGACGCTCCGATTTTAAATGGTGAAATAAAAGCTGCACTGACAGATGTGCTTATTAAGAAAGACAAAGCAATTGAAAATAAACAAAAACAAATTGCTTCCATTATTACTCATATAGGAGCAGCATTATCATCCTTATTATCGTCTAAGGATAAAGACCTACAATTGATAAAAACTTTAACACAAGCGGGTAAGTTGACATGCGACTTACAGCACACTGAATCAATGATAAGGAGAGGGTTCATCCTCTCAACAATTAAAAAAGAGGTGAAGGATCAGCTTTATTTGACAAAAATTGACAAGTATTTATTCGGAGAACAGTTAAATGAAACCCTAAAGACTGCGAAAGCGATAAACAAATCTGGGGCAGATATGAAAAACCAGCCCAAATTTAATACATCAAAAACCAGTCAACAAAATTTAAACTGGAAGCCTCGACCCCCACCACCAGGCAGGCAAGCGGGAGTTACGAGGCGCCAGACACATGCCTCCACAACAACAACTCGGACCGGTGGTCGTCAAACTCAACACCGCCCTGCTCCTCCACCGCCGCCGCCGCAGCGAGGGTACTCACAGCGCTCACGGATGCAAACACAGCACCGCAAGTAATACCGGTGAGTCATTCTGGTAGAATATCATTCTACCTTAACAGATGGCGTCTTATTACACAAGACCCTGTTCTTTTATCTTGGATAGAGGGGTATAAACTACCATTTTTTAAGCCTGTGTACCAAGCTTACCCACCACCCTTGCCAAAACTCAATCACTCAGATTCTTTACAATACATTAACTCTCTAAAGGAATTAATTAATAAAGGTGCCATATCGCCCTGTGACCCTTGTGATGACCAATTTATATCCAGTACTTTCCTTATTTCTAAGCCAGATGGGAACTATAGGTTCATATTAAATTTAAAAAGTTTAAACAAGTTTATACAAACTAATCACTTTAAAATAGAAGACTTAAGAACAACTTTAAAGTTACTTTCTGAACATTGCTATATGGCTACAATTGACCTAAAAGATGCATATTTTTTAGTAAAGATTAACGAAGACCATAAAAAATTCCTCAGATTTCAGTTGCCATTAGAATTAAATACAGAATTAAATTCAAATTTCTTTGAATTCAATGTCCTCCCATTTGGTTTAAATACTGCCCCTTATGTATTTACTAAACTACTGAAACCCGTTATGGCCTTACTAAGATCATTAGGCTACATATCCACAGTATATTTAGATGATATCTGCTGTATCGGAAAATCTTACAATGAATGTCAAAATAATGTATTAAAAACTAAACTAGTGCTGGAAGCATTAGGATTTGTAATAAATAAAAATAAAAGTCATCTCACTCCTAGTACTAGCTGCAAATATTTAGGTTTCATAATTGACACACAGAAATTTCATATTAAACTTACAAAAGAGAAAAGAATTTATATTCAAGAAGAAATTCAAAAAATGTCTAAGTTAAATACTTGTAAAATAAGAAAATTTGCTTGTTTGGTTGGCCTTTTAACTTCTGCATGTCCAGCTATACAATATGGCTGGCTATATACTAAACAGTTTGAAAGATGCAAGTACCTAGCCTTGTTAAATACAGATAATTATGATGCACACATGACTTTACCACCACATCTAAAAGATGATTTTGCTTGGTGGTCTAATGCAGTAAAACATTCTGTTTGTCAGATACAAGATGACAAATATTCTTTGGAAATATTTTCTGACGCAAGCAAAACAGGGTGGGGGGCGTCATGCGGTAAAGATACCGCTAGTGGACAGTGGAGCCCTGTAGAAAAAGATTTACACATTAATCAGCTAGAATTACTTGCAGCATTTTTTGGCTTAAAGATATTTGGTAAGAATATGAAAAACTGTAAAATCATTTTAAGGATAGATAATACAACGGCCATATCTTACATAAATAGAATGGGTGGTGTCAGATTTCCCCATCTGAATAATGTTACTAGGCAAATATGGCAGTGGTGCGAACAAAGAGGTATTTATGTATTCGCTTCATATATTAGTTCTAAAGAAAATACTACAGCAGATGCCGAGTCAAGACGTAATCATCCAGATGTAGAATGGGAGTTAAGTGATACGGCATTTAGAAGGGTGGTTGAAGTGTTTGGTAGGCCAGAAATAGATCTCTTTGCTTCTAGAATTAACAAGAAGTGTCAAAAATATGTGTCATGGCAAAGAGATCCAGACGCTCATGCTGTAAACGCCTTTACAATAGATTGGCAAGATTTAAATTTATATGCATTCCCTCCGTTCGCTATTATATTAAAGACCCTTAAAAAACTTATTTCTGATGAAGCTGAAGGTATTATTATTGTTCCTGTTTGGCCTACTCAGCCGTGGTTCCCCCTTTTTGAAAGTCTTTTAGTTTCTGAAACCCTTTTATTTCATCCAAATGATAATGCCCTGTTATCATTATCCCACAGCAACCATTCGCCTCCTCGAATTACCCTGGCTGCAGCCAGGCTATCCGGTCGGCATTTCTAAGGAGAGGCACACCACCATCGTCCCTTAATGTAATGTTAGCCTCTTTATCGAAAAATACTTTAAAACAGTATGATACTGCACTAAGAAAATGGTTTATATTTTGTCAACTAAATCATATTGATTTCTATGCTGCATCCATTCCAAAAGTTATGTATTACTTAACAGACTTATTTAATAAAGGAGCAAAGTATGGCACTCTAAATAGCCATCGCTCTGCGCTTTCATTGTTGATTGGTTCTAAGATAGGCTCAGATGATCGAATAAATAGATTATTTAAGGGTTTTTATAAGACTTGCCCCCCCTCGCCAAAATATAACCAGACTTGGAATACAGCCACAGTTTTAAATCACATTTCAACATTGTATCCTAATGATAATTTAGATTTAGAAACATTAAGCAAAAAAGTTGTAACTTTAATAGCTCTGGTTACAGCTCATAGAGTACAGACTATTTCTAAAATTAAATTAGAATATATTTCATTTTCTTCAAGTTCAGAAGAAAATGAATTTATATCTATAAAAATACCAGAGCTCATTAAAACTTCACGTCAAGGTTCTCTCCAACCGTGCCTTCATTTACCTTTTTATAAAGACAAACCACAAATCTGTCCAGCAGAAGCTTTAAAGGTTTATTTGGAAAAAACTCGATTAATTCGCAAACAAGTAAATAATTTATTTATTAGTTTTAAAAAGCCATTTAACCCTGTAGGGTCTCAAACGATAAGTCGATGGATTAAAACAATGCTAGCTGAAAGTGGCATTGATACCACAATTTTCACTGCTCATTCTACTAGACATGCCAGCACATCTGCTGCACATAGATTTGGGGTTTCTATTGATACAATAAGAAGCACGGCTGGATGGAGTGGAACTTCTTCAGTCTTTGCTAGATTTTATCAAAGGCAGGTAGTAGATTCTGGTAAAAATAGTTTTGCACTATCTGTATTAAATAATACATAATTAATTATAAATTAAGTTGATGTTCCTACTAAAATTAACTAAGATAATAATTATAAAAATATAATATATAGGTATTATATATAATAGAAATAAGTACATTTCAAAGATTATTTTTGTTACCTAAATTATAATATAAGTACTCGGATGATTATTACTGATTGTTTTATTTTAATTTAATTATTTATGTGTACTCAATGAATACAACAGGTACCTAACTAATTATCTTTCAAAGTCTACATTTTGTAATCTTAATTTCGAGGACAAAGACGAAGTGTAATTGATGATTAAACGAACTTACCTAAGTGAAGTTCTATCCCAATTACACGAAGGCTTTGTCCGAAGAAATTAAGACCCTCCCATCCCAAAAGACCCAGTTATCAGTACCAGGTGTATTCATTGACCTCGGTCGAGAGGTATGTTTTTTGTTTCAGTTCGGGCTTTAAACTAAATGAAGTCAGTCGTAACAAACGTCAAGAGTGAAGTATGCAATCCACAGACTATATTTTTTTTCTCTCTGTGGATTTCAACTAGTGACAGATGGCAGTACAATCACGCTGTACTACATTTTGTAATCTTAATTTCTTCGGACAAAGCCTTCGTGTAATTGGGATAGAACTTCACTTAGGTAAGTTCGTTTAATCATCAATAATCCTGTATACAACGCCCTTAATACAAGCAGACAGTAGCAGACCCATTCCCACTGGCACTCGTTTACGAGCATGACACATGAACCAGCCATCGCTTCGTGCACGGGCGGTCCGCGTTCACTCGAGTTAAGCGACGCTGTTGTCCATAAGGTACGTAAAGTTACATAGGTACTCACAAATAACGCATTTAATCTAAGCGCTACTAAAATCCCTTCCCATGACGGAGCGTGATGTGTGCAGTGATATAAATGATGATGTCGGCGCAGACTCATCTAGGCTGACTAAAGAACATCTCAATAAGTTAATCCAGTGACTCATACTTTGGAACTAATCATATTGGACGTTAAATGCATAAATCCGCAATAAAAGCCACGCGTCAGCAAAAAAAAAAAAGAAAAATAGCTTTTTATCCGTGAAAAAAAAACAAAAGCTACTCGTTACATCATTCCGATACACGCATTAGGTTATATTGATGGCGATTTCGTGCTCCACCGATTGCAATCGGGACGGCCACGGTTACCATTCTCGCCCCATATAGGGTGGATCTGATTTCATTACAGCTTTTTAGGGATCGCCTCTTCAAATTATAGTGGACGCACAGACTATTCAATCAATCATTCAACATTTATAACAGTTGCGACGGGACTGTGATGTGATAAAAAGGATTATTGCAGCCGGCTACTTCTATACACGTCGCATATTGTACACAAAGGAAATCAACTTAAAGAAAATTTGGAACGAGTTTACGTTTCTGAACAAAATTCGGAGGGCATGTACTTCTAAATACTTGTTCATAGAAATAGGTGCTTGTTCATGTTTCCCATTTAAAAAACACAGACATTAATATTTTATCAAAGTGTTAGTGAATTATATTGTATTGCTTACTTTTTTATTTTAAACGAGTGAATATTATTTTCAATTTATTTGAGATACGGAACCGCCTCTTACGTCACTGGCGTTTTTCCATTTCCCTCTCAATCGAATAAATCCCAACGCGCCGTTGCTGAGTTAATTAATAATTTAAGGACGCGATTGCGGTCCGAGCGGTGGTGGTAATCGAATACGTATTAAGAGAATTCGATAAACGATTCGATTTTTTCTGTAATTGTTTGAGTATCAAATCTGGGATGTGTTGTTGTTTCTATTGTAGTTATTTTCTGTTTGATTTATTTTGTATACTTTTACTCAAATATTTAAATAAGGCTTTTCAATTGAAATCATGCATAATTTATTTCCATTCATATTGAGTAGGAGCTTGGTGGCGCAGTGGATTAGCGCCTGGCCCAGCGATTGCGGAGGTTAAGCAACTTCGCAAGGGTCGGTCATGGGGTGGGTGACCAAAAATTTAGTAACTCGAGCTCCTCCGTAATTCGGAAGGCACGTTAAGCCGTTGGTCCCGGCTGCATTTGCAGTAGTTAACTCCCACCAATCCGCATTGGGCCCGCGTGGTGGGTTATGGCCCGTCCTCCTTATCCACCCATAAGGAAGGCCTGTGCCCCAGCAGTGGGGACATTAAAATGGCTGATGGACGTATTGAGTATAGTTTAAAAAAAATGGTTCAGTACTAACAATATACCTAAATGCTTATTTCTTTAATTTCATAAGGATTACCTACGTAACATTCAGGATTACGTTAAGTGGCTCGACTGGAGCACCAATAAAAAACTTTTTCAATAATGAATTGGATTGCTCATTTACAGGGTCACAATTAAAAATGGCCGTAAAAATTAGGTGCACAATGAGCGATATAGCTTTTTTATCCAAATTGCTTCTGTGACAGTGCAGTTGAACGTGTTATTTACGACTTCAATAAAGTGAACCTTAAAATTGTTAATGAAAAGGTATTAAAACAGGCGGGACCCCTCGTAAATTACCCGGTGACAGTACGCACAAAGAAAAATGCTGCTTGGATTTGAACAAATTGCAAAACCGTCAGAGGACGCAGCTAATTGTGTCGCTGTTTTGTTGCTGAAATATTTGTACTCTTTTCTAATGGACTTGAAATAATTGGTTTTTACCTATAAAATTGCCGATTTGTTTGGAGAATTTTCAAGAAGTTGCATTTTTCATACTAGACGATTAAAGAAAATTCTTTGATCATTTAACACTTGTGTTACAAAACTTTTATTTACTGATGTTTGAACACTATGCTAACTTATTCCATTTACGATAAAAAAAAAAAATTTTGCCTTAGCCAAAATTTATTTTTACAACCCGGTCATCCTTTTTTTGCTCACAAAAAAAAGAGTAAGTTTCAAGATCTTTTTTTAATGTTAAGAAAACTAAAATAAGGACTTTATTTTTACTGATAGTTGACTATCATGGTCATAATTTGATATAATATCAAGATATTGGTATTTTTTAAATCATGGAAGTTATTATTTTCACTGTATGTGACAAAATATTTATCGGCAATTTCATAGGTAAAGACCAAATATAATTAAGAAGTTTATAATAATATAAAATTTCTTAGATCTCAATGGTATATTTATTCAGAATTCAGAAAAATACTGCAGTATTAATTAAGTTACTAAAACTAATTTAAACTACAAGAAAATGTTCCATAATTTAAACTGCAGTGTTGGCGGTTCGGGGATGTTTAATGAAAGACTGACTGCGATCAAATACTGACTTTTATTGCAGTAGCGTACGGCTTATATGTACGAGGAGAAGATGAGTTTGTGCATAGGTACATGTTAGTACACACACTACACCTTCCCCCTAAAAAGAAAAAAAAATACACGCAAGTTATTTTTTTTTACACAATAACAAAATGAATAAAAAAAATTTTTCCGACACATTACCTAAGTCTAAAATGGGCTGTTATTACTGTCAGTTTTTTTTTCCAACTAAAAAATAATAATTTTGCTTC
Organism: Agriphila geniculea; assembly: GCA_943789525.1. Taxonomy (NCBI): domain Eukaryota; kingdom Metazoa; phylum Arthropoda; class Insecta; order Lepidoptera; family Crambidae; genus Agriphila; species Agriphila geniculea. The sequence continues at coordinate 9,121,352 of OX038877.1, read as the reverse complement.
ACATTAACCAGGCAATATCTTTTACTTTAAGCTAATGAAAAAATCTTTAAGTTTAACAAGTCCATAAAAAATAAGTATTTATAAACTTTCGAAAAATTAAATCCAAATTACACTTGTCTCTTCTACATTCGCTCATTAAAAGTATTCTTTTACAGAAAATATTTTTTTAGAGAAACTAGTTTGGTCTTCACAATTAAACAAAATTAATGAAAATTTCTACGCATGACAAAAAACAAATCACAATATAGGTACTTACTCGTATAGGTAGGTAAAATCAAATCCACTACTTATTCAAATTAGTTAATTACTTACTAAACTAATAAAACATGTTATTCTGGTCACAAAAAAGCTATCTTATTTCTTCTAATTATAAAATAGAGATAGATTTTAATTTAAAATATTAATTAAGATTAAAAGAATTCTCCATTCCAGACCAAAAATAAATTTAAAATTGTTCTGTTTGTCACAACTTTACATTTGTTACCTTACATAAATTATTCAACATTCATATTTTTGTCACAAAATATTAATACACAAAAGATACTCCACTACATTACACTACATGAATCTTTTTTCTGATTTATACGGGTACAGATTGCACAGTCTTATATTCCATCACAATAAAACTAACTTTATAATTTTCATAAAAAAATCTTCCTTTCTTTTTTCAACAATTGCAAAAGGTAACTGAATAAAATGCTAAACTTTACTTTAATATCCAGTTAAATACTCTATTTTATTTAAGAGCTTATTCCTTTTATCGCGAATAAAACTTTAATTTCTAGATACTTTTCGCTAACATACCTACTTAAATGAAAGTTTCACTAATCATTCTTCACTTTAATCCTTCCCTTTTAATTAAAATCTTTTATCTTTCTTATCATCACATTTAAAACAAAATATTCCTTCCTTCAAACTTTCTAATTGAATTACATATCATTCATCACCTTCGTAATATAAATATCCTCAACCATTTCTTGTTTATTTTATCACATAACCTCCTATTTTGTAATATTCCTAGCTCTCAATATTCTTATCTAAATTATCCCGTGTCAATAACAATATTCCCATATTTTTACTTCACTTTAAATCCTACTCTTGCTCGTTAAAAACTTCATTTTCATTAATAACACTATCGGTACACTATACACATTTCACATCACCTACTAGGTACTCACATATCATAATTCGCCCGGCGCCGGCGTACTTTCATTTTTATTTAACTCATCATTTTTGGTACATACTTTATCATATTTATTTATAGTCGACTTCATCATAACACAATATAAAAATGGACAATTGCCATTTTGGGCTGTGGCCACAGCTCAATTATTAATGGGGAACTAATTTTAAGACCTACTCTGACGCTGCGTAGCTCGCGCACCTTCGTCATGAGTTGCCTCCAACAATTCTCACGGAGAAAGCTCGTTTCTACCATGATCGAATGGAAGGATCTGACACCCCACGTATGTACCATTATAAATAGGGTCATGAATTAAGACACATACTAATTTGGTCTCCAAACAGGATTCAAAGGGGAAATCTCGTTCACACCTTGATGCAACTGAAGGACCTGAACCCTATAGTACCTCTCCTTTAATGTGTACCGTATAATCGAGCTTTTATCTTAACCATTTCATTCCAAAACCTATCAAATAAACTAATAATCTTAAATTGAATATAAAGTAAATAAGAGATTCATCGCTCTCGGGTGATCAGTCCAATCGCATGTGAAACCTTATAAACCGTATATTCCCTTACTTCTATAAATAAATCCTTATCATCATTCCAAATCCTACATAAAAAAACGCATCACATTACCTATACCTAAACCTTGCTGTACCTAATTGCAAACTAAAATGCTACAAAAAGATTTTTAATACAGCTACATTAACTTTCCTAAAATATTTCATCTACCTATTAAATCTCTTTACCTTTGCTTTATTCTAATCATATACCTACCAAGCTTTCAAACTGTTCTTCTAACTTTTTCCTTTCAAACCTCAACTAAATATATTTTCCACAAACATAAATATCTCAATCATACCTCAACATAAACTTCCACATCCGAAATTAATAAGTTCCTTAAAGTTTTCTTCCCACCAAATTAATACTCATTATCTTTTCCTATTGAAACAATGTTTTATATTACAGCTTAACTAGCAAACCCGTGTGATATTTTGCGACAAGATTAATATTACTGCTTCACCTAAATATCCACTTGCATAAGTGCAGCTGCGCTACCTCTTTGTAATCTACCGATATCGAAATACAACACTTTACATTCCAATACCTTGTTCGTTATGTTTACCAAAACAATATCATTGCATCACTTCTACTTAGAAAATTTGTCACAATAATTTACTACCGATACTTACTTATTGAATTGAATTGCATTGGTATTAAACAATTACACTCGACCAAGTTAATAAAATTACAAATTCAGAAAAAAAATGAAATATTTTTACTTTATTTCTAATTTGTATGATAAATTAAAATGCTAGGGGACACTAATAAGTATATAAAAATATAGAATAAGAATACTATTAGTTAAAATCAAATGTCTTTTCAATAGTACCTACCAAAATAGCTACCTAATCACTATTTCCGATCAATTTTTTTTTATTTCACTCCTAAAACTTAAAAGAAGATAATTTCACTACGAAAACGAATAAAAATAAAATTTATATCGCGCGTTTATTTACTTACTAAACGTAACAAAATTATACATAAATAAAATATAAGTATGTTATTCGTAAAAAATAGAATGGAAACATAATCTGACACTGTGAATGTACGCAAAAGTATTGAAATCTGATTTTGGTTTTGTCAATGTCAAAAATAATATTATGAAATCAAATTCGTACTTAAAATGAATTTTCGAACTTTCCTATTTACTTAATTAGTTATTTTATAAGATAGAATATAGTTATAAATTACTTGTACCTACATACATAATAGCAAAGAAAATTATGTACTAATCTGACGACAAAAGATAGTCTGTTATAAGAATACCTATAAGTTTATAAGGCCGTTTTTATGTCTATTGAAGAATCGTTGAAAAACAATTATTAAGTATTTTTACTAGAGAAATATTATTGCATCACCTACATACGATTAGAATGAAAGAAAATAGAACCTAATCAAATATCTATTGTATATAAGTAGGCGGACTTAATGCCTTACGCATTTTCTACCAGTCAACCTTAGGGTGATTTAAATATCGATGTAGATATAAAAGGTATACAATAGAGATATAAGATATTTTTTTTTTCACATTAAATAAAAATAAATACTATTTAAATAAAATTTTCATATACATTAGTGTCCTGCGAAAGAATGGAAAATTTATGCCATTTTTAACCTTTTTGTAATTTATTGAAATACTTTATTTCAACAACTTAGTTTACGATAAAAATATAAAAACTCGAACGTTAAATTCTTTGATTCAACAGAAATGATTCCTACTTACAATATCACACGTGTTGCTATGTCAGCAGTTACGATGTCGGTCACTTATTGAAAACGCATTACAAAGTCCAAACTTTTACTTGCTCAATGCAATGCAATGATAATTTAAAAATAATTGACATCGATAAATATTCTTTAAAATGATTTAAGTAATGAAAACCACAAAATAATTTAAAACACCATAGCTACAAAATTTATTTACCACTTTACTCACCTACGAGAAAAAAAATAAGTCCAAAATGTCCATAAAATTATAATACAAAATTATATTTCACGTGAAATCAAATCTTCAAAAGTGTAAAATTAGAGTTACCTTTTACAACCACGCTGATTCTTGGGAAAACTAACTGTGAAATAAAAAAACATGATACATAAATAAATACCAACACAACAAAAATGATCTAACAACTTGTCACTATTTCTGTGCAATCGTATAAATCAGAAAATAAGCTTATAACTAAGTAATTAAGGGGAATTCAACATTTATAAGTTCAACATTAACCCCATTCATTATTATTCATTCCTATTCATATTTCTTACTGCTAATTTGAATTTGGCACATATCGCCAACAACAAAAATTATAGAACTACAATGATAAGATAATTGTTTTATATTTAAAAGTACAAAATTAAATCTTACAATAAATTCTCCAATGCCTTTTTTAATATTTTCATCTTATATCGTTAATTATTTTACTTTCAACACTGACAAATATTATATTCGAAACTGTATACGAAACTTACTTAAGTCCAGAACAAAATCATTAAATCATTATTTAAAGTTAACTTGTACTTATTTTTTGAAAAACAAAATTTGCGTAAATTATTGATTCATGAAAAGAAAAAATAAAGAAAAAGGTATATTAAAATTAAAATCAAACCACAAAAATGTCTTTGGTGTAACTTTGAGTTGTCTGCGAAGTCGTCGCCACTTTTCGCTGGTAAATTCTTCCTCACTTCTGCTGGTAAATATTCCTCGCGACACCATCATCTGCCGGCTGCGTCCACTTCCGACTCCATCATCTCCCGGCACCCTGCTTTTCACCTCCATCATCTTTCCGGTGATAGCATCACAGCAGCAACACCGTATGCGGCGACGAACACTTTGTTCATATTGATGTTTAAATTGTTCATCAAATTATTTTTGATTTGTGGCACTTGGGAATTTATTTTTATGAACTATCATTATTTTATAATATTTTTATTTAAACTATGGAGAAAAGTTCTTGATAAAGTCCTTAAATGTGTCACTCACACACATCACATTTTTTTTCATAGTCCAAATTTTTTTTTTGAAGATTTATTCACTTTATGACTAACCAGCTGCACAGCGCCGCCGACGCAGGCGGCACTGGCAGGGTCGCCATGCAGTGTTGGCGGTTCGGGGATGTTTAATGAAAGACTGACTGCGATCAAATACTGACTTTTATTGCAGTAGCGTACGGCTTATATGTACGAGGAGAAGATGAGTTTGTGCATAGGTACATGTTAGTACACACACTACAAAACCATGTTAAATGTAACTGACTGTACCTACCTATACTTTATCGGCAAGTTCAATTTTATTAAATTTTATTCAACGTATAAACCTTAATAATTTAAAATGAAATGATAACTTTTGCAATGTAAAGTTTCTTTACAGTTACTGTTTTAAAACTTTCAGCTTTATACTTATTGTTTTTGAAATATGCTTCACTTATGTTAAAATCTTAAACTATTCTCTATCCAATTAAGAGTGCTTTCTCCCAGAACTTACTGATCGAAAGAAAATAGCGACTAATCGAATGAATTAATGAATTCACCTCACACGTCGCTAAAGTTATTATGAGTGTTGACTGTGCGTTAGTAATTGCAGATAAGCAGCCAATTGCAGCTGTGGAAATGCCCTGAAGGAACCACCCCTTGAATACTAAACGCCTTATCGAAAATTTTCCCGACATCTCTTCGATATTAGCTAAAATAAACATGGGAGGTCGTGTTTAGTATGCATAAGGTAATCGTGAGTACCTTATTATTGAAAGAATGGAGAAATTGGTAGGGGTTCATTATTAAAAACGTCGTTTTTCAAGTATAAAGTGAGGAAAGTTAAGTTAAAAGTTTCAAGTAGGAATACATTGACAAATTGCCAAAATTTATATGTGGAAGCTTGTAATAAAATTGGCCCTTAATATTTGTTTAAGTAAGCTGCTTTGTTTACCTAGCCGTAAGCTTCCCGTAAAGTTGAAAAAAATCAATGAATAAAAAGTGCGAAGTCAAACTTTAATTATTTATGAACGAATATTTAAAATCGATAGCAGTGGAATATTCCCGACCTATGTTTTACAAATCTTGTTTTTCAACAAAAGAAAGCAATCATAAAAATTTTGATACGTACTCATCCTTTAGCCAAACACGATCTGGCTAACAAAATCCATAAACCTAAATTCGATATAATAAAATTGGTTTAGGAAGAATGGCGGTAGAAGTAAATTTATATTCCGGTCAAGCCGCCGGGCGGACGTTAATCGAAATCTTATTTCATACTGCAAATGTACCGTGAATAGTGCAGGGCCTGTCTCTACATCACCAAAGATTTCGAGCCTAGACTGTGTCGCAGCGCAGAGTACGGAGGGACAGTATACTCATTAAAAAAAGTTTTTTACATAGACCATTCTAGGTCAAAACGAAATAGAAAGGAGATGTCCCAGTGTTGCCCCAGTTTAATTTTATTTAATTACTTTCATAATTAAAAAATGCTAATTACATTTTATTTAGTTATAGTATCAGTCAAGAATTGTTTTATATTTAGTAAAACAATAACAAAAACATTAAGTTGTTTTCTGAAGTATTTTGTGAAAAAAATGTAAGTAAATAGTACTATCATGATAAAAAATCGTGATTTAAAAGCGTTTTAACTTAAAAATCTCACTTTTTAATGCAGAAAATAATTATTAACCTGATTCTAGAGTAAAATAACTACTCTGACATACTACTTTGATTAAGACGCGATAGACTTTCATTTTTTGAGAATGGTGAGGCAAATGACATAGGCGCGATGGGACATGTCCTTTGAGGCCATGTTTAGCCTTGTTTCTCCGTCAGGGAACGATCGAGCTGTTATCTAAAGATGACCATCCAGGGAACGAATGGTGGAGATCCAGATCGTTATACGTACCCAACTGATCTGATCAGCATTCTAAGAGATATTAAGATCAATGTTATGTTTCAGAATGTCCATACAATTTTAACGCTATTTTCGCGGTTTTTTTACACATATCCTTGTGTGTAAAACGATCTAAATCTCCTCCATTCCTCCCTCCCTGGATGGCGATCATCAGATTACAGATCAATCAATCCCTGGAGGAGAACCAAAGCTACAAAATTTCCTTGTTTGTTTGAAAATTGATTGGCGTCCTTAATTATGATGCTGCTCTACTACATTGATTAGCTTCTTAAAACGGATGCTTAAATCTGTTATTAGCACCTGACATTCTCATCTTTACTAGAAATGTTATCCTATTATTTATCAGCTAGGCTAAACCAGTTTGGCTTCCTAAGTAAACTATTCCGTAAGACATTGGTATTAAAATATAAACCATCCAATCACAAGTGGATGTACTGAAATTTCATATGCTATATAAGTTTCAAAAGACCGCACGGCCGCTCCAAACTCGATTTATTTTTCAATAATATACAGAATGTCGAATTAAAAATCCTTTTTTATCTAAAGCTTTTATGGAGGCATTTTTTTGTAATAATTACATAATTAATAACTTTAACCCTGCATTTATACCGGATTTACATGCTTAGAATACTAACGTTAAAAAAGTACCTCTGCGGTAACAAATAAATCATTTCTTTTACCCGATTGCAAAAAGAATAAAGTTTTCAGCACGATTCAATGTGATTATTAAATAGTTTTTTGAATTCGCAATAGCATGTGGTGTCCTCTTTTTAAGCTACTACGGCGAAGCAAAAAGTTATGATTTTGATCGGTATGTATGTATGTTAGTATGTATCTATTTTGATCTGTTCCCTCATAACTTCTATACTACTTAGCCATAGACATAGAAAATTTTTCGCTGCGCTCAAGTACTTAACATAATTTGTCAAAAGAGGTACCTATCGTTAGAAGCGTCTTGATCGTGCGCTAGTTATTGTGACGTCACATTAAATAGAATGTGAATTTCTTTACCGTGGTGAAGACAATGTCATGAACTAAAAAATATATTTATTAATGATTCCGTCTTGGGTATCAAATTAAAGGGCTGTATTAATAAATTTCTTATTTTTTTTATTTTTCATATTATTATCTGTTGCTCGCTGCTTTACAACCCCAAAATAATTTATATAATAAAGAAGTTTAAAAACTAAAACCGAACTACGAAAAAATTGCGCTCTAAGAAATAAGAAACAAGAAAATATTCGAGACCAAAATTCAAAAAAGGATAACCGTAGTCGCATGACACCTAGTCGCGCCTACAGTCATTCGAGGTCGTTCGTGTCTAGGACAAAGTGTATGTGACTACAGTTAATCTTTTTGAATTCCGGACTCGAATATTTTCGTGTTTTGTACTTTTTACAGCGCTTTTTCCGGTTTTGAGCCTTCGTCATCCAGTTGTGTCCTGCTTGTCTTCTAATGTCGACAACCCATCGTTTTGGAGGGTGGCCTCGTGGTTTTTTGTTTGCCCATGGTCTCCATTCAAGGATTCTTCTCGCCCATCGTCCTCGATACATGCGAGCTACATGACCCGCCCAACTCCACTTGTTGTCTATTCTAGCAAAATTGATTTTATAATTTAGTCAAAATCGTTTACTCTATATTATGTCCATCAGCCATTTTAATGTCCCCACTGCTGGGGCAAAGGTCTTCCTTATGGGTGGATAAGGAGGACGGGCCATAACCCACCACGCGGGCCCAATGGGGATTGGTGGGTGTTAACGACTGCAATTATGCAGCCGGGACCAAAGGGCTTAACGTACCTTCCGAAGCACGGAGGAGCTCGAGATAGTAAATTTTTGGCCACCCATCCCATGCGAAAGTTGCTTGACCTCCGCAATCGCTGGGCTAGGCGCTAAACCACTGCGCCACCGAGCTCCTCGCCTACTCTATATATTGAAAGATGTTCAAAATCAATTTTCCCACCCCTAAGAAAGAAAATTCCAGAAATTCCAAATGCTTTGGTATATCGAACTGCGAACTCGCAGCTCAACAACTGCGAAGTAATCTCGAGTCGAAGCAAAACGACACCGCAGTGTTTACTTGCATTCCGTATCTCATTCTGTCTTCAGTTCTTTAAGGGGTTTCTCCATTACTGTGCTATAATGGAGCTGTAAATGCATTAAAATAGGTAGTAAATTGCCCATTTTTAGGGTTCCGTAGCCTAAATGGCAAAAAACGGAACCCTTATAGATTCGTCATGTTTGTCTGTCTGTCCGTCTGTCCGCCTGTCCGTCTGTCCGCCTGTCCGTCTGTACGTCTGTCCGTCTGTACGTCTGTCCGTCCGTATCTCAGAGCCACTTTATTCCGAAAGTATTAATATTACACCATTGAAACTTGGTAGGTAGATGTATTCTGTTAACCCCATAACGATTTTAATACAAAAATAAATAAATTAAAAGATTAAGGGGGGCTCTTCATACATGAACTGAAAATTATTTTTTTTCTTCAAACCAATACGTGCGGGGTGTTTATACATACCTAGGTCTTTAAAAATGACATTGAGGTTTCTAAGACAATTTTTTCTCAAAGTCAACCGTTTGAAAGATATACACCGCCAAAGTGGTAAAATGTGTGTCCTCCCCCCTTTAACTTTTGAAATAAGAGAGTGAAATATTTTTAAAAAATGTATGCGGTAGATCTTAATAAATACTTTAAACGAAAATTGGTTCGATCGAGATATAGTAATTAGTTTTTGAGATATAGCACATTTTCCATAACCGCAAATATAACTTACGTATGGTATAAGGTAACTACGGAACCCTACGGAACGTGGCCCGACACGCAATTGGCCGGTTTTTTAATTTGGTACTGTAAAATATACATTAAAAATATTATTGCAGAAATTGTGAAAACAAGTACCTAGCCACTGTGCGTATCGTATGTATGTCGATATTCTAAGGTGATGCTCTATTTTGATCCTACATTACAATATAATATGAAAGTTCAGCTGCATCTTTTTAAAATTTCCCAAGAAAGCTCTTGGCTTTTCACTTATTTTGATGGATTAAAATTAACGCACAGTGAAAATGTCTGGTAGTAAAAGATTTTTAATTCAATAATTTTCATCGGATTTCCCTTAGTTTTTCAAACTTTAACATAGCTTTGTCTGGAGTACCAACGTTAATATATTCCATGTCCATCCGTCCGTCGGTCCAGCGTTCTCCCATTCTGGTCACGAGCACTTTTTTAACACAACGCGAAGGGTTATTCCCAAACATCCGTAGTTTATATTATTTAAAAATATGATTTTATACTAATGTAAGTATAAAGATAAAAATATTTTTGATAGTTTTGTGTGTGAGAGAAACCAATTATATTATAATATAATTGTGACTGTAATATTTGATTTAATTATTATAATAAATAATTTAAGAGAGTATACTTAATTAACTTGTATTTTCATATGAATAGTATAAGTAGCGTATGTGTTCTGTTGACTGTATTTATAATATTTTCTTGGATGTTCTTGGATAAATTGAAGGTGGTGGGAATAAACTATGATGCGAATAACCCAACTCGAAGCGCCCCGTTGAAATTACAATCTTTTTGGCGACGTGCAAGCTATTCTAATTCACCTACCTTGTTGGTTTATTAGCGGAATTGTTGTGACCTTTTTGCTGAAGTTTTTATTTATCAGAATTTGATATGCGCAGTGTGTGATAAAGCGTTAGGAATTGGTCCTATAAAACGCATGTGAACGTTTCAGGTCGTGTATCCAATCCACATTGCGTTGCGATTCATGCCTTTCTTGCAAAAGCAGGGACCCAAACGCGGTAAGCTCGGTGAAGCAAGGGTTTACCGCCTGGCGCAGCGATTGGGGAGGTTAAGCAACGTTCGCAAGGGTCGGTCATGGGATGGGTGGCCAAAAATTTATTATCTCGAGCTCCTCCGTGCTTCGGAAGGCACGTTAAGCCTTTGGTCCCGGGTGCATTTGCAGTCGTTAGCACCCACCAATCCGCACTGGCCCCGCGTGGTGGGTTATGGCCCGTCCTCCTTATCCACCCATAAGGAAGGCCTGTGCCCCAGCAGTGGGGACATTAAAATGGCTGATGGATAAACGCGATTCAACGATAATACCAAAACTAAATAGTTACCGTTTCAGTTTCGTACAGTAAAGTACTAGCTTTAGTTTTCTTAAAATTGTTAGAAACTTGCATGGGAGCCTAGGATGCAAATCTTGGACAATTTAAATGAGAATTCTAAAGCTAACCAAAGATTTTTAGGTAAATATAAGCTAAATGACAACGTGACAGTGGCCATTTCGCTACATGGAAACCTTTCTAATAAACAATAGTTCTTGTAATAACGAAAAGGCCAAGCCACATATTTTGACTAAGGTGTAGAGTTTTTGAAGTTAGGCCTTGTAGAGTTAGGGCGCGTAGAGTTAAAATCTTGGCTCTACATGAGGTCTGGGGGTCAAGTCTGCTAATGTTTTCATCAAAATCGTAGTTCAATGGTGTTCTAATGGTATTGCTTTTTGACACAGTTCTTGTTTCATAAACCCAAAATCAAGACACAATATGTTTCCGTATTGGGTTTAAGAAACACACTGTGTTTCAGTTTTGGGTTTAAGAAACAAGAACTGTGGCAAAAAGCATTATCATTCAAGCACCATTTAACTACGATTTTGACGAAAACATTAGCAGACTTGACCCCCTGATTACTTTTTGACAGTGCGAAGTCTTGGCAACATTATTCATGAAAATGTTTTTGGTGGGTAGTATTAGTTTCAGTACATTATGTTGACGCCAATTTTACGTACTACATCGTAGCACTGCTAAAATGTAGATTTAAAAGAATGTCAGGAACACCACACCCGCCATAAACCACTTCAAATAAAAAGATGTAATTTATTTTTAAAATAATCACAAAGAAGTGGAAATAAGGAACCCGAATGAACGTTGCATTATGTAGCAGGCAAAAATTAACGACAAAAGAAGTTTTTCTTTTCCTGTACTCTACTCAAAGCTACGTTTCCGAGCTTAAAATAACTTTATTAAGTCTTTATTTGCGTCGTATTTTTTAATAATAGGTGCTTCATTATTTCGCACAACCGACGCGGCACTGTGGAACTTATAAATCATTTATTCTTTCCTCCGGCAGATTAAGAAAACAATGGATGACAATCTATCAACAGGACTCCATTTAGGAAGACAAAAGCCAGGAGACGATCCGAGTGAAGTGGAGCGTTTTATATCATATTTATCTTTAATTACTACACGACGTTGAACGAAAAAAAGTATACGGATCGGAATATAATGACGTCATCCGACGCTCGGGAGAAACAAAATAGCGATTTTCTTTTGTTGGCTTATTATTCCTTCGGGAATTCATTATTGGTACCTCTGTGTTCGTTTTGAACGTTCCTGCTTTGAGAGGGAACTTAGCAAACATTTTGTGAATCTAACCATTATTTTATTATTGTGTTAATATTTGGATTTCGGGTTTCGGTTATTGTTCTGTATTGTACCTAATTGTAAATGTTATTATTTTAGTAAGTCTTCAAACTAGTTTCAGTCAAGAACTTTTAAGAATACTTGATGTTTCAGTTTTTTATTAAACCATTTCTCGTGAATTAACGTTGATGAAATATAAAAAAAATTGTCTTTAAATTCCTTTTAAATCATAAGCTTGACATTATTGTATACTGATAGAATGTTAAATTAAGTTTAATTGTGTATAATTTATGTGTCCTTATGTCTTTCTTTTTAAATGTTAAATCCAGTTAAGCATGATATGTATTATAAATAAATACATTGATAGACATCTGTCATTCAGTAACCAAGTGTAAAGAAAAGTTTTGGCTTTGACATTCAGCGATTGACAATTCTATTGGCATCGAAAATTTAACCCGCAAATACATAGGGCGGTATCGAAACGACCTCCCCGACAATAAAGAGGCAATAACATTGCTCTGATGAAAACTGAAGGGTTCTAAAATTTTACGAGCAGTCAGTCTCTAGTGTGAAATTTAATTAGAAACGTGTCAGAACAGTCGTGATGCGGTATTTAATAATGTCCTGTGTCCCCTGCGGCGATTTACGACTCTTAAGTCGGGACTTTAAAGGACTATCGTTAAAACATGAATGCGAATTAAAGTTTTAATTTGCATCTGATGTCTCTGGACCTTGTTTTGGGTTCGTTGATCATTCGCATCATCTGCAGTAACTTGCGAACTTTATGTTTTTAATGACCCGAAAGTTAGAATGTTCTTGAAGGTTAAAATCAAACTATAAATATAAATCATGTTCTGTGACTCTAATCTTCTTTTGTTCATTCAAAGTTGTCAGAAATGCCTGTACTGAGGAGAAACAGCGAAAAATTCATAAGGTTACTTATCTTCTTAATAATGTCATTCTACGCGGGTTTTGTTATCATAGCAAACATAAAATTAATAAAATATATACGAAAATATCCAGATTTTTTACATGGCCTATAGATACATGCAGTGCACGGGCTCCAACCCTTATATTTTTAATGTAAAGAAGCTGAAGTATAAAGTAAGTATATTATTTCTATAAGAATCCGGGAAAATAGTTTTCCAAATTCGTTTATCGCTTTTCGCGCACAATACATGGCAAGCTGATCGCACGACCGATATTCTGATTCCGTCACGCGCACGACACGTCACATCTTAGCTCGGGAGCTGTCACGCACAATATCGCGACGCGTAGGGTTAACAACATCGTGATGCTGAATCATACTAATATATTTAATCATTTGTAAAATTATAAAATGTGAAAGTGACTTTTTGTTTTTTGTTAGCTTTCACTATACTCGACCGACAATCATGAAATTTTGCATACACCTTATTAGTATAGATAAGGATTATAGCGGTTGATTCCCTTTGTCTTTGTCCTTAAAGGTATTTCAACCAGAGAAAATAGTTTTCTTCCCGAGTGACAGAAAAATAACCTCTAGAAATAACATATCACTTATTTCCTTTATTGTACACTAGCGGCCGCCCGCGACTTCGTCTGCGTGGACAGTTTTTTTGCTATCCCTCGGGAACTATACGTTTTTTCGGGACGAAAGGTACCCTATGTCCTTCTCTGTACCCCTGACAACGTGTATGCAAAATTTCATGATGATCGGTTCAGTAGTTACGACATGAAGGCGTAACAAACAAACAAACAAACGGACTTTCGCATTTATAATATTAGTAAGGATAATTTTACTACTATGGCGGCCTTATCGCTAAGCCGCAATTTCTTTCATGCAACCATAAATTAAGCTGGACAAAAGATAAAATTGATGAGTAAATTTTCTAGTCTAGTGTTAAACGTCCTATTTTTTTTATTTAGATCCTCAAAAAATACGTAGGTGTTTAATTTTTTGGGAGCCCTGCCCCGAAACTAGCATTCCCGCCAGATTATTGAGCTTGATACGCTGTACCGATTTTTCACGCAACGCGACATCTATATGAATGGAGGCGAAATGGGCGCGCCATTTTCGGGGCATTTACCATTTTCAAAGGCTTCTTTCTACGGGGGAAAAGGGCCTTTCAAAATGTTTATTACGTTCTTGTATTTGTACGTGTTCATATTTTATTAAAACTACTTATGACATTGGACAAAGATATTGTTGAAATAAAATATTTGGTTATAAATTATGATTTGTAGCTACAGTTTTATAACGATGCCTGAACAAGTACTTCTTTATTTTTGAGACACAATAACGTAACTAATATTCATAAAATCTACGTTAAGTGGATTTTCATTACTTTAATTATAATGGCGATCGCAATTTAGCAAGACAAATTAGTTGAAAATGGAAAACGGACTTCGGACTATTCTCATATCCAGCGATGGAATTTCAATATATTCAACATTGCTGTTGGGAAACTATGCACAGAATTAGTTTTAGTTCACAACCATTTCGTTAAGTTTTTCACCAAGAAATCACGGTAAAAAATAATAATAATAAGTATTTATCACTTATTTACAGTAAGAACAATAAAACAATGCATAAATTAAAAATAGACGTCACACATTTTGATCCCAAATTAAGTAGGTACCTAAATATGTGTTTCCAATAAAACGATGTTCTATTCTATCCGAAATTATGCACTTGTATTATTAAAATCGGAAACTACGATGGTACAACTCTCGATATTCAAAACAAGTTTTTTCATTGACCAGAGGCCAAACAATCGCGCTAATTCTGAACGATAAAACATGTCATTTAGGGTTTACTCTTATTTACCTAAAAATCTTTGGTGAAGCTTTAGAATTCTTAATACTAAATAATATGACTCGGTAGCTCAATTTGAAGAGCATATTCCCGTCTGAGAATATGATCTGGTGACGAGTCGATTTTTTGTATTATATTATTTGGTATTGTATACAAATACATTGTAAATGCTGAAATCACAAATTTAAAAAAATGAATTCTCATTAAAATTATCCAAGACTTAGAGTATGTAAAATTTTATGATGATCGGTTCAGTAGTTAAGACGTGAACGAAGGATATAATATTATATATTACCTAGTAAGGAAAGTCGGTGAGCATAGCCAATCCTCACTGGGCTGATGATAATGTCATTGAAAATTCATCATGCTTCATTGTCGATAAAAAATATACACGAGAACTTCAGCTCAAAGTAAACAAATTGTAACAAAAAATAATTTTCAAGCGTTCCCGACAAAGTGCTCTCAGTATAGTTTTCTCTAAAATCCAGTATTCTAGGGAGACCCCGTCGTCCCGGGTGCAAATTCCAGGGCTATAATAACGTTACACGATACGTTATGACGTGGTTTCATTAAAGCCATAGGAAAACGTCTGGCTAGACGGCATCCGACCGTAATCTAACTAGCGTTAGCCCGTTATTTGATGCGAAGCGGGCTTTTTAATTTTCATAATACACAAAGGCATTAGGAAAATACTAGCTAATGTGAATTTAATTTGTAAGCAACGAGTGTAAAGTGAATTTTGCAGTCGAAGCAATACTTTTTACAGCGGTTAAAGATAATGCTGTACGTACATACTCCTTTGCCGGGAGATTGTCGGTCGTCGTGACCCATGGCCGAGCTTTTTTGGCCATCCCTTTTCTTCTGTTTGACGCAAGAAAAAAACAATCAAAAATCTTGACCCTAATATGTAGGTAAAACGAGTGACTTATTAATTATACAGAATGTTAACTTTGATACCAAAGTGCTTATTTATGATTGCTGAAAAGAGCTATCCAACTGGCAGCTTGTTTTCAATTCTTTACGTTGACTTTAGACCTTTTATGTTTATGCTTTCTATTATACGTCCTTACTAATACTATAAATGCGAAAGTCCGTTTATTGTTTGTTACGCCTTCACGTCTTATCTACTGCACTGATCATAATGAGATTTTACGTACACGTTGTCAAGGATACAGAAAAGGACATAGGGTACTATGGACAACAGCGTCGCTTAACCAGTCAGCAATGTGCGCGTATCGCCCCTAAAAAGCCCCCTTTTTCTTAGAGAAAGTTGTTTAGTTTCATGGACTGGACACATCCTTGAAATTTAAATGGAAAACTAAACTTCAGTGTTATTGGCTTAATTACTCCCTTTTAAATGAATTCATAAAGACATTAATAGTGTAATATTAGGTCACGTCACAAGGAGGAGGGTACTGGTGTACTGCTTACTGCTGTTGCTGCTGGACACAGGCCTTGCTTCAAGCAGTTCTCTCGCAATCGAAGACTTCCGCGCGTACACTTCATTAAAAATAAAACACATTTTACGGATTATAGTGCGTATATTAGGAATTCAGGTGTTATTTTAGAATTATTTAGTTTGTATTTATTGGTTTTTTGATTAACCGAGACGTTTCGACACCATTCCAGGGTTCGTGGTCACGGGATGACTTATAATATACGCGCTGTAATCGTAAAAAGTGTTTTATTTCTCATAATATTTTTTTTTATATCCATTGAATGAGACTTCATTGGGAATTGTTGGAGAAAAATAAATAAATAATATAAAAAATATATAAGTATATCAAATTACTAAATTACATAATAATATGGTGAATACATATATTAACTTTATATTTTCAATTTGTAAAAAATATTCTTTGCAAGCAAGTTATATTTAATTTTAAGGTACTCTTGGTACCTTAAAATTAAATATAATTTGCTTAGCTGAAATTTCGCTAAGGCGCATCTGAAAACTTATTGAGATGTTACTTTTAACTTTTATCTTTGACTGATATTTAATTATGCTGTATTTAATTAAAACTGATTCTCTTTTATGCACATTCGTATAAGAGTATCTTTTTTTGAGAGCGAAGACTAAACGATTATAATTTCAAATAAACTTTTAATATTCGCAAAGTAATTATGACGAAAGGGAATTTCTGGGCTTCTTAATGACGTAGTTTTGATATTTCTTACAACAATAGACTAGGAGCTGGAGTTCGGAAAATTAATATGTAAGAAGCGCTTCTGCTAAATGTGGGCAGTATTAAAACGGAGTACTAATGGGGAGGGTGGGACTAGACCGCAGTCTTTATGTCCTCAGACCGGTCTAGAATTATTAATTAACTGAATGGTGATTGCATTCCTGGCTGCGGTTGGGACGGATATTCATTCCGCTTAAGTTATCACACTTATTTACGGTACGGAAGCTGGTTTGTAACCATTTGGAATTTCGGAGGTCCCGTTTGGGTCTGCTTTCATTTCATTGAGTTAGTTAAGAAGTACAAATGAATCAAAGTGAAATTTAATTTTGCTTGCATCTTTAATAAGGTTAACATTGATTATATTTTATTTTACTTTTTTGTGTCTTGCAGGTTGCATTCAATATTATAACTAAGTAGATTGGTAAAATCAATTATAATTTTTTGGCAGAATTGACATGGGGATATTTTGCGGCCTTACATTTCGTTGAGTCGTTATTTTAACTCAAGATTTTAAGTTGACTATGTTATTTCCATTACAGTTCTTATTTTATAGCGGGTGACCGCTAATTCAGTATTATTATGTCAACGCTGTAAAGGGTTCTATTCATTTTTACTTTTCAACCAAGAATCCAAGTAGACGCTTAATACATAATTATACTTACCTAATTAAGCTCGACTAAAAGGGCCTCACTTAACCGCAGCCTAGACTCCTAGAGGCATGAACAACTATGACCCATTCAAAGTCACTTGTTACGCATAAATTTCACCAATTCAACTGTCTTTTTATTTACGTTTTAGTTACATAAAAACAAAACTTTTATTGAAATTAAGTACCTAGATCAATTACGAAAATGTAATATAGTCAGTGAGACTTTCAAAATATCTGTCATATCATATTTCTGGATACAATTTAAGTAGAAAATAAATAAAATACTTAAACTAAGACTTTCTAAAACCTTTTCTAAGAATACCGAATTGCCAAGATAATTAAATTCAAGACAAAATTGCTATTAAAAGCCAAATAATTATCAATCAAAAAACACTCACCCGCCTAATGCACAAAAGCTTTTACCTCCAGACAGCATAAAATTAATCCTACGTCCAGCACCGACCTCAGAATAATATCCACGTGATTATTTATATCGGTCCAAACTTGAGTCTGCTAAGGTAGGATTATTAAAACCGCTGGTATGGTGTACCCAATTAATTCGCCTCGTGTGGATCGAGCAGCTGTTGTTCTGCACAACTTCTGCGTTGTCATGCAATCCTGGTACCTCAAAGTTTGATCTTAAATTACGACTAATTCCATCTAATTTAAATTAATATAAAACTAATTGGTGCAATTCAGAACGCAATTAAACTACAATAACTTATCGCCTATCGGTCGTGTATCGGACTAACAACCAACCAAGGAGGTTTACATAAAGGCAAGTGCTACAAACTGACGGTCTGTCAATCGCGGCTACGTGTCAATCAAGAGCCATTTACACGGGTCAAGTTTAACAACTTGACCCGTGTAAACGGCTCTTTCTCAGTAATTTCACTGACCTGCATCATATAATATATTTTTTTTCCAGTCAGTGAGTAATTTAGTCAAAATAAAAATGACAGACCCTGGACCTTGACTTTAACCTTTGGTTTAAAGATATTGATAAATTAGTTGAGGTCGTGTTCCATCTTTGAAATCATTAAATTCGATTCCCGAACAATTCTCTGCAAAATTTTTATTTTTCTATTGTTTAAGGTAATGATTTCAAAGGGATTAGAGTAAGCTTTATAGTTAAAATGTCTAATATTGATTGAAAATTCCGAGGTGGGCTATTTGTACCTAAGTAATAAATAAATGCTTGGATAATTTCACACAGCGCCATCTAGCCCCAAACTAAGCAAAGCTTGTAATATGGGTGCTAGACAACTGATATACTACTTAAATACTTTTAAAATATATACTTATAATACATAGTAACACCCAGCCCCGTCACAGAAATTAAAATCCATCATTTCAATTTCTGCCCGGCCGGGAATCGAACCCGGGACCTCTTGCGTGGTAGGCGGCATGTTGACCACTCAGGACTGCACCACTCAGGTTGTCGATTATTAGTTTAAGAAGTATTTAATAGTTTAGTTAATTTCAGTCTGCTGCGTGAAAACTTAATAATCTGTAGGTGACAAAATTAATATCTACCTACACCATCTCACTTCCGATTCTCAAATAAATTCTGATAAAGTTGTTCTGAGAGCTTTTTCGTTTTGCATAAACAAACGAGCTCTTGAAAACGAATCCCTTTGTTTTTGCAAATTGTCATCGAATCTTTTGTCGTCGGCAGCAATTAAAAACGAATAACCGGGCACCGACTTTTACGATTCGGTATTGTTTTAATTTGTATAAAAAAAGAAGGTTTTCGAACGATTGCAGCTTAAACGCTCAATTATTAATCAATTTGTTAGCATTGGCTCACGTGAAAATGATCGTTTTACAACGTAACTTCTCAATGGACCGTCGGCAAACCAGGGTCATTTTCAATCTATCGCATATTAGGACTAGACCAAATTGGCAAGATAGTCATTAGCTTGGTGTTAATAAAAAATCATTGTCTGGGTTGCGAAGTAGGAAGCTTCCCCAGAAGCTTCCTACTTCGCAACCTCCCACGGCATATCTCCCAAGATATGCCACCCTGAACATGGTCATCAATTGCTAAAAAATATCGATTTCATATTTATGTAAATGGTGAACAGGGTCGCGGGTGGCATCATAACCTGAACATTATTTTGTGTTTTTATATCGATCGAATAAGGAATAAGGATCACAAGAGTGTTATGTGAAATGTACTTACCTGTCCTGACCTCCTAGACACTTCCTGAAAACGACGCAAGACTATGGTTTTATATACGCTTAGGACCTGAAGCCTCCTACTTCACAACACAGACGACAATATTTGATGACACCAAACTAATGGCTATCTTGCCAATGTGGTCTGGTACGAATATGCGATAGATTGAAAATGAGCTTCTTGGCCGACGGTCGACAACTTTTTTGTTGGCTTGCAAAATAAGTTCAGGTGAGTATAGTATATGAACAGTTCCATGAAAATAATATGTACCTACCGCATACTAAACTTTGATTTTAAATCAATAATAAAAATAGTGCTCCTATAACTCTTTCCAAATTATGTTTTAGAAAAAAGAAGCAAAAGAAACCCTCACCCAAATTAATTTTATTCGCGCTCTACATCAAAATAAAGTCAAAACAAACCACACTGTTATTATGTACTTACTTATCGAAGAACGTATCTGCAATTATGATGCTATCACATATTTAGCGCCTTTGTTTATTTTATTTTTCTTGCTCTACTTTAACTTTTGCATAATAAACTAGTTTATTTATTAACAGAGCGAGCACGAAGCGCGAGCGAAACGTCTCCGTTCAGTTTGGGCATAAATGCTTTCGTAAGTCTGTTCGACTTTCCGTTTGTTTTTCTCTACAGGTCGCATTTCTTAACCAATTCTAGTGAAATTTTGTGAGCAGGTTCAATAATCATATAGCCTTTATGAGTATACTTAATTTGGATAGGTGCATCAGTATACTAAAACCAATACAGGCTTAGTACAAGGTTTCGAAAAAAGACATATTTTAGCCATTTCTAAAAATGTTAAAAAATGTTATAAACGCGAAGTCTATAGCTCCAGAGCCACTACTAGTTTATTTATTTAAGGATCTCCAACAGAGAATACATTTTTTTTTATACAAAGTGTATAATATCGCGAGGTACGATAAAAATCATAAATGTTCTCTTTCATGTAAAATTTCAGTGTAGCAACACGACTATACTTGATACTTGAAATTCAGCTCACGTTAGGGTCAAGTCCCTGGCTCTGAACAAGCCTAAATTATAGGGCGGGACAAATTGTCTGCTAACTTATGTAGTTTATGTCGAATTTGTATTTGGTACTACACAAGTGAATTTTATAAATAAATCACATAGCATATTTTCAACGAACTTTCGACGTTGCTTCATTTTCTTGATAGAAAATATAAATTTTCATTTACTTGAAAGCTTGGTGTAAAATTGATCCCTGTATTTTTTTGATTTCACATAATAAATACATGAGCTTTTCGAATTCTTGGTATACAATCCTATTTAATCAAATTAAAAAATCCTCAATGGTCTAGTGGTTCGCCCACCCGTGTAAGACGCAGGGGTCCCGGGTTCGATTCCCAGGGGAGTACAATTTGTACTCAGTTTGGTTGGTGGTAGGGCTTATTTTCTAGTAAGTCCGCCTTGCTAGCTACCACCATCTTACCTAAGACTGACGCCATAACAACAATTTATAAATTGTTGTGTTCCGGCAGTTAGAGGTAAGATAGCCAGTTCCTCAGTGATGAGGATTCCGGGAGTGGTGCGCTTCCACCTTCGGCCTTATCGTCACTTAACATCAGGTGAGATGAAGGCCAAACACTATCCCGTGGTGTATAAAAAAATGTAGGTATTTTATTAAACCGGTTTATTATTGGTTTCATATCGTCATCTAATTGAAATTAATGTGCAGCAAAAATCAGTTTCAAATAAGTAAACAAAAATACTTTGGCAATAAATAATGTAAATAAAATAGAAAAAGTTAAATGAAGCTGATGATTATAGAGATGCTTTTTTTATTTGCTATTTTATGTTTGGGCCTTAATTTTTTTCGGTGTAAACGTAACATTTCTTCTTAAATCACAAAGTTGTCGTGAGTTCCGACGTTTAGAAATGACAAGCTTGTTAGACGCACTCGACGGGGCTTCGGCCTCGCGCGAGGGCACTCCAAAAGTTAATAATTTGAAACCAGTGCCGAACCCGAGCCGGGGTGCGATGAGAATAAACTGTGAGTAACGCTCACCTATGTGATCGAAATTCTGAAGGTTTTAGGTATTTAAAGAAATAAATAAGTTCAATGGTAGACCATACTAGGTACTAAAATGACAACGTTCTAATGAAGATGACATGGTTTTCCATGTCGATCAACTATTAGATAAGGCATAAAAATCACTTCGACACGAACTATCGTTAAAAAATCTCACGTAAAATGTCTTACCAAGACAAACTCCATCTTTATTGTCCATCCGTAATCCATACGCCCTTACTGCAACCCTGCCAGAACCCGTTCCCTGCACTTGTCTGATCCACCATTCATATTCATATTTATTTCGTTTCACCTATTCGCTCCGGGGTTCCTCAAATTTAAATTTAAATTCTTGACTTTAACAAGGCACGCGGCATAACTTACCACTCTTCAATGGAGATTGTTCGCTCGCGCGGAAGCAACGCCGCATTGTGCGTAACGCGATTTCGAATGAACAACATTTAAAGTATTAAGCGAATCTCATATTAATGTAAATTAGAAGCATGATGAATAGCATTGTTTGGTTCTTTTGTTCGCGAAGTATTCGTGTTCACTTATACTTTCACGTGAACTTACTTGGATGTGTTTTCTTTCATCTGATTAATTTATGTCTGTTTTGAAAAGGACTCGTTCGGGGTTTGTCAAAACCTTCCTGTATTTTCTCTATGTGGGTTTACAATTATTTCGGTAATATAATGATCATATTTTAAAATACTTTTATTTTCTTTAAAAAACAAACGCTCATATCAAAACCACGAAGCCCATAATTACGATAAAAAAAGGTCTAAAATCGTAGTCAATATTTTGCTTGTAAGCGTTGCAGTTTACTCATCTACAAAAACAAATCTCTAACTCTGAAAATAGCATTAGCATTATATTTATATAGTAATTAAAATAAAGTGGGAATTCTACAGAATAATATAGATTGTAACTGGTAAGTCACCTTCTCTGACCGAGTGAGCGCGAAGCGTCTCTGCTTCAGCTTGGGCAAAAATGCTTTCGTATGTCTGTCCCTTTGTCCGGCTGTCCGGCTGCCAGTTTGTTCTTCTCTACAAGTCACATTTCTCAACCGATTCTCGTGAAATTTGGTAAGCAGGTTCTACTTACAATTATACTTTTAATCGTTTAAATACTTAAATACTTTTAATCGTTGAAATTTTAATCGTTTGGTTTCCGCAGCGGGGTGATTCCACTCATGATTACAAGCAACTTTCGCTATGGAGCCAACTCTGATATCGCGAAAAAAAATCTGCTGTTTTATAAAAAAGAGCAATACTACTCGACCTTAATGAATAGAACAGCAGAATTTTTTTGCGATATTAGTTTGCTTGTAATCATTAGTGGAACCACCACACTGCGGGAACCAATCGATTAAAATTTCACGATGTATAGAACTTTTTTTTTCAAAATGGCGATGATATGGGGAAAACATTTTCAGCTAGTTCAAAAATGTTCAAATATGTCAGAAACTTGAGGTCTATAGCTCTACAGAGCCACTAGTTATTCTGTAACTCAAAGTTCACCACTATTTTCAATGCAAACATTATAATAAATAGATAGTTGATTGACAGGATAATGTATACCGTAGCCTATATGAATTAGTATTATTTGCTTCAGAAAAACCTTCGATTATTCTTTTTCTTTTGTTTTATATGAATTTCATACAAAACAAAAGAATAATCGAGGGTTCATTTTGTAGATCGCATAATAATTTCGCGCTGCCAGTGTCAAACTTTGCCAGGCTATTAACCAGCACGTCAGTTTCTAATTACTCGATACGACTTTCACCTGGTGCTGACGTTCGCTTCTGGTGCCCTGTCGCCATTATACCAAGACCCTTTTACTCATACCCTTCAGCTTAAGATTGAACAAGGGACGTGGAAATGTAGGGGTCTTTCGGAACTAGTTGGGTGGTAAGGAGAGAAGCGACTTGCGAAATGTTTAAATGACAGTTCTATTATAGTAATGCGTCAAACTTGTATATTAGGTGTCTGATTGGGTGAGATGTAATAATTTGTGCGCGAATGCGGCATGGCTTAGTCAAAAATAATACTAGTGACTCTGTGAGCTGCAGACCTCGCGTTTGTCACATTTATTTTCTCAAAAACTTCGAAAAACTGAAGCGAAGGAAAAACATCTATACACGGTTAATTTTTAATTATATCTAAAAAATGAAATGGGGTTTTGAGACCACGTAAACGAACAACTTTTACTATGGGGCCAACCACGAAATCGCGAAAAAAAAGCAGCTGTTCCATACATTATAGTCGAGTCGATACTGTACTTTTCTATGGAACAGCAGATTTTTTTTTCGCGATTTCGTGGTTGGCCACATAGTAAAAGTTGTTCATTTACGTGGTCTGAAGTCCCCATTTCATTTTTAGATATAGTTGAAAATTTACCGTGTATAATTGAGATTTTAGCATTCACAATGCTATTTTTATACAATAACTAGCGGCCGCCCGCGGTTTCACCCGCGTGGTTTCCCTTTCCTGTGGGAATATCGGAAAAAAATTATCCTTTGTTTTAATCTAGGCTATCTACTATCTGTGTGTCAAATTTCAATCAAATCCGTTTAGTAGTTTTTGCGTGATTGAGGAACAAACATCCAAACCCACAAACTTTCACATTTATAATATTAGTAGGATTAATACAGCACTAGTGACTCAGTAGCTCAGTTGCAAGAACATTGAACCTGATTTTCAAAGATCGCGACTTCGATTCCCGTTGAGAAAATGATCTCGTGCGAGTCAAATTTTTTCTACTATATTATTGAGTACTATATAATTAATTCATTTTAGGTTGTATAGATTGTTGTTTGGAATAAAATTGCAATTTAAGCAGTACATTGAAACATGCTCTCGATTCCGCTATTCTTTGGGTAATAGCTAGTGATAATTGTTTGTTGATGAGAATACACTAAAATATTACTACAAATTATGTAGCTATGTACTTTCTAAGCCGTCATGTTCGATCGGATGCGAGGAGAGGGAAGCGGAAAGAGGGTATGCAATTAACTAACTACACAGAATTTCAGTACTTTTTATTAAAACAGTTAAATCTTTCATTTTAAATTGTATGTTTGTGGTTGAGCGCTTTATACATTTATGTTTAAATTACTTTATACATTTATGTTTAAACATTTGCTACTTATAACTAATTACATTATTTGACTGAAGCAGGTTCACTATGACAATTTTAGTTAAAACGTTAAAAATACTTTCATAGTGTGTCAATTATAAAAAAATTACAAAACACTGACAACTTGTGCACATCTATAAGTTTTTATATTAAAAACTAATAAAAGCTAATAAAAAAATTACATTTTCGTGTTGCACAAAGTGATAAAATGGAAGCGCATGCGACATAAGTGGACTTATCAGAATAATACCAATTTTTGATGGTGATTATGGTTACACTACACACACAACTTTTATTTAAATATATGTGAACTTATATTATCACAATATAATGAAGATAAAGTTCGAGAAGCATAATATTTGCATATCGTTACAAGATACCTAATGGGTAAGCAGCAGCCTCAGTTAGTGAACGACAGAATAACAATATTTTTTAACAATTTTACCTTATTGCACTAATATTTAGGGGATCCTAGATCGCAGGGATGCATTGTTTTAAAACTCTCACCAATGTAGATTCGAACATAGAGAGATTTAGACATCTGTCAAAATAAAGGCGAATGCCCAAAATAAAAAAAAATATAGAAAAAAATGCCCCAACTTACGCGCAGTAATATTATCACCTCTAACCAACATTTAGGGCATCCTAGATCAGAGAGATGCATTGTTTCAAAACTCTTATCAATGTAGATTCGAACAAAGAGAGATATTTAGACACCTGTCAAAATAAAGGCGAATGCCCAAAATAAAATAAAAAATAGTAAAAAAATACCCCAACTTGGGCGCAGTAATAATATCACCTCTAACCAACATTGAGGGGATCCTAGATCAGAGATAGCCATTGTTTTAAAACTAGAATCAACGTAGATTCGAACAAAGAAAGATATTAAGACAACTGTCAAGATAAAGGCGAATGCCCAAAATAAAAAATAAAGTAAAAAAATACCCCAACTTTGGCGCAGTTATATTATCACCTCTAACCAACATTTAGGGAATCCTAGATCAGAGGGATGCATTGTTTTAAAAATTGAATCAATTTAGATTCGAACAAAGAAAGATAATTAGACAACTGTCAAGACAAAGACGAATGCCCAAAATAAAAAAATAAATATAGTAAAAAATGCCCCAACTTTGGCGCTGTTATATTATCACCTCTAACCAACATTTAGGGGATCCTAGATCAGAGAGAATGCATTGTTTTAAAACTCGAATCAATTTAGATTCGAACAAATAGAGAGATTTTTAGACGTCTGTCAAGATAAAGGCAAATGCCCAAAATAAAAAATATAGTAAAAGAATGCCCTAATTTTGTAACAGTTATAGTTATCACCTCTTACCAACATTTAGGGTATCCTAGATCAGAGAGATGCATTGTTTTAAAACTCGATTCAATTTAGATTTGCACAAAGAAATATAGTTACATACTCGCCTCTGCCGTCAACCCTTTCACCTTGTTTTCTCCATGAAAATCTTGCAATTTCCATAAACTTAATATTTTACGATTATATTTTACGACATTTTTATCGATATTGCACTAAAATCTAGTTGAAATCGTGTCCGCGAGGACGTCACACTAATCAGGCTTATCAATTTTGCATTACAATGTATTAATTTACTGCCATTTTTTATGACTGTGACTAAATAGAGAACCTCGTGGAAAACACGTACAGATGTCTTGGATAACATTTGGTATATAAACCTCAAGGGAGCAAGCTGAGGATCATTCTACCAGCGCTCTTCTTGAGAGTAACTTAACTTAAGCTTAGACTTACAATCAGTCAAAGTTGTAACTCATTTTTATCTTTCTTTTTATTAAACTTATATCAACTGAATCCTTAGTTTGTTCATTTGCCTACCCTCGCCAACTTCTCTGCTTAACCGCTGGACTCAACGGTTAACTGGCGTAGCCAGAGATAAAATCTTTACAAAACCTGTAAATAAACAAAAGGGAAAGGATAAACCCCGTTATGAAAAAGCGCAATTAATAGGCGAAGTTCAAAAAAACGTAGTTACAGTTAAAATAGGGCAGAGAGAAACTAAAGTACCCTTGAAAAACGTAAGGATAAAGTCTTAGAAACTCGAAAGACTTCAGAGTCTGAGTATGAAATTGTTCAGAAAGAACCGGAACAAATTATAAAGCCTATAGCCGCAACAAGTCAAGAAAATGACTTAGTTATTCAGGAAAAACCTCCCGAGCCAAAACCATCAACTAGTAAGAATCAAACCCTAGAACACATCACTAACACCGTCTGCGAAATTGGTAAATTCCTTGGTATCCCCGGGTGGCATTACTAATTAAAAATATTTAATGATGTTTAAAATCTATTAAATAATAATAAATGACATAAAGAAATGTCCTTAATTTCATTAATGAAATATGTTAAAATGACAAAATGTATTGTCATAATTTTATGTTCTATATTATATTGAAATGTTTAATCTTAAATGAATAATATCCAAATGAGACAAGAATATTAATTTCATTATAATGAAAAGTGAATAATAAATAAAATGTTATTAGACAAATGAATTGTCGTCGTAAATTATGAAAAAGTATGAAATATAGTAGGTATGACTTGATGTCATGTGTTATAAAATAAAGCAAAATATTGATTATGAATTATTAAAATGACTTTATAAATGTAATGTATTATAAAGCGAAATGCTTATAAAATGTGAAGTGTACCTGAGTGTAGTACAAATACCGTAGAAGAATGTTGAGGTTTTAACGGAACTGTTATAATCGACATAAGACATTGTTAACGTTTCAACGAAAAATGTTGTAATTAACATGTTATAATTGTATCAAAAGCATAGTTAACGTTTCAATGGAAAATGTTGTCATTAACGTGCGCTGCATTTGTATAGCATTGTTAACGTATCAACGAGACAGTTGTAATTAATATACATAATATATTATAAACGCATTGGTTATAATGTTTTATATTGAAATAACAATAGTAATTATATCATTGTTATAAAATTAACGAATGAATAATGACTTTGTGTTAATTTCCTTATAATTGTAATTGCTATTGTTTATTGATTGGTAATAAATAATGGTCTAGTAAAGAATTTAACCTTAGTTATATTGTGCCCCTAGTTTGTACCAGAATTACGATTTAAGATTTATGTACGTAATTTTAATTGCTAGCACGGGTAAAAGTTACGCTTATTAGTTTGCACCGTAGAGAACCATAAGGAACCAAACTAAAATAACAAAGCAAGCTGAGTCATCATTGTACCAGCGCTCTTCTACAGGGTAACTTAACTTAAGCTTACAATCAGTCAAAGCTGTAATTCTTTTTATCTTTCTTTTTATTAAACTAATATCAACTAAATCAGTGGTTCGTTCATTTGCCTACCCTCGCCAATTTCGATTAACCGCTCAACTCGACGGTTGACTAGATATTTATACATCTGTCAAGACAAAGGCGAATGCCCAAAATAAAATAAAAAATAGTAAAAAAATGCCCCAACTTGGGCGCAGTTATATTATCACCTCTAACCAACATTTAAAGGATCCTAGATCAGAGGAAATGCATTGTTTTAAAACTCGAATTAATTTAGATTCGAACAAAGAGAGATATTTAGACATCTGCCAAGATAAAGGCAAATGCCCAAAATAAAAAAATAATAGTAAAAATGCCGCAACTTTGGCGCAGTTATATTATCACCTCTAACCAACATTTAGGGGATCTTAGATCAGAGAGAATATTTTTCACTTCTCAAGCTTACGCGCTCACTAGACATGAAATAAAACACTTTTTAACGGATACTAGCGCGGTTTTATTGAATGTACTTTGGTATTTAGTTGGTATTTGGTTTGATTTTTGGTTTTCCCGACGTTTCGGCACCTTTGCAGCTGCCGTGGTCACGGGGGACTGAAGCTACCCGTGAGCCTACCCTCAAGCGATGAATTTTTTTAGACGTTCAGAAATTAAAATTTAACAAGATTTTTAATTATTTTATGTTGATTTATAATTTAATTTTATGAATTATTTAATGCTAAAAAGAGAGAGAATCTACTGAAACTACCACCATTTCATAAAATTGGGGGGCCCCTCCAAGAAAGAAATGGCGAAAGAAAACTTGGAGAGCAAGCCGACCTCCGTCTTTTGTATTAATTTATTTATTTGCAAAAGGAACTAACCGTATCATTAGATCTTACAGTGCGTGTGAGGGGCTTTAGCTTGTGAATGATGGGGTCCCAAGCTGGTGGAATTTTCCAACCATCATCTCTATTGAAATTAGGATATTTATTTATTTCGATAGCCTCGCGGAGCATTCTAGGGATAAATCTACGTTCCCTAGCAAGGATTTGGGGTTTGTCAAATCTAATATAATGGTTGGGCCCCTCAACGGCGTGTTCACTCACTGCAGACTTGTTATCGCGCCTACGTTTCATGTCAGCTACATGCTCTTTGACGCGGGTCCCTATGCTTCTCTTTGTTTGCCCGATGTAGGAGAGTCCACAGTCACAATCTAGTTTGTAGACGCCTGCAGCTTGAAGGGGGATATTACACTTGACAGGTCGTAAGAATTGGTTGATCTTCTTCGGCGGCTTGAAGTAAGTTTTGATTGACGCTCGCTTCAGAATGTTTCCAATCTTGTCAGTGACACCCTTCAAGTATGGTAGGATGGCAGGTTGACGCTCTACTGTGGCTGGTTTGGCGCGTTTTCTGTGATTGAGGTGTGGTACTTGCAACTTGTTGTTACGCAGTACTTGTTGGACGTGCTGAAGCTCAGCAGTCAGGTGTTGTTTGTCACAGATTCCGCGGGCTCTCTGAAACAAAGATTTCCCTACGGTAGCTAACTGTATAGGATGATGGTGAGAGTCACCATTAAGGTATCTGTCTGTATGGGTTGCTTTACGATACCCAAACACAATCTTCCATATGATGAACACGTCGCGTTGAAGAACTTACGCACTAGACCCGAATTAACTATCCTCCGAGCTGATAAAGGCAACGCAACGGTAGTTATGGATACATCGGATTATAACACAAAAATACAAGAACTTTTAAGTGGTGAGAAAACGTATAAACATGTAAATTGTGATCAAACCGCCAAAATCCTTAAGAAAACGAGTGAACTCATCAAAAAATATTCAGAACAGTTAGATCTTGATGTCGATTATCTTATTCCATCTTGCCCTACACCGCCGAAACTGTATGGGTTACCGAAAATACACAAAGACAATGCTCCGCTGCGTCCGGTTGTAAGCCAAATTGACTCACCAACTTACAAATTGGCTAAACACGTAGCAAAAACACTTACACCACTGAGAGGTAACACATCAGCCTTTGTAAAGGATTCCTACCAGTTTGTCAGTGAGATACAACATCTACATCTCGCTGATGATGAAACTATGGTTAGTTTTGATGTTCAGTCCTTATTCACATGCTTACCAGTACAGGACTGCATTGATATCATCAGGAAAAAGCTAGTTGACAACAACATGCCAATTGAATATGCAGAACTACTAGAATTATGCCTAACATCTGGCTATCTG
Source organism: Agriphila geniculea (assembly GCA_943789525.1). Lineage (NCBI taxonomy): Eukaryota > Metazoa > Arthropoda > Insecta > Lepidoptera > Crambidae > Agriphila > Agriphila geniculea. Next base: position 9,090,764 of record OX038877.1, on the reverse strand, counting down.
TTATGGAACGAGGAGTTCTACGTGCAAGTGGACGGCGTAGCAATGGGCTCTCCAGTATCCCCCATCGTTGCTGACATTTTCATAGAGGATTTTGAGGAGAAAGCACTAGCCACAGCACCAGTGACTCCCCGGTTCTACAAACGGTACGTAGATGACACTTTCACAATACAACCTAGAGACAGTGTCCCTGCATTTCTTAACCATCTTAACTCCATAAACCCCAACATACAATTTACTATGGAGTTAGAGGCAGACAATAAACTAGCTTTCCTAGACATTCTCATTATCAGGAATCCGAACCAAACCTTGAGCCACACAGTGTATCGTAAAGCAACCCATACAGACAGATACCTTAATGGTGACTCTCACCATCATCCTATACAGTTAGCTACCGTAGGGAAATCTTTGTTTCAGAGAGCCCGCGGAATCTGTGACAAACAACACCTGACTGCTGAGCTTCAGCACGTCCAACAAGTACTGCGTAACAACAAGTTGCAAGTACCACACCTCAATCACAGAAAACGCGCCAAACCAGCCACAGTAGAGCGTCAACCTGCCATCCTACCATACTTGAAGGGTGTCACTGACAAGATTGGAAACATTCTGAAGCGAGCGTCAATCAAAACTTACTTCAAGCCGCCGAAGAAGATCAACCAATTCTTACGACCTGTCAAGTGTAATATCCCCCTTCAAGCTGCAGGCGTCTACAAACTAGATTGTGACTGTGGACTCTCCTACATCGGGCAAACAAAGAGAAGCATAGGGACCCGCGTCAAAGAGCATGTAGCTGACATGAAACGTAGGCGCGATAACAAGTCTGCAGTGAGTGAACACGCCGTTGAGGGGCCCAACCATTATATTAGATTTGACAAACCCCAAATCCTTGCTAGGGAACGTAGATTTATCCCTAGAATGCTCCGCGAGGCTATCGAAATAAATAAATATCCTAATTTCAATAGAGATGATGGTTGGAAAATTCCACCAGCTTGGGACCCCATCATTCACAAGCTAAAGCCCCTCACACGCACTGTAAGATCTAATGATACGGTTAGTTCCTTTTGCAAATAAATAAATTAATACAAAAGACGGAGGTCGGCTTGCTCTCCAAGTTTTCTTTCGCCATTTCTTTCTTGGAGGGGCCCCCCAATTTTATGAAATGGTGGTAGTTTCAGTAGATTCTCTCTCTTTTTAGCATTAAATAATTCATAAAATTAAATTATAAATCAACATAAAATAATTAAAAATCTTGTTAAATTTTAATTTCTGAACGTCTAAAAAAATTCATCGCTTGAGGGTAGGCTCACGGGTAGCTTCAGTCCCCCGTGACCACGGCAGCTGCAAAGGTGCCGAAACGTCGGGAAAACCAAAAATCAAACCAAATACCAACTAAATACCAAAGTACATTCAATAAAACCGCGCTAGTATCCGTTAAAAAGTGTTTTATTTCATGTCTAGTGAGCGCGTAAGCTTGAGAAGTGAAAAATATTCTCTCTGATCTAAGATCCCCTAAATGTTGGTTAGAGGTGATAATATAACTGCGCCAAAGTTGCGGCATTTTTACTATTATTTTTTTATTTTGGGCATTTGCCTTTATCTTGGCAGATGTCTAAATATCTCTCTTTGTTCGAATCTAAATTAATTCGAGTTTTAAAACAATGCATTTCCTCTGATCTAGGATCCTTTAAATGTTGGTTAGAGGTGATAATATAACTGCGCCCAAGTTGGGGCATTTTTTTACTATTTTTTATTTTATTTTGGGCATTCGCCTTTGTCTTGACAGATGTATAAATATCTAGTCAACCGTCGAGTTGAGCGGTTAATCGAAATTGGCGAGGGTAGGCAAATGAACGAACCACTGATTTAGTTGATATTAGTTTAATAAAAAGAAAGATAAAAAGAATTACAGCTTTGACTGATTGTAAGCTTAAGTTAAGTTACCCTGTAGAAGAGCGCTGGTACAATGATGACTCAGCTTGCTTTGTTATTTTAGTTTGGTTCCTTATGGTTCTCTACGGTGCAAACTAATAAGCGTAACTTTTACCCGTGCTAGCAATTAAAATTACGTACATAAATCTTAAATCGTAATTCTGGTACAAACTAGGGGCACAATATAACTAAGGTTAAATTCTTTACTAGACCATTATTTATTACCAATCAATAAACAATAGCAATTACAATTATAAGGAAATTAACACAAAGTCATTATTCATTCGTTAATTTTATAACAATGATATAATTACTATTGTTATTTCAATATAAAACATTATAACCAATGCGTTTATAATATATTATGTATATTAATTACAACTGTCTCGTTGATACGTTAACAATGCTTTCACTATAATAATGCATGTTAATTACAACATTTTCGTTGAAACGTTAACAATGCTATACAAATGCAGCGCACGTTAATGACAACATTTTCCATTGAAACGTTAACTATGCTTTTGATACAATTATAACATGTTAATTACAACATTTTTCGTTGAAACGTTAACAATGTCTTATGTCGATTATAACAGTTCCGTTAAAACCTCAACATTCTTCTACGGTATTTGTACTACACTCAGGTACACTTCACATTTTATAAGCATTTCGCTTTATAATACATTACATTTATAAAGTCATTTTAATAATTCATAATCAATATTTTGCTTTATTTTATAACACATAACATCAAGTCATACCTACTATATTTCATACTTTTTCATAATTTACGACGACAATTCATTTGTCTAATAACATTTTATTTATTATTCACTTTTCATTATAATGAAATTAATATTCTTGTCTCATTTGGATATTATTCATTTAAGATTAAACATTTCAATATAATATAGAACATAAAATTATGACAATACATTTTGTCATTTTAACATATTTCATTAATGAAATTAAGGACATTTCTTTATGTCATTTATTATTATTTAATAGATTTTAAACATCATTAAATATTTTTAATTAGTAATGCCACCCGGGGATACCAAGGAATTTACCAATTTCGCAGACGGTGTTAGTGATGTGTTCTAGGGTTTGATTCTTACTAGTTGATGGTTTTGGCTCGGGAGGTTTTTCCTGAATAACTAAGTCATTTTCTTGACTTGTTGCGGCTATAGGCTTTATAATTTGTTCCGGTTCTTTCTGAACAATTTCATACTCAGACTCTGAAGTCTTTCGAGTTTCTAAGACTTTATCCTTACGTTTTTCAAGGGTACTTTAGTTTCTCTCTGCCCTATTTTAACTGTAACTACGTTTTTTTGAACTTCGCCTATTAATTGCGCTTTTTCATAACGGGGTTTATCCTTTCCCTTTTGTTTATTTACAGGTTTTGTAAAGATTTTATCTCTGGCTACGCCAGTTAACCGTTGAGTCCAGCGGTTAAGCAGAGAAGTTGGCGAGGGTAGGCAAATGAACAAACTAAGGATTCAGTTGATATAAGTTTAATAAAAAGAAAGATAAAAATGAGTTACAACTTTGACTGATTGTAAGTCTAAGCTTAAGTTAAGTTACTCTCAAGAAGAGCGCTGGTAGAATGATCCTCAGCTTGCTCCCTTGAGGTTTATATACCAAATGTTATCCAAGACATCTGTACGTGTTTTCCACGAGGTTCTCTATTTAGTCACAGTCATAAAAAATGGCAGTAAATTAATACATTGTAATGCAAAATTGATAAGCCTGATTAGTGTGACGTCCTCGCGGACACGATTTCAACTAGATTTTAGTGCAATATCGATAAAAATGTCGTAAAATATAATCGTAAAATATTAAGTTTATGGAAATTGCAAGATTTTCATGGAGAAAACAAGGTGAAAGGGTTGACGGCAGAGGCGAGTATGTAACTATATTTCTTTGTGCAAATCTAAATTGAATCGAGTTTTAAAACAATGCATCTCTCTGATCTAGGATACCCTAAATGTTGGTAAGAGGTGATAACTATAACTGTTACAAAATTAGGGCATTCTTTTACTATATTTTTTATTTTGGGCATTTGCCTTTATCTTGACAGACGTCTAAAAATCTCTCTATTTGTTCGAATCTAAATTGATTCGAGTTTTAAAACAATGCATTCTCTCTGATCTAGGATCCCCTAAATGTTGGTTAGAGGTGATAATATAACAGCGCCAAAGTTGGGGCATTTTTTACTATATTTATTTTTTTATTTTGGGCATTCGTCTTTGTCTTGACAGTTGTCTAATTATCTTTCTTTGTTCGAATCTAAATTGATTCAATTTTTAAAACAATGCATCCCTCTGATCTAGGATTCCCTAAATGTTGGTTAGAGGTGATAATATAACTGCGCCAAAGTTGGGGTATTTTTTTACTTTATTTTTTATTTTGGGCATTCGCCTTTATCTTGACAGTTGTCTTAATATCTTTCTTTGTTCGAATCTACGTTGATTCTAGTTTTAAAACAATGGCTATCTCTGATCTAGGATCCTCTTAATGTTGGTTAGAGGTGATATTATTACTGCGCCCAAGTTGGGGCATTTTTTTACTATTTTTTATTTTATTTTGGGCATTCGCCTTTATCTTGACAGTTGTCTTAATATCTTTCTTTGTTCGAATCTACGTTGATTCTAGTTTTAAAACAATTCATCCCTCTGATCAAGGGATCCCCTAAATGTTGGATAGAGGTGATAATATTCCTGCGCCTAAGTTGGGGCATTTTTTTACTATATTTTTTTTATTTATTTTAACACAATTTAACACTTGTGTTTACTCATCACACCAATATTTCAAAGTCAACCAAGTTTATTTTTATTATATCATTTTTCATAATTATGTGTCCAAAATATAAAAGTTTTAATAATCTTCGCATTTCTACAGTCGCAGCTAAATTATTATAGTTGGGTGGTACGTTTTTATTTACTACTTACCCGATGGTAGTATTTAAAATATAGTTATGTACAGACGTCGGCACATCAGACTATACGTGTTGACGTTGAAATCACATCTATGCTCTACGCAATAAAAGCTGTTTTTGCAGTTCAAGTTGAGATGCTATCGTGTGTACACACCTCGGTGACCTCTCAGAAATAAATATTTTAAGATGAGCATTTAATATGCGTGACAGAGTCGTAAAGTTGCTCTGCAGCCAGCGTTACGTTTATTAGCTTATTATGTTCAATTTAAGTAAAAGATTTACGATTGAGATTTTCCTTCACTCCATTGGGTGCAATGGAGTGAAGGCTTTCCACCCCCGCGACTAGGACGCGCCGGACAGGTATTACTCCAGTGAGGAACAGGAAAGTGACCATGTCCCCCTGGAGCCGGGTTAATGGTCCTATATGAAGCTGAGACCAAAGGCATTTAGATGATAATAATATGGTATTTTTTAATAATCTTTTGTATCAAATTAAAGAAAATCTAAATTAGTCTTTAAAACTGTAAAAGAACATTTAATGATAAAAAGAGCAGTTTTGTACTTATTATTTTGTACAGGGAAACAACGGTGAATACGTCCCAGCATCCGCATACAATTTCTCTAGTATTGGCTTCGGCTTTTAATTCAAAGCCCCGATTTCATTAAACTTCCTGTAATCGATTCCATTCGATATTTTCTGTTCTCCTGAGGCATTTATTTTCTTTGGTACTAAATGTACTGGTGCACTCCAGGGCGAAAAACCGAGTTGCATTACATTATAATTCAAAACTTTCTCAATTTGTGATTTAATTTCATCTGTTTGTGCTGGAGGCTGTCTATAGGCCTATACAAAAACTGGATTATTATTAATGGTCCTAACAGTATGTTTAATTTCATTTGTTAAAGGAATTTCTTCGTAATATTATTATATATAATCGTATTTTTCGATTTTAATATACGGTAATCTGGGTTTTAATGCTTTTACTTCTGGGCAGTAGTTGAGGTTTTTATGCGAAAATTCATTTTACCCCATTGAATTAAAAGCCCCGAAGCCAAAACTACGGAAATTGTACACTTCTTGAGCTTTATCTTCTTCACTATCTATTTTGTGATAATACAAGTTTTTGATGACGATTGCCATCAAATTAGTTTTACATATTTTGACGAGTTCAACTGGTATCGCGTTAACTACCATAATTTCGCTTTGTGCTAAAAATACAATTTTATAATTAAACTTTATTTCGCCTAGCTAACGTAAATAATAGTCGATTTGCAATTACAAAACAGTTGCATCAAAATTAAACAGTTCGTTTTTTTAAAGAAATTGACAATTTGTGTTATTAATTGCTGATAATCTTATGCGTTCATTGATTAAACAATCTATATGCAATAAATAAAAAGTAGATAAAGAAGGATATGAGAGTTTTACGTCACTTAATGTCTACCTGATCTTACAACAATGAAGAATATAGATATGATACCGTTCTGATGGCAGCGTAGCTTTGCTTCCTGTCACGTTTGCTGACCCGCTCGTCAATAGACTTCTCGTTCCCTCGCTGAATCTACTGGCTGTGGTATCACTGCTCAACGTTACCCCGAAATGGCTCGTGGAACTTGGGTTGAATCTGAGTATCTCTTCTCTTCTCTTGTTCTCTGGTTGAATTATTTGTTTAATGAAAGTCACGCTCGTTTTTAAATCGGTGAAACGAATACTTATTATCTGAGCAAGTCCCGACGCGATCCTACCAATACCAACTCCTCCAGTTAATCGTCGTATTCGAACGGTTGCGAGAAGAGGCTAAGGTAGGCAACTAACTTACTATTCGGAATTAGTTGACCATGCTACTCGGAAGAGGAGCGATAGTAAAATGAAGTCTGGCTTGTTCCCACTGGGTTTAAATACAAGACCATCTAAGATATGTAATAATATAATAGTATTATGTTTCTTATTTATGAATGGTCGTAAAAATGACCTTGTTCTAAGGTTGGAAAATCTCAATCGTAAATCTTTTACTTAAATTGAACATAATAAGCTAATAAACGTAACGCTGGCTGCAGAGCAACTTTACGACACGCATATTAAATGCTCATCTTAAAATATTTATTTCTGAGAGGTCACCGAGGTGTGTACACACGATAGCATCTCAACTTGCTGCAAAAACAGCTTTTATTGCGTAGAGCATAGATGTGATTTCAACGTCAACCAACATGACTGTATAGTCTGATGTGCCGACGTCTGTACATAACTATATTTTAACTGCTTACATCGGGTAAGTAGTAAATAAAAAACGTACCACCCAACTATAATAATTTAGCTGCGACTGTAAAAATGCGAAGATTATTAAAACTTTTCTATTTTGGACACATAATTATGAAAAATGATATAATAAAAATAAACTTGGTTGACTTTGAAATATTGGTGTGATGAGTAAACACAAGTGTTAAATTGTGTTAAAATAAATATTAATGTTTCGAAACTTATTGTCCTTACTCATAATTTATTAAAAAGCAATATACTGTAGCTAAATCTGAGCAAAATTACATTAACTTAATGCGAAGCCAACCAATATTGCTACTTAGAAGATTCACAGCTTTTGCAGATCCAGTTTCACGGCTCTGAATTACGCTTAGCTCCTATTAATTGTTAATTTCTATTATGAAACTTAATGCGAAATTACTTACAGTTGCTGTAACATAATTTAATAGAAATAGGTATTATAAATAACACGAAAATTGAGAAGAATTTATTAAGGTATGACAATATTTATAAAATGTAAACTAAAATAAATATCTTGTAAAATGAAAATTCCTCCCTAATTAAGTTTGTAAATTGGAGACATTTTTATACAAAATATTTTTAATAGCCAATTTACTTCTTACTCCTCTAGATTCTCTTTGAAATAAATAACTTGCAACTTATAAGGAAGTACATATAATAAAATTTGTTCTATCTGGGGGCACGGGAGTGCCCCCGCCAAGACGAGGAAGCGAAGCGCAAGGGCACTACCTACCTTTTCTTGATGCGCTTCGTCGTTTTTCAGAACCCTCATATCTTGGGTTTGGAGTATACTAGATAAACAAATTTCTCGGAAAGCAATATCAGTAGTAGACTTATTAAATATAAAAAGTTTGAATTGTATAGCTTTTATAATATAGATTTTATTGATATCTAAAAAACCCCGATTTCGTCACTGACTCACTCATGATCATCAAAATTCAAAGGGTACTTCCAGAAGAACTTCCTTTACTTCCTGAAATTTGGTATGTAAGCTAGTATTAGGATACAAACAACAACAAAATTATGAAATTGGACTTTAACCCCCCAACCGCTTAACCCTCATAACTTGGGTTTGGATTATACCAGAAGCACAAAATTATCAGGATATGATGTCTGTAGTAGACTTATTAAACATATAAAGTTTCAATTGCATAGCTCTTAAACTTTGGATTTTATTGATATCTAAAAAACCTCGATTTCGTCAAAACCTACTGATAATCATCAAAATTCCTAGGGTACTTCCTGAAGTCCTAGATAGCTGAAATTTGGTATGTAATAGCACAGATAATATAATACTATACTAGTGTAATAGTATTAGTACATAAACTGCGAAAAAATTATAAAACTTGAAACTTTTATCCCCTAACCCCTTAAACTAGGGGATGGAAGTTTGTATGCGACTTCCGCAAATTTTGATGCTGGAGGTCTGAAAAAATGAGACATATGAATCTGAAAAATCTTTTGATATTTAGTAATTATTTTTAAGCATTAGTAAATCACTGTTAAAGTAATGGGAAAAAGTAGTCATAAAAAGATATTGTGTTCATTTCAAAACTATTTCTTTCATGGCGCAAAACTCGTGCAGACTCTATTTTGTTCTTTGCACTGTCACATTCTGAGTGAAGGAGTAAAATAATATCACAGCATAAATGAATTAGTTCTACCACAGAATAAAATAAATAACAATACAAGTACGCTGGTTGACGGTGATCGAATTTTACACGATTTTAGACTACAATTCTGACCCCACCTTGCTTTATCGGTTAATGGATAGGTAGTTACTGCAAGCCCTAACTTCAAAAACTCTACACCTTAGCTAAAATATGTGGCTTGGCCGTTTCGTTACTACAAGAACTATTGTTTATTAAAAAGGTTTATGTAGCGAAATGGCCAAGCCACATATTTTAACTAAGGTGTAGAGTTTTTAAGTTAGGGCTTGCAGAGTTAGGGCACGTAGAGTTAGAAGCTTGGCTCTACATGAGGTCTGATAACTTTTTGACAGTTCGAGGTCTTGGCAACATTATTCATGAAATGATTTCGGTGGGATCATTATGATTCGATCAAATTCAGATCTTTGATATTTATACAAATACTTCAAATAGTATTTAAACATTTTTAAATATGATATTATTATATAAAAACCTTGAATAAAATTGAATGTAAACAAAAAGTTCGCAAGTGGTCTACTTGAAAAATATTTAGTTCTCGAGAATTCTTTGTAGGTAGTATTTCAATCAATTTAATTTTATGTTATTATTTTAATATACTATACAGACTCATTAACGAAACTACCTTTATATCTACCGAAGCTATGGGTTTCTAAGTAGGTAGGTATAAAAGTAAAAAAACCGGCCAAGTGCGAGTCGGACTCGCGCACGAAGGGTTCCGTACCAAAAAACGGCAAAAAAATTACGTTTGTTGTATGGGAGCCCCTTTTAAACATTTATTTTATTCTGATTTTAGTATTTATTGTTATAGCGGCATCAGAAATACATCATCTGTGAAAATTTCAACTGTCTACCTGTTGTCGTTATTAATATCGAGCAAAAAACGTCAAAAAAAACACGTTCGTTGTATGGGAGCCCCCCTTAAATATTTATTTTATTCTGTTTTTAGTATTTGTTGTTGTAGCGGCAACAGAAATACATCATCTGTAAAAATTTCAGCTGTCTAGCTATCACGGTTCATGAGATACAGCCTGGTGACAGACAGACAGACAGACGGACAGCGGAGGCTTAGTAATAGGGTCCCGTTTTTACCCTTTGGGTACGGAACCCTAAAAATAGAGACTAAGCCTTATAACAATATTTTTATGAAAGAAGCAGGGATCACAATTTACGGTCATATTTTGAGAAAGAAAAGAAAGAAATTTTATTTTAATGATATCAACGATAACGATTTCAGTTATTTATTGAAACTTTAGGGCCTATTACAAAAAAGCATCGCGATAATCGTGACATTATTAACTCATGTTTTAAAATCAAGTAAATCGATCAACGAACAACGTCTGACTATCGTGCTTCTTTTTTGTAATAGGACCTCTTATTATTAAAGTAAGTGACTACTTACTTCATCAGTCCAACTATGCTATGCAGATTTGTTCCCAATCTCCAAACTCCAGCATCGCAATGTTCAAACATTGCATTCCAACGTGTGGCATTGTACAGAAACATTCAAACTTTGCAGACGAATTCGATCTGCGTAGATTCCACCATCACTGCACCAATTTCCTTGCAACTTTAACCTTTATGGCCTGACCATAAAATATACAATCCCTTGATAATTTTATTGTTTGAGTCTCTGTCCATTTGGAAGGGTACAGTTTGCATGTTTGACGAGAACAATAGTGCTTCGATTTTGATACAATGGGGACGGCGGTATACCTATTACTGCACTAAGCCACACAGTACACAATATTGGAAAAATTAACAACAATTATTTTTGTCAGATATAGTTGAAAGCTCATTATCACGAATGAGAAATTGAAGCATTTTGTTCGGTGTAAGAACATCAACAAACCATGCCTCCTAATGTCAGATATAAGTATTAAGGAAAGCCATATTAATACCATAACAAAGAACTTATCACGGCTTAGCCACTGAACTGGCAAAGCTTTCTCCCCTAAAATCTCATTGCACAGCTCACTACCTTCCGTCTTAAGAATTTTATTGTTGTTAATTAAGAATCGGTAGGAGCTGATAACGAGATTATTGCATAGCTTTTAATTAATAAATTTGTGCTTATGGCCACTGGAGTGTGAAAAGAAAGCGTTTTATTAAATTTGTTTTCCTTGTCTGTTATGAGAACAAAATTGGCTGCTTTAATGAAAATTGGAGTATTGTTGTTCAAATAACGTTTGTATTTTTTCTGAATATTAAAACGTTAGATGAATATACCTATTTATATTAGATACGAGGCTGCTGTTTGCCAATTTTGATAGTACAAAAGTAAAAAGTTTTAAGACTGGTTTAATAATTTATGATTAACAAAATCCTGTGGAAAGTGATAATTTCAGCATTAAATAAGATTTTGACGTTGTAAAATCATGATTGAATAACAATAATTATGCGCATGAGATTCCCACACCAGGATCTTATGATTTTTAGAAAAAAAAAACACATCCAGCAACTCATTTCACCTATCCTCTGAAGCTTATTAACTCAAGCCTTCCCTTTAGGTCTTCGTTTTCAGCAGCTAATTACCAGGGCAGCATGAAAGACGAGAGGTGACAAGAAGTGCCGTATTGATTCACTTTCGCTATCGGTTGAGGTCAGATGCGCGCGGCTGCAGTGGGCCACTGGAGCACTGCACAGCACAGCACCATAGTCCATTCCGTGCTATGTACTGCACATCACGTGCAGCTTCAACCTAACCGGTGAAAACAGCAAATCGGTCAACATAATCTGTGGCAAAAGAAAAAACTAAGTGAAATTGACAGTGCTTTAAAGTTCACTTACACTTCTAAGAACGCATTAGCTTACTGTAAATAATTAACTGAATCTTTGAAATGTCAATCAAAGTCTCCTATTGCATTGAATTTTAATAGTCAATACTGAAGGTTGCCCGAACTATACTCAGGGGAAATTTCAAATTGGTTTTGTCTTACAGACATAAGCTAATTGATGGCAGAAGTGCTTTCAGAAACTTTGAAATGCATTAATGGATATTGCTAAAACAACATCGAGATCATGTCAAGATTTGTAATAACAAACCGTCAAATATAAAAGTTAGATTGATATCTAGCAGTTACACAAAATTTTGTATTTAAATAAAAATTAGGATTGCTTACATTTTGCTATCCCTCACAAAATTAATGTAAATAACATAATGTTGATAGAAGGTGATTGCTACTATCAAGATCTTTTTCAAGTTAATGCATTCTTGGAAACGATTAGTATTAGAAATTTAATTCTGAAAAAACTAATTAAGTGTTTTGATAGTCCAAGTGAAGTGTTATGGTGAAATGAAAAGTGTTAAGAAAGTTGTTGTAATGAAACAACTTTTGCTATTCCTTAATTTGAACTTTATGCTTTTCAGGAAAGGAAAAAATCAAAAACTATTCCACATCAAAGAGTAAAAAAATCATTTGAAATTACTTGTAATATTTTAAAGTAATTACAGAACGAACAGTATTCTAACATAGTGGTTTAATTTAATGAACCAAATACTTTGTAAAAATTTGACAATTTAAAATTTAAAATAGACTTGATTAAAAACTGAAGTCATTTAGTAATTGTTCTTTGAAAACAAATGGGTATACCTAAATTGTTTATTATTCAAGTAATTGGATCAGTTGGATCGTTTGATTTATTGCCCAAGTTTCTCACGAAACTTCAATTTGTTTTGCGAAAACAGCAGAAGCAATTATTCATAGTAACCCAAACCGAAGTTTTATCTGGAGATTTTTCCAATAAGTACGATTAATGTAAAAAGTAACTAAACGCTTTATTACCATCTCACGCCAATCATTTCATTCTTGAAACAAAGTTGCAGTTTACTGGACAAGCGTTAGGCTTGGTATGAAAAGGTACTAAATCGTTATGCTACTTCCAAGTCCAACTATACCGGTTTCAATTTAATTCTGACTGATGCATTTGGAGCCTTATCGGATCGTCTCGCTTGCCGTCACACAATCTTCTAGACGTTTCTTTGAGGCGTAAATACGATTTGCAATACAAAATCCAATAGAGGTACAACAAACGGTCTCAAAAGGGACGTATGCAGAAAAATTGTCACGTCCATTTCACGCAGATTTTCAAAGGGGTTGGATCTATTTTGCAATATATGGATTACCAAGTCATTATTAAAGGCGGTGTTTTTGTTCTTTTTGTTATTGGTATAAAATTATAAGATAATAATGCTAATAGCTGATAGATAATATACCTTTTTAATTTTATGTATCTAACTAAGCCCTAGCCAAGTGTCCATGGGATGGGCGGGACACTTGGCTAGACGGGATGACGGACGGTGGACCAAGGCAGTTACAGAGTGGTGGCCCAGAGGAGCAACAAGGCCAGTGGGCAGACCACCGGCCCGATGGTCAGACGATATCGTCAAGTTGACGGGATCTCACTGGATGAGGCTGGCACAGGACCGTGAGGAATGGCGCTATAGAGAAGAGGCCTATACCCAGCAGTGGGTTGATGTGGGATGAATATGAACTAAGCCCTACCTTACCCTTCTAAAATGATATTCAGGCTTTCCCAAAACAGCAAGTCAATCGGTCAAATAGCTACCAAGAAAAACTACTTACATTAGTAAATCAATTTCGGGTTACATTTACAATAGTTAGGTATTGTATTGACAACAATTCAGAGAAAGATGTGCTTAAAACAATAGTTAAACGTTACCTTGTCAAAGTGTGATGAATTACCAATAATAAATACATTGCTTGGTCAACGTCCTCTTTTGTCACAAATAAGTAGCTACCTACTACACATTTGTCTCTCTTTAGTCGACTGCTCATAAACAATTAACTAGCAGCAAGATTAGAAGACAGAACATCGTAACATTTTACGGTACTATTAAAATACTTATTCGTTGTCGTCAAGGGTTATTGCTTGTGCATAATCTGGTTGTGAACGCGAAGTCGTCTCTTGGGAACTGGCGCTCAATCTCTGTCGTCTGGCCCTTGGAATATATCCAATAAATACCAGCTTAATACCACGTGACATGACCCGTTTGATGTCAGCCCATGAACTAAAAAAGCTCAGTGTGCTCTTGGCAGAAGCAAGCTAGCCGTATTCGAAAAAACTCTCTTCAATATTGCCGGTTTTTTTTTTATTTCACATAGCCCCAAACTAAGCTAAGCTTGTAATATGAGTGCTAGACAACTGATTTTATTACTTATGAACTTTTTTAAATATATACATAATATATACCTACACCCAGGCCCGTCACAGGAATTAAAATTCATCATTTCAATTTCTGCCCGGCTGGAAATCGAACTTGGGATCTTTTGCGTGGTAGACCGGCATGTTGACCACTGTACCACTTAGGTCGTCATAGGTTTAGCCTAAGACTGCCTTTAGTTTAAAAATAGGTATTTTAGAAAAAACTTTATTAAAAAAAGAACAACCGCCTTAAAAACCTAAAAATAAAAACAAAAACAGATTGAAAATTAAAAAATTAAAAACCCGCCTGCATAAAAAGACAAGTCAACTGAAAAGATGGAAACAAGATTAAATATAATAGGCAACATTATAACATGCAGTCGGAGGCATGCATAAAGAAAGTGACATTATGAATGATTTGAGTTATATGCCTCCGACTGCATGTTATAATGTTGCCTATTATATTTAATCTTGTTTCCATCTTTTCAGTTGACTTGTCTTTTTATGCAGGCGGGTTTTTAATTTTTTTATATTTAATTTTTTATTTATTTCTTTTTAGTTATTATTTATATGATATACCTTTTTGTAATCCTTATAATAAGCCCTTTAATTTGACACCCATATTGCATTATTCTAAAAAAAAAATTTTTTCCCCACTACGTATAATAGCACCGTACAGCCGCCATGTTGGTTTTTTTATAACGCCACCTTCTTAAGAACACTTGGGCTGACGAGACAAATCTAACGATATGTAAATCATGGAAATCCGTTCAGGCGTTTGAAAGATATGAGGTAATAAAGAATATTACATACAAACATACTTACTTACATACAAGATACGCGCGAAAAACATAACCCTCTTGCAGTCGGGTAAAAAGCACTAAAAAGCAATAAATAATATTCAAATCACCAATACGCATATCAATTTTGATAAAAAACGTCTTTTGAAGCCGGGTGGTGCTGGAGGACTTTTTTAGGGTTCCGTACCCAAAGGGTAAAAACGGGACCCTATTACTAAGACTCCGCTGTCCGTCTGTCTGTCTGTCTGTCTGTCTGTCACCAGGCTTTTTCTCATGAACCATGATAGCTAGAAAGTTGAAATTTTCACAGATGATGTATGTCTGTTGCCGCTATAACAACAAATACTAAAAACAGAATAAAAATAATATTTAAGGGAGGCTCCCATACAACAAACGTAATTTTTTTGCGGTTTTTTGGTACGGAACCCGTCGTGCGCGAATCCGACTCGCACTTGGCTTGTTTTTTTAATTCTAAAAGCCCCACCCGACTTCATTAGACGTTTTTTATTGATATGCGTATTGATGATTTGAATATTATTTATTGATTTTAGTGCTTTTAGGGTTCCGTACCAAAATGGTAAAAAAGGAACCCTTATGGTGTGACTCAGTCTGTCTGTCTGTCACAGCTGGATATCTCGAGAACTACTAATGGTATCAACTTGAAATTTGGAATAGTTTAAGATGACATTTGCCCAACTATATTGCAAATAAGAAAGAAATAAAAAAACAATTTTTTTTTACAACAGGGACTGAAAAGGGGTCTTAATAATTTGAAGTGAGGTGACTAGGGCATGTGGGGTATCATATGAAAGAGCGCTGTTTGCATATTTTAAATAATTTTTTCCGTCCCCCCCGTCCCCCCCCCCCCTCCTTATCTCCGAAGTTTGCAAAGAGAAAAATCTGAAATAATTCTATGTGATAGTAGTTTATGTAAAGATTACAGGAAAAATAAAACGAAGTCTCAATATAACTTACTTTTTTAGAAATTAAAAAAACAAATAAAAATTCTTTAGTTTCACTACCTGTCAACAGATGGCGCTGTCCTAAGAATGCTAATCTAAGAAAAAGAAATAGTTCCACTATCGGTCAAGAGATGGCGCAACCTAATACTACAATAATATATTGGTGGCTGGTTCTAATATAATTACCTACTATTTGCCGTACGAATAAACGAAGAATAAGTTCCTACTTAGTAATATAAACAGTTTGCAATGTGGAGTGGCTGAAACGTTTTTCAGTCACCATAAGCAGCTGTGGTTAAGATTTGTAAATTAACTGTCCGCCTGTCGCGCCCTTCCACCTGTCCTGCCTATTACTCAATTTCCAAAGGAGTTCCGTTGTGCCTTCTTAGTCCAAGTATAGTCCAGAACGTAGCATACAGACCATAGCTCAGTTTGTTTTGGATTTTCATAAGCCTACCAATATCTTCATCACAATACTCCTATTTGAGTTTAAGGAGTTCCCTTGGATATCTTCGAGATCCAAGGTTTAATGTCAATGAAATTAAAAGAACTACACTTAATGTATCCCTTTTCCAACAAAAAAAATCAGCTAATTCGGTTCATAAATAACAAAGTCGTCAAGGTAATTAATGCAAAATCATAATATTTTCAGGGTTACTTGAAAACTACTGAACCGATCAGAAAAAAAATTAAATGGGACCATTTTGCAAGAAAATTTAATCAAACAAAGAAAGAATCATCAAAATCGTAACCATAAATAACGAAGATATGCGCGAACAACGATAAAAAAGTCGTCAAGATAGTTAATGCAAAATCATAGTATTTTCAGGATTACTTGAAAACTGCTGAACCGATCTGAAAAAACAGTTAAATGGGACCATCTCCAAACAAAATTCAATCAAACAAAAAAATTAAGTCGGTTAAGAATCATGAAAATCTATCCATAAATGACGAAGATATGCGCGAACATCAATCGAATTGAGAACCTCCTCCTTTTTTTGAAGTCGGTTAAAAAAGAAACAAATTTTAATCGTCTTCAACCACACAGGTATATAGCATAGCCTAGTTGGTTTTTTTTAACTATAATTATTTATCATAATAATATTTAAAAAACCTTTCTCGAAGAGTTTCATTTGTCGCTATAACAGCAATCCGCACGGTTATTCTTTTCACGCTTACGAGTATTTACGTGATTTCACGGTTATTGTAGGTGCATGCAAAACTGAGATTTTTTCCAAGTTCAGTCTACGTTTTTATTTAGTGACTAAAGTTTTCAAAGATCTGAAATTTTATGAAGCGAAACTACGTTAAAGAGACAGGTATATTCTTGAACTTTATCAAAGGGTTGAAGTTTAAATATAAACGCCTGCAACAGAATTCTTTTAAATCGAAGCTTGAGATACATTCGAAGTTTCATTTTATACTTTACCTTTGACAGAAATCAAAGCTAAAATGTTTGGTTGGTAAACATTAATTTTCTTTGAGGTTTTGGTTAAGTATTTCTTTCTTTAAAAAACTTCAAATTTGCTTTCTCTACAAAACATTTCACTTTTGAAATGCTTCCAAATATTACGGTGTAGTAACTTCATTTACTACTGCGTTACAGCCATTTAGAAAAAGAATATAGATATATTTAATTTATTTGAAAGTCCTTAAACTGTATTTGTTAGATAATAATATAATATACTTTTGACGAAAACTAAGTGCATGGCGCACTTAGTTTTTATACCCTATGAGACAGCATGTGTCAATATTTGAATTTGCTTTTCAAGTGTTGGTATCTTGTTTTTTCATGTTATTTATAAACTGATATTTATTTATAAAAGCACATACTATGAAACGCATAAATTCAAAATTATTGTCTAAAATATTCAATCGCGTAAATGGATTGGAACTTAAAGCGTGCTGTCGAGTTGAAACCATATCTAGTTTGTTGTAAAAATCTATCAAGTGTGAATACAGTTAAAGTTTTATAAATTCTCATTTTCAAGAAATTAAAAAACTTTTGAAACCTACGACCGTGTAATTTTTTTAATACCTCATATCATATATTATTATTTACTTATTAATAGTTATTAGTCATCATACATGTTTAAATTTTAATGCATTCACAAATATTATGTTACGTATATAATATTTGATAGATAATTTAGTTTACCATAACAATAAGTTGAAACCAGAACTATTTAGTCCGATATATTAATTATAGACTATTAGCTCTTAATGTAAAAAAAATCTTAGCTTGAAAAACTTGATATGCTGTGTAATAAAGTAATTTTGTCTGTTAACGGAATAACACTTCTAAATCACGGATTCAAAAATGAGATTTGGAAGTTTTATTTCACATTTTGTAAATACTAAATACTCATAAAATACCACGGAATACCAATTTCACTCTCGCAAGTATACGGGCAGAAAGCTAGTAGTCCCGTTAAAAAAATACGATTAAACTTCATTCATTAGTAGAAAACTCGAATGTGTTTCTATTTTTAACCACAATATTTACAGAGCTAGTGAAAATACTAGAAGAATTATCCCAAGGATCATCATTTAATATGATATAGTGTTTAGGGTGTACATGAGTCAGCACCTACTCGCAAGACCAGGCCACCTACTCAGCATGTTCCATGACACTGCGGTCTGACTACCTTCTCGTTTTTTTTCAACATTCTCCAGTATACTGTCCTGGACCTTGAGATAACTGTTGTAGTGCATGTTAAAAGGACATCAGGCAGAGTCCCATAGAAAAAAACCAAAGAATGTATAACGTTTCTGTTTTTTTCAAAATGTAGGCATGTAATTAGTAAGTCATAAAAAATATTCAGATTTTTACGAAGATTTATGTTTTAAGAGTTATTTACGTTTGAAAGTTATATTTTTTGGTAACCCCGACACTAAATAGCAACACCAGTTTCACGACAACACGTTTCGTTAGCTGCGTTAGTGATACAGATTAGCACCACAATGTACTAGTTGGAACCGATCAAACGGAAAATCTGTGCATATGTCGCACGTAACAAAACGCTTTTGACAGTTGAGTTGACTGACATCCGGCAGACTTTTTTTTTAATGCGCAATCACTTGTGCCACAGAACAAATATACTCAGGGGAGACTTGTGAAATCGCTAACAAAGATGTCCGTTTCATTGATATGCTTTTGTTTTTTTCAATAATTAATTAACGCTAAATGAAGGAGTTAAAAAATAATGTTACTACTGTTTTATGATTCTAGTAACATAAAGTGTTTATAGGTAACAGAATTATGTTTATACACTTTTGGGTCTCATGTGCCTGATGTCTTTTTTCATACTTTCAAGTATGATGAGCTTGCTGACGCCAGGTGTTTCACTTCCTGGCCTTGCGAGTAAGTGCCGATTCATGTACACCCTAAACACTATATCATATTGAATGATGGGCCTTGAAATACCTCTTGCAGTATTTTTCACTAGCTCTGTAACACAAGATGACAAATGTAAAAGTGACGTTTCATTGCATTCTAAGGTTACTATTACTCAGCGGAGCACTAAAAATTACTTTACTTTTCTGCATGTCTGAAATGTAACTCTATCCTGAACAGTTTGTCTATTCCAAACACCACACTACGATAAACGGGCAAGGTTCGTTCTCCTTCGCGATTCGTGACGCTATGAGAAGATATACCTAACCGCCTCTGTGGTCTAGTAGTTTGCGCACCCATGTAAGACGCAAGAGTATTCCATACCCAGAAGGGAGGTACCTACTTTTCTATAGTCGCATTACTAATTTCCCAGCAAAAATGTAAACAAAGGTGTTGCCAGAACAAAACCACACAAAAAGAAATAATATATTGCTAAGTCAAGAAATAAACACACTTACATGGTTTTTTATCACAAACCTAATAAAAATATATTAGATAAATATTCTGAATCATGAGTTTTGCGTCAAAAACAGTAATATAATTTAATATTTCATAATATAGTAGAAAACATTTTATGAGCACACATCAACTGCAAACCGTACACGTCAACCTTTGGTCTTTTTATAAAATTTCATATAAATTTGTATTACCAGTAGTAGTTACATTTGTCTTTTGGCATTGGGGGGGAACAGGCGGTAATGCTACATATTTTTAATAGTTAAGTAAACAAAAACATTAACATCAAAAATTATGATGGGTTAAATCCTACTTTAAAATTACCCTGGATGACATTATATTTATTATGACTCAAAATATAATAAACAAATTAAAAAGTTATGAAAGTGACCAAAGGTTTTCAATATCTGAAAATGTCACTATCAGGGTCAGTTTGTCAATATGACAGTGACGTTTCTTTGTTTAAATTTTTGCTGGGAAATTAGTAATGCGACTTTACTTAGTTTGGTTAGTGGTAGTACTTGTTAAAAGAATGCCTGCTGATAAAACCGCCTCTGTAGTCTAGTAGTTTGCCCATCCATGTAAAACTCCGGAGGGTTCGAGACCCAGGATAGAAGGTACTTCTCCACTCAGTTTAGTCGGTAGTAGGGCTTCTTACAAGCCCGCTTACAAGTTCTTACAAGTTTGGCTAGCTACCACCATATTACTAAATTCTGATCCAGTTAGAAGTAAGATATCCAGTTCCTCAGTGGTTGAGGATTTCGGGTGTAGTGCGATGCCACCTTTGGCCTTATCGTCGTTTAACATCAAAGAATATTAAGGCACGTTGTGGATAAAAAGAAACAAAGTTCAAAGTAAATTGAACGACCAAAATCTTTTTATAGTAGTCCCTCAGAAATGCTAGTATAAATAGAAGTTGAGTGTAAATGCGAGGTTCCCATCGTAAATCAACAAGGATTATCTCTGGATACGTCTTCTCCCAGAATGTTTTGGTCTGTGCATGAATAATTTATTTTATGTAACGTTGGAAGTTTTATCTGCATATGCTTTTGATGGATGTTCGGTTCTTAATGTTCACATTATTCAGTCTAAATTGATAATAATACTATTTTTATTTTCTAAAAGTAGCATAGAACATTAGTTTATTGTTCACCTAAGCTATAATTAGCTGTATAGCTGCTATGTAGTGAAATGTATGTAAAGTACCAACATAAAGGATCAATAGATCCTATTCAGTATCCACCTAATAAAGTACATTGTGTAAGAAAAATAAATTGAAACTATTGGGAGGGTGCGAAGGTATAATAATCGATCGCAGCGCTCATGGTGGCAAAAAGTAGAAATAATGAAGGCTCTGTAATCTGTTTGAAAACGATATTTAATTTATTATTAGCGAAACAGGAATAATTATACATGTTTATTATCACTTAGTAAAATTATTAAAGTAGCTTTATCCTCTTGTTTTACAAAATCTACAACTAAAAAAGAAGTAAACAAACCCTGATATAACCAAAATAAAACACTCTTTTTGAATAGATCTTACTTACCATATTTAATTTAAATGACCAAAAATGATTTCATAACACTTTGTCCACCCAAATCACAGTAATTTTGAAATTTACATTAATAACACAATATGTATAGTATTTTTCAACATTTTGTCACAATGCCGCCATTACATATCAAAACGTCAAAACGGTCAGGTTAGAGCCAACAAAGTTGCAACACGTTAGGTGGCGCTAAAAGCGTGCACGGAACCAATACCTCCATACAAAACACAGCCCTTATTCCTTTGACAGAATATAGCCGACATTGAATAACTTACCAATTTGCTTAATAAAATAGTAATAAAAAATAGTTTTTTTTTATTTTATGGCTAAGATTCACAAGTATCACCTGATGATATTATGGTAACGGGTACTAAAACTGTCGAGTGACCGAACCTGATCGAATAAAACAAAAAAAAAAACAATAAAAAATGGTCCCCACTTCGGTTTATTTATTAAAAAGCGAACATACCTTTGTGAAGCGGCATTTATCTCGGGAGCACGTGTCGGGCCGTTTGCTCCTCCAGCGATTTTAGGATGTAAGCCCAAATTTATAGTCACCAAAGCCCAGATAAAAATTGTATCGCCCCAGCTTTATTTATCGCGTCGTGTCGGACATTTTTTTTCTATTTTTTTGCCCGAGTTTTCGACTCTTATCGCGTGATTTGTCGTTTACGATCGCGAGGTGGCGTTTGACTTCATATTTTCGTGTTTATTACGATGTTAGACTGGATTGGTTGACTGTAGTTTTATTGCTGTTTTATGGGCAAATTATTGTAGATAGATTAATTTGATTAATTCACGATTACTTGGTGGTAAGTCTTGATATTTAAATTCCTTCTCTGTTTCGTTTTATTGTACTTCGAAAATTGTATTGCATTGCCTAAATATATGTTACTAGCTTCCGCCCGCGACTTCGTCTGCGTGGATAGTATTTTGTCTATCCCTCGGGAACAGTTCCATTTTTCGGGATGAAAGGTACCCTTTGTCCTTCTCTGTACCCCTGACAACGAGTGTGTAAAATTTCATGATGATCGGTTCATTAGTTAAGACGTGAAAGCTTAACAAACAAACAAACAAACGGACTTTCGCATTTATAGTATTAGTAAGGATTTTAAGCTTTAAGTTGCCGTCTTAACCCGCCGTGTGTAATATCTACACTAGCATATCAAATCAATACTTACACTCCTTTTTTGGGCAGTCGTGTAAAAATAAGGTGAACTCTGTTTGTATGTAGTGCATAATCTCAGAAACTATTGGACAGATTCATTCACTATATTAATTAAAATCTACATATTCCTGACAAAATTTTATCACATTCGCACGTGAAGGGTAATTCCACGCGGACGAAGTCGCGGGCGGAAGTTAATTTAATATAAATTGAGATTCCAAGCTTTGAAGAACACGAAAGAAATTAAAATGCCTCTGAACATTTTCATTGAGAAAGTAGCCACAAATTTTCCGATGCAAGAAATTCGTGAGATTGGTAAATAAAATAAAATTAATTAAAAGCACTAACGTGGCTATCTTCAGTGCGCAGCTCGGGAGCTTTTTCAGGTTTTCAGGGATTTTCATTGCGGCCTCACAGTCTGCGGTGAGGTACGATTGAAATTTTTCGAGTGGAAACGACAGGGCGGTTGGGGATATAAAAAATTGTTGAACTGGAAGTGGGAGAATGTTTGCCTTTTTTTGTTTTATTAAAACTAGCGGCCTTCGTCTTCGTCTGCGTGGACAATCTTTCCTTTGTGAGATGTAAGACACTTTCGCGATTCGTCACATGAGATATTGGCTACTTTATCAAATAGCAACATTAGGTTAAGGACACTTTCAGAATTGGTCATAATATCTCGTAGTCGCATAATACATATGTCACACTATGAATTTGGCAAATTAGTATCTAGACACACACCCCCACTTATACCTACTTCTAGGTGTAAAAAAATAAGCAATAATATCATAGGTCGAAATATAAACGTCATCCCATAAAAAATGAATCAGGTTGGCAATGTTTATATTTCGACCTAGGTATGTTTTTGAGGGAAAGTTTTCAGTTTCATAGGTAGAATCACTTCCTATAATATTATTGCTTATTTTATACACCTAGTATACTGCCCGGCATATAAATTGGCAAGAGAAATATAAATCAAACCACGTTTTAATGGAGACGGTCACAGAGTGACATTTATTTATACGAACGTCAGAGAGCACACATTGACAATTTATAAAGTCGACAACAGCTGATAGATGGCGCTACCAGTATTATTTTGATACTAACTAACAAGAAAGATGAGACAAAAGATGCGTAGTAGCCATAAACACTAAGTTTATGGCTACGCATCTTTTTTCTCATTTTTCTAAGCTAAAGCTAGTCATACATATGGACAGACAGCGGAAAGTGACTTTGTTTTATGCTATGTAGTGATGTGATATTATGGGACCGCTATAGGTCGGAATCCGTTAATGTGCGAATTAATTAGTTAATGTATGCTAACTGATTTACACACTTTAACGGTAACATACAACACTTAATAGATAAGTAGGTATAAGTGGGGGTGTGTCTAGATACTAATTTGCCAAATTCATATTGTGACATATGTATTATGCGACTACGAGATATTGTGACCAATTCTGACAGTGTCCTAAACCTAATGTTGCTATTTGATAAAGTAGCCAATATCTCATGTGACGAATCGCGAAAGTGTCTTACATCGCACAAACCCAATCTTTTTGCTATCCCTCGGGAACTGTACGTTTTTCTGAATGAAAGGTACACTATGTCCTTTTCTGTACCCCTGACAACGTGTATACCATATTTTATAATGATCGGTTTAGTAGATAAAACTTGAAGTTGAAACAAACAAATAAATAACAAACGGACTTTCGTATTTAAAATATTAAGTAAGGATATTGTGTTGTTGGACTAAAACTACTTTGAAACTTTTTTCGCGGGAAAGTTTATTTTCCGTGGAAATTTAGGAAGATTCAATGAAATTATATTTTTTATGCACAACAGGATAGTGCTTGGCCTTCCTTCACTGTAGTGTACCTGATGCTAAGGTGGAAACGCACTACACCTGGGGGTCAAGTCTGCTAATGTTTTCGTCAAAGTCGTAGTTCAATGGTATTTGAATGGTAATGCTTTTTGACACAGTTCTTGTTTCTTAAACCCAAAACTGAAACACATTGTGTTTCTTAAACCTAAAACGGAAACATACTGTGTCTTGATTTTGGGTTTAAGAAACAAGAACTGTGTCAAAAAGCATTACCATTAGAACACCATTAAACTACGATTTTGACGAAAACACTAGCAGACTTGACCCCCTGGAATCCTCATCACTGAGAAATTTCAACTTGAAACAACTATTTCATTAATTATATTGAACGTATAATTAAGTATTAGTCCGTATACTTTTTAGCAGCAGAAGGATTGCTGATTTCATTAGTGGACCTAACTATCAAGTTAACTGCGATCAATAATTAAATATTTCTAGCTAATTATTGTCATAATTAAACTTGTAATACTAAAAATACACTAGTAAAAAATAGACTCGTCCCCAGATCGCATTCTCGGGCGAGATGATCTGGTAACGAGTCGAATTTCTTCTAGTACTTATATTATTTAGTATTATATAAAAAAAGCATTGTGAATGCTAAAATCTCAAAACTAAATTAACTTTATAAGAACTAATGTTTTTTGACACTTCCAGACTTTATTATTCCGAAATGTGCCAGTGCTTTAGGGTTCAACACAATAAATAAACTGCGGCGACACGGCCCCACTGTCTGTGCCGATGGCAATTGAAATTTCATCCCGGCTTTACTCGCTTCGGCCCCAATAAACTCGTGAGAAGTAAACAGAATTCCGAGGGTTAAATCATAAGCTAGTAACATTATGAAAATCGCCGAGGATACTCTACTTTATGTACCGTGCTCAACCCTCGAGTACTCCGTGATAGTATTTTAATCATAATATTTTATTTTTATGTTGTTTTTGAAATATTTAGTTGTTATCGAAAATTTTTGTTGGAAAAATAAAATATTTTATCGTTAAAAATTTTATTGCATCTCGTCAAGCTTGATAAATAAATGGTGAGAGCTAGTAAACACTCTTCATCTAATAATAATAATAATAAAATTATTTATTTGTTCCAGATAAGAAATACAATTTTTCATAACATTAAAAAGAAATAACACTTAAAAATAAGTCTAAGTACCTATTATAAATTGGAACAAAAAGGCATGTGGCTCAGCATCTGATAGCTGAGTCGTGAACTGTCGCTGAATTCTGCCACATCCCAGATGCCACATGCATGCCATATCTTTGGTAAAATTCATTTGTTGCCATTGTAAGTAATTTTAGTTTACAATGGACAATTAATTTTATCTGCCGTTTGTATAGCATAGTGTTTTTTTCAGTCAAAAAGTACCAAATCCAACAAAAATAAAAAACTACTTATCTTAGCGACGATGGAAAAATAAAGAACAAAAGCATTGCCATCCCATCCGCTAAGGAAAATATAAAAATTCTAGAGACCGAGGCTTGTGATTTATTCGTCGATTACTTTCAAGCTTACCACAAAATGTTCGATTCTGTTCAAGGAGGATTTATGTTCTTCATTTTTTGTTTGCGTATGATAAAATATGAGGTTTAATAATCGATATGTGAGTTTAGGGTTGATTTGAGAATGATTACGCATAAAAATATGCAAAGGTAGGTAGCTTTTTGTAAGTAGAGATCTATTAATATCTCGGACATTTCGAACTGAAACAAAAATACGTATTTATCGGTAGACAACATTTTATATTTAGATTTAATTGCTTTTTATAAGTTTTGACCATGTTTTTTTGTATTCATTTCTATTCTATTTTGTAATTTAGGTTTTTCGAATACAGTTTTTCAATGAGATGTTTGTTGTAAAATGTAAATAGATACTCCAAATATATAAAAAATCATAGAAAGAAACCTGTAAACCTCACTCAAAGGTGATCTTTGAATAAACTTGCTGTTACTAACAATATTATAAGCAATTTAATTACAGTTTGAAAAGTTCAAAATATCTTCTGATTTCAGTAAATACTTCGGAGTTTACTGACAAAGGCAGGCTTAATTATTTTACAAGCAATCTAGTTCGTAATTTAAGTTTTGATTTAGATAAATTGCTTCATTAGTAAATTGAGTTATAAGGTTGACATGATACTTATCTATCAATGATATTGGAGTACAAACAATTTTTATTTGGAATTTCTTCACATTTTTTATTTACTTATTGAATTTTCCCGAAGGCGAATTAAATATTTACTTTAGACATCAAAGTCTAAAGTAATTTTATTTTTATTTTTTATGGTTTTTGCAAATATTAACGTACAATACTAAGGTATCAATGTATCTTGTTGCAAATAAAATATTACTATTTATTACTTCTATATTTATTTTTGTTTACACTATCCGCTTCTGAATAAAATGTGTTTGTTACACTAAATAATATTTTTTGATACTTGTCATGAAACTAAATAGATTATAAAGTCAACCTTAAATAAAATACTAATAAAATGACAAATAATAAGAAATAAGTAAATAATAAATATTTAATTTTGAACAAGATACATTTATATCTTAGTATTGCGTAGTAGTACGTTAATAATTGCATAAGTAAAAAAACCGGTCAAGAGCGAGTCGGACTCGCGCACCGAGGGTTCCGTACAGTCATAAATATATTTGGATATGTTATTTTAGCACAGTCTTTAAAAAAGTAGGATAAACGGCAGACAGGTGGAAGGGCGAACAGGCGGACAGTTAATTTACAAATGCTGCTTATGGTGACTGAAAAACGTTTCAGCCACTCCACATTGCAAAATGTTTATATTACTAGTCCATCAGCGATTTTAATGTCCCCACTGCTGGGGCACAGGCCTTCCTTATGGGTGGATAAGGAGGACGGGCCATAACCTACCACGCGGGCCCAATGCGGATTGGTGGGTGTTAACGACTGCAAATGCAGCTGGGACCAACGGCTTAACGTGCCTTCCGAAGCACGGAGGAGCTCGAGATAATAAATTTTTGGTCACCCATCCCATGACCGAACCTTGCGAAAGTTGCTTAACATCCGCAACTACTACCGCATAAACTACTATCACAT
Source organism: Agriphila geniculea (assembly GCA_943789525.1). Lineage (NCBI taxonomy): Eukaryota > Metazoa > Arthropoda > Insecta > Lepidoptera > Crambidae > Agriphila > Agriphila geniculea. The sequence goes on along the minus strand of OX038877.1, from coordinate 9,063,490 downwards.
AGAATTATTTCAGATTTTTCTCTTTGCAAACTTCGGAGATAAGGGGGGGAACGGTATTTTTTTTTACATTTTTCATCATAAGTCGAAAACTATGCGGCCTAAGAAAAAAGAAAAAATTGTTTTAAAATGTGCAAACAGCGCTCTTTCATATGATACCCCACATGCCCTAATCACCTCACTTAAAATTTTTAAGACTCCTTTTCAGTCCCTGTTGTAAAAAAGATATCTATTTTTTTATTTCTTTCTTATTTGCAAAATAGTTGGGCAAATGTCATCTAAAACTATTCCAAATTTCAAGTTGATACCATTAGTAGTTCTCGAGATATCCAGCTGTGACAGACAGACAGACAGACTGAGTCACACCATAAGGGTTCCTTTTTTACCATTTTGGTACGGAACCCTAAAAAGTCAAAAACCAGAGTTAAGATTTACGAAAAACCTCTCCTACCTCCTCATCCTTTTGCTCTACACTTTAGAAAGTTGGCTATTATAGTTATTAGAGCAATTTATTATAATTTACTCAATATTTTTTTTATAAAAGTTGAAAATATATCATATCGGACAAATGCAAATGAAAACGAAATTTATAAATCAAAAACTGAATGTAATTTTAAAGAAGTTTCTCATTGAATGAATCAGCACTTACTTGGTTCGGAGACAGTATCTCAAGTTCAAGTATTATTTATATGCAATTTTAATTTAGAAATTTCTGTATAAGTAAATTATCTCCGAAATTTATAGTAAACCTCAAATATTTCAAATATTTATTTTTCTATAAATTTATATAAGCTATAAGTTCATTAAGGTGTCACTATCTAAACCAGGTGGAAGCTGTTTTGCTGTAAAAGAAACCATTAAAAACAAAAGAAAGCATTTTTGAAAATTGTAATGGAGAGCGCTGAAAGATGTAACTTACCTGTTTATTTACTTGATAAGTACAGTCGAGTTCATAATGTGAGTACTTTTGATAGAAGTTAACTTTTAGTTTTATTACAAAAGGTGCGTAATGATAGAACAAAGTACGGTGGACGACCTGAGAAAAGTGGTAGATTGTCTTTTATTTTATTATGTATATTTAAACTTTACCTTTTGTATATTTATTCATTTATTTATTTATTATTATAAGTACAGCCACATGACAAACATTTACATATCCATTACAGTCTAATTCAAATACGTTCTGATGCATGTCACAATAACGGCGTACCAACTGTGTGACTGGTAAGTCACAGAAACAAATAATCAAAGCACTGAAATAAATAAAGTAAGCCCTTATCTATCGCTTTTAGAGTCATAAACCGTGCCATAAAAAAATATTATACACTAGTGCGTTATAAAATTATTCCCACAAAGTTAAATTAGTACCTTACTGTGAGTTCTATGCGAGTAAATAGAGCAGTTATTTTTTTAGAAACAAAAAGAGGTTTTATACCGCTAAAAATTCATAATTATACATTTTTGGAATAAATAAATGTGTAAGTCCTCAATTAAGTCAAACAAGTATTTATTATTATCAAATTATTCATAATTCAAATATTTTGTTATAAAATATTTAACTATTTTCATTTTATCGCTTAAAATTATGATTTCGAAGTAGGCTGTATACTCACTCACCTCTTTGTTTGCAAAATATTCTTGCATTGGGCGTGTGAAAAAAAAAAACTGCGCGCAAAGGTTTTTTTTTTCACGACACGACAAAAACAAAATACGAAAATTATGAGAATTGTCCCATAATTTTCATATTTTGTTTGTATCGTATTTGTTGCTGTGTGGTAAATTACTATGTTTTTTTTCTCGCAAATGTACTGAAAATCTTCGTATGAAACTCGTGAACTCTTGCTTATTGCACACTCGGCTGAGTTACGCCCTCGCTTACTTTTACACAGCGTGTGCAATGAGCAACTTAAGCTTACTTGTCTCATAATGTACTAGGTATATAAAAAATTCTGAACGCAAATTGTATAGATACTATGACAATGTTAGATAATACATAATGAAGTACATAAATTAGTACACGATACTGCATTCACTTTATTTACTTTACTTATGTATCTTAAATCTCATGAGCACATTAGTAGCAAATTGTTCGAACATGATTTATGAAAGCTAGCTATCTTAAGGGGCCTTCAAGTACACATATTAGAGCAAAGATTTAGATGAAGATTGTAGAATATAGTACAAGGTTATGTGATTGACATTAGAAACACGATAGCTAAAACATTTCTCTATAGGAAAAAATCGTTAAGTAACCTCCAACATTGTAATTTTTCAATGCTGTACCAACCAATAATAAACCTATAATCTTGAAAGTATAATAAAAAACTTAGCCAGCTATGAATCCAAAATATGAAATTGGTTTACTAGTAATCATTTAAATATGATAATGCTTTGATGAAGATTTATTCTATTAAAAAGTCTTCCAGCGTTGTACGCCCCCTTAAATAGAGCTGTGTTGGGCATTGAAAATTGTTTATTTTTGTATTCCATTGAAATTTTCCGATATTATTTGCTCGCTCGACAATATATTTCAATAACACTCTAATTTAAAAGGGCGTTGATATAATATTGAACTTTATATTGATAGAAAATGCAAGCTTCAATAAGATTGAATACAAAGAATGCCAATTTCAGAAATATTTTTTTTTTAAATTGATTGTGAAATTATGGATAATATGAAACATTTTCGAAGAATTGTTAAAAATGCTGAGTGCAGCCATATTCAATGTTTTGGGTTCTGTCACTGGTACCAAGTAAAATAACTCTACTTTTTTTATTTGAGTACATTTTATAAACAAGGGATTCAGTTTACTCAAAAGGATCGAGTGTTTGACATTTTCGGAGCCTCAAAACACAATATCCAGAAGTCTGACATGCCATTTTCTTTACAAAAGAACTAAATTAAACTCTTTATCGAACTCCCGATGTTATTCCAAGCGGGAAGCAGTGAAATCGGATAAAATTTCCATACGCCAGGTCTATAATACACTGCATTGTGCAAATGATGTATGTTTTCCTTACATTACGTGATTTTTCCCCAAATTTGACGCGTTGAAAGGGGAGTAAACTACTTTGCAGGTGATGGATGTTGCAACTTATTTAAAGTCGCAAAGCTTAGAAACATCTTTAAAGATAACTATATACTTTTATTCAAATGTATTGTCGTCAAGTATAAAAGGATTTACCAAGATCTGATGATGACATATGATGCGGCTGCTTTCGTATGCAACAGGCATGTAAAAACTGCTGTAGAATTTTGATAGATAAATAATGTTTATATAAAGTGGCAGTTGATGTCACCCCTACCTTATGGTGTAGAATTTAAACTAACGAATATTTACAGAAATAGAAAATATAAGATTATTAACTTCTCTACATATTTAAATTATGCCAGTCAATTAGTGAAATTGTATTGCCGTCTTCTGTAACTTGTGACTTAGTTCTAATAATAAGCAAAGCAATACGTAACAGGTTTTTTATGTTCTATCAAAACTCCATTTATTTAAACTGACTTAAAACGAAAACAACTATTTAAATCAATCTCTTTAGTTAAACCAGTAAATTGATTACAAAGTTATCCATTTCACTTTATCTGGAAGTAAATTAATAAGATAATAACCGACTCAGCAATCTCGGAAAAACACCGTTATTAACATTCATCACGTTATTATATGACTAACTGTTATTTTACGAGCGTCTAATGGTTCGATAAGGGCATTTTATTACACCCAAACGGCTCCTACCTGTCTTACAATGTTATGGCATCTATGCGTTATGGCCACGCAATCCGCCCAATTTCGCATAATGGATATATCTTTATTGTTGTCGAACAGTGTATAAAAAGGCTATAAATTGGCACGTCTCGAATAACACGGGAGATAATGGTAGATAAAGCATTAGCGAGTATGCGGTGGGAATATGAAACGGTCGCGTTTATATGGAGTGACTATTACGACGTTGAACTGAATTGGTGATGAACAGCTACCTACCTATAACATTTATAACTGCCATTTTTCCTACAATTGAGGCAACATTAAAGTTGCTTATTATTTTTCTACGACAATCACAAATATGTATGTATTTACATCATAGATAAACTTTTTCAAGTCTTGTTAACTAACAAAAAGACAATTATTCTTCAATAATTTTTAGTTAGAAAGTCTGAATAAATACGTCACCCATTGCACTTCAGTTATTTCACTTCATGACGAATGAAAACCCTGCCTACCAATAAATATATACATACATGGGTAACACTCTAATGGATTTCTTACAAAATTATGAATAACGATACAAACGTCAAAGACATAATAAATGAATATGGAAGACAATCAACTCGCATAATGGAATTCATGTAAAAAATGAAGGTACGTACCACAAGGTAACGACAACCAAGGTATCACAAGGCAACGACGACCAAGGTACCACAAGGTAACGACGACCAAGGTACCACAAGGTAACACGACCAAAGTAACAAGGTAACGAGGGTACCAGACTATTACCATCATAGACAGTATAAAAAAATCCAACAAATACCTAAACAGAAAAAAGATCCTCAAAGGAAAGGAAACAAGCCAAAACTACATCCCAGAAGTCGTCATTCATCAACGATCCCTATTTCATTGAAAAAGGCCTCATCCAAAGAAGGTCGTGTAAGTACCTCTTACCCTACAAGGTAACCTACATCCTTTGTCAAAGTTTCTGTAACTACGCAACAAAATGGCCCATTTGGCTGACCTCTGAACACCCCCAGCTCAAGGGACCGAGCAGTTTGAAATTACATCTCAACACTTTTATTGGCTTGGAGAAATGAATAAATCGGTAGGTATAGAATGATTGTGATCATTGAGTATAAATTTTAATAGAGTTTTTCATTTGTTAAATAAATAAATAATAATCCCAAAATGAATGGAAAATGTTTTTGGGCAGTCAATCATCTAATTAGGGAATTCGATCCCGGGATTGTTACATAGGCAATGCCGGGATTGCCTATGTGAAATCCCGGGATCGGATTCCCATCTTCGCCGCCGGCCACTATAGGTATGGACAACCAAAACAAATAGTTGTGGATTATTTGAAACTTCTAAGTATTAAACATACCAGCTATGGCATAAATAAATAATTGGTAATAAGTACAACTTTATCATATTGGCGTGATTACAATTCATTTATTCACTTTCGGATGAATTATAAAATTTGGGCTAGGCAATGAGTTCATCTGCATTCGTACAATTCAACTAGATCCGTGATCATAAATCCCGAATTCGGGTTTACTAGTCTAAGTAAGCCGTCGAGTATGCGAATCTGACACATGGATACCAATTTAGCGTTGATTATGATCAAAAAGTAGTAAATTGTAAAATCTGGGAGTCTATTACGAAAAGTTTAATTCGATACACGCAGCTGCGTCCGTGCTTCGTTTTGATTGTTTCCTATTACAAATCACTTTCGTATGCGATATTGCGAAGAGATTGCGTGAGTTTGACAGATTCTTTCTAGCGTATCCGACATCGTTCGATTAGTAGTCTATAAACTACGATAGCCAAATTCAAAATGTTTGTTAAAACTGCAACCAAGGAACTGCGGACGATTATCGTGATTTGGCTTTGATAACTTTTTGAACATGACTGGAAATCTCAAAACCATTTCGAGGAATAAGCTTTCGGTACAGTGTCTACTAATTAAATTTAAAAATAAGTCTATATTTTTAAAGATATTTATAATATTCAATAAAAAGCTTTAACCTTCAAATGACCTTCAAATGACGTCATCACATACAGATCCCCCAGCCATAATAAATAAAAAGAAAAAAGGGCAAAGACAATTTTGACAATGAACTTGGCACTAGGGATGGTGGAAGTTGGAAGTGAAAAAATATCGATATAGGTAATATTTCTCAGAAAAAAATGGGATGAAATGGGATGATGACTAAGTAATGGATTCTAATTTTAAGGTATTGTAAAACATAAAAAATAGCAAAATAAACCCCTACGCGAAATTTTGACTCGATTTGACGAATTTTACGATGATTTTTAAGACTCAAAAGTAGGAAAAAACAAAATGCTCCAGTGACAAAATAGTGTCGACTATTAGAAACCATACGTAATTACAAAAAAAAATTTTTGGAAAAATTATTGTAAAAACATCTATCGATATATCAGAGTATTTAATATCGCCCGAAAAATGTCGATGAACTTATCTCGTAATTTTTTCCACATCCCTACTATTAAATGTTTGTAAATAGAAATAAAGTATGCACATATTTTCACAATGTTTATTATGTTATCCTGCAAATTTATCAGTCCACAAGCAATCGTTACAATTTTATCCATGTAGCCTACATCCAAAATAGACACAATACATACAATACATTTCGCAATTTGGGTAAATTGGACGTGTCAGTTTTTACAAAGTTTTTCAGCTGAGTTTCCACTGGTAAGCATTTTTATTATAATTTTACCACCTCAAAAATCATTGCGGCAAATTAAGAAGGTAGGTTAGAACCGTCACAACTGGATTAAATGAATAAAATAGAAGAAATATTAACTATAACTTATTTGTTTACAAACAACCATAAAGTCATTATGACAGGTAATGACACTTGGCCGTTCTTTTTCTATAAGTAGATGGCAAAGGTTTTCCTTCTTAAACTTTCATGCCACTAATGACGTCATTCCGGTTGACCATATCCGCTCGGCAAATATATTTATAAAAAAATAAATACGGGACCAAATGTTAAAATATTCAAATTAGTTTCTTAAATTGGCCTAATCTGTAGAAAAAAAATATAAAAAAAATACCTTTTATTTTTTAACCAAAGCCATTAGTTTCGTAATAGGCCTCCAGGTGCTCTCTACTTGCGAATTGCAGTCAAAACTAATCATTATTCAAGCTAAATTCAAACTCACAAACTGCTAACAACGCAATTTATTCACCTCGAGACTAAACTTTTGTTACTTATTTTGAACAATTTTCTGCAATTTTCAACATGCAATTTAAATTTCCTTTCAATGCAAAATCATTTTGTTAACATTCGAAACATTTTGCTATGTTTTCGCAATTTCAAATAGATTTGTTATCTTTTCGAAGTTAAATTAGTTCGTAACTATTTTATTTATGTTTATTATCTGAAACTTAATTTATTTGTAATTGCCTTTAATATTTGCGAATATTTCATAAACTAAATATTTAACTTTATCTTATTTACATCAAATTAAAAGTTAGTAATAGCATGTTGTGAAAGCTTTTATATGGCTTTTATCGTGATACTAATAACATTATTTGTGTACGATTGGTATTTGAAAGAGCTTTAATTAAAGTACCTACCTACTTTATTTTTGATTAATTTATTTTATTTTACTTAAAGAAACAACTACAGAATACAATTTCACATATTTTTAAAGAGCTAAGATTAGGTTTCACATTTAAATCAAATTCCAATAAATGTTGTACGTTTACATAAAACAGTGATTCTTGAAAGTGACAAGTGTTAATCTAAAAAATTAAAATAATGAAAGAAATACAATCGAGATAAAAATATTTCATGCATGACAATAACAATACAAAATACCATAATAAATCAATAGTCACAGTTATACCACAAAATATATACACCTATTACATATAAAATAGCTGTTTTATTGCTGTGTTAAAAGAATAAAAACCTTGTTAAAATATATCCAAATTGTTAACGTTTTCGTTATAAGTTCTGCAGATTCAAAACAATGGGTAATTATGGGTTTACATTATTGTTGCAGACTGGCACGGATAATAATTTAGGTTTTCGCTTACTACCGCTCGTTTTAAATAACAGATGGCTCAACAAATCCACGGCGTCCCGTTAATTGTTAACGATCTTATTCAAAATTGATAGATCCTGAATCATGAAGTGATGATGATATGATCCTGATCATGATCATGATATTAGCATGATCTGATAATGTTCTAGCATGATAGATAACTCTTATGTGCTAATATGACATATACTTGTAATGAGCCCGACTGACCCGTAGTCACACCGTTTTACCACACCAGTGTGACTACGAGCTTTGGTGTTAGCTTATATTTACTCTTATTGAAATTTGTAAAATTAATACTTAGCTAAAGTATATGAAATAGTATGAGTATACCACATATTACAAAAAAACCCTAAAGATTATGGTAGATAGTGTAACAACCGAATATGGTAGATAGGGTTTGCATCCATGCATACAACTCCAGAAAATTATTATAATTCCTGAAAACCGCCACTTAAAAAAAAATGTTTCCTTTCATGACAAACTGCATAGTGGCAGCCCTACGTCTAAATTGTGTTTTGCTTGTATCGTAAACAAAAGTTATCGTAAACAAAAGTCTATTTGCAGTTGACACTTTGCAGTTTTCCATACAAATAAAAAACATTTATGGATTACTATGAAACACCTGTATAACTTTTCTGATATAGGAATTGCAAACAAATCCTCTAGCAATTAAAAAATATGAAAGTTCCACCGGTATTTTTAGTATTTTAGTTTAGTAGGTACACTAATAACAAAAATGAAAATCTTATTACATGTTCTCAACCTTAAATCGATAGATAAACATAGAATATGGACTCTAAAATCACACAACCAATAATAATAAACTGTATTTTAGTCTGTGCTTTAATTCTACAACCCACAAAGGCACTTTTTATTTAAATTAGCTTCTGAAAGAAACTAAATTAAGAAGTATGTTAGAATTGCAGAGAAGTTGCTCTCTAGTGTACGATTTCTTTGGAAGAAAGAAGCTGCTTAGATATTTTTTAAGATGAAATAAAAATAAAACGTGCTTTAAGCGAATGGGTTATGAATTATGATGATAGAATAATAAATTGCAATTTATTTTTATGATGAAAACCTAAGAGAAATAGTTATCAAGGGAGAAAATGTTGAATATAAAATTAGTAAATAATTTTTTTTATCAATAAACAGTATTGATACAAATAAAAATCTTTTTATATTGCCAATAAATATTTAGGACGTTTAGGACATAGGTAATAATATAAATAATCATTATATAACAAACGAAAACGGACTTTTTCTATCTTCTCTGTAGTTTGAAATATCTTGTATTTTTTATAATGAAATGCCTCAGTATAGATATTAGTTTTGAAAAAACTAACATTTACTATACATCTATACTGTGGCAAAACCTTAGCGTACATAACCATGATAACTTTTGTTGCATTTGTGTTTAATCGATTTAGCATCATGGATACAGTTCCTCAAAAGCCATATCTTTTAATAAATAATTCTATTTCAACGAGGAAATGAAGCAACATAAAAGCTCACCCGTAAAAAGAGAAAAAAAAGTTTGAACGCAAACAGAGCGTTTCGAGCAGAAACTCTAAAAAATCACAGTGACGATATAAAAGCACGTATCGTTTGGCACATGCTGCTGTGCATAAAATGCCAGAACAATCACAGTAAATATCACAACACAACACAGGTACCAGGCTTAAACGAAGGTTGCGTGCGAGGACAATGTAAATTTTCAGAATAACCTCATTTTAAAAAATAATTCCATAGAAACTGCATTTTATTAGCAAAAAATTAGGTGTTGGATTGTGACAAAAATTTGGTATTTATTATTTTTATCATTTTAAACTTACTTACCCCCTTACTAATAAAGATTGAATAGCAGATGTATAGTTACACAATGGTTACTCTCTGTCAAACTATTTGAATTTGACATTAAAAAGAAAGTGACAAAACACTGTGTAACTATGCAGCTGCTATACAATCTTTATTAGTAAGGGGGTTAAATTATAGCGAAAACCTTAATATAACATTTTATTTTTGTAAAAACAATGGTTGAAAAATAAACCAAAACATCAAACAATCTCAGAGGAGTCCTTGGAAATTCGTAAAACCTTCCTCGAACATTAAAAAAACATATTATTATGGTAAAATTGTTTTAGATAAAAGTGCTTTCGATTTGTAGCACATAGGTACGTAGGTACGAATATTATTTGTACCAATAGAATTTTCCGATTTTCCGAATAAAAAAATGCCCACAAATCTGATTGAAGAAATCTGAAATGGTTTTCCTTATCAATTCTAACATTCATACTAAGTATATTACTTAGGAATGTCTTTTAGTATAACAAAGTAACTTACACGGAAAAGTAACTTCGCGATACGTTCAAAAGATAGCAATAACATTTAAATGCAAGGAATTTTCCGGTTCTGTCGCATGGCATTATTTTGCATATACGCTCGTGCAGACACTATCGATTTTGTCTGTGTTAGGGGGGCAGCCTGATAATCGTATTATAGAGCATTATAAATGTGTTGGGGCCCTACCGGTACTATATATTATGTGTTTTATAGATACAATGTGACCTTGGACAGCCCTCGCATTTTAGGGTCTCTGTGATGGTTGACAAATTGGAAATTGTAATTTGCGTTGTTACTTCATTGTGATGTTATTAATGTTGTGTTGTGACTTTGTGATATTTGTTTAGGTTGCTGGTGTAGACATAAGTATTAAGTATACAAAAACTAGGATAAAAATCTTGTCCATATTGATATTAAAACACTGAGAAACACGCCGAAGCACTTGTTCTTCCGCTTGACATCTCAAAGGCTTTTGACAGGGTTTGGCACGCAAGTCTGCTGAGCAAGCTTCCAGTACACAGAATACCCGCTGAGTTTTGTGGCTGGGTAGCCGACTTCTTAAGTGAACGGTCGATCAGAGTAGTCATTGACGGCTGCTCCTCTGACCACATGGTAATTGATGCAGGAGTTTCTCAGGGTCAGTGCTCACTGCGATGCTTTTCCTGCAGCGCATCGATGACCTGCTAACATCGGGAAATGTTGGCTATACAGACGACAGAACTATCATGGCTATCATGGAGAGATATCTGTCCAACGCGAGAGCCGGTGGAGATGAGGTGAAAATAATGAGAGAGACCATGGTTGAGCGATTGAACCTGACGTTAAGTCTCGTTTTCCAATGGGTGATGAAAATCTCGTCGGCTTCAACGCTTCTAAAAAGCAGGCGTGTCTGTTCACCGCTAAAAGGAGTCCATTCATCTTAACTCCTACTTTCCGAGGTAGGTCTATCCAAATAACCGCTTTTTTACTACTTTCCAGCTTCTTGGCATGGAGTTGTCTTCTGACTTTAACTTCGGCACTTCCATCAAGTCTAAGGCAGTCTATGGCTCAAACTACAGCTAGGAAGCTGAGCGTTCTAAATAAAGTCAAGCGGTTCTTTACGCCTGAGCAGCTTTTAACCCTTTATAAAGCTCAAGTCCGATCTCGCATGGAGTACTGCTGCCACCTTTGGGACGGCTCGGCTAAATATCAACTTGCTGCCCTGGACTTGGTTGAACGTAGAACCAAGAGATCAATAGGCGATGGAAAACTAGTAACAGCTAAGATTTACAGTTTAGCTCACCGCCGAAAAGTTGCTGCCTATCGGTCTTCTATAGATTGTACTTCGGCGAGTGTGCTCAAGAGCTGCATGAGCTCATTCCACCTTCTTCTTTCTACCATCGGACATCTAGACGCACTTGAGGTTACCACCCATTCTTGGTTGATATACCTCTTATGCGTGCCAAACGCTACTCAACATCGTTTATAATGCGTACGGCTAAGGAATGGAATTCCTTGCCAACGTCTGTGTTTCCAAGCGCATACAACCTGACTCTTTTCAAGGCCAGAGTAAAAAAGCACCTTCTGGGTAAGCTCACTCCATCGTAGACCCTGTCTTTACTTTCGGGTTAGACTAGAGTCAAACCCATTAATTATAAAACAAATGTTTTTTTTTAAAAGCTAAACAGGATACTTGAGAAAACTGTGAGCGATTGTTGTAATGACAATTAACTATTTTTAACTATGATACATACATTGGCCAGGCCAAATACTAAATGAAGCTGAGTTATCTTATATATTTATACTAATACTTACCTACTGTTTGGAGTTAGCTAACGGTCACTTTAATAAAAAAAAAAGTTGTGTTTTCTGATACTAATGTCAATTTTTTTTTATCAAGTAAGTATTAAAATTTAGCTGTAAAATTTAACTAAATTTTACAAATATTTACAAGGTAACTTCCAAAATTGTTTTGGAATCGTCATACTCGTATCGTTGGCTATCCAAATAATCCCAAATATATCTATGTATTTTACGTAACTTTTTAATAAAACACTGTACGTAACTGAAACATTTCTAAACTTCAAACTGTCGTGCGCATTACACTTTCTTGCAAATTAATCTTCTCACACACGCCACCCTGCCTACCTGTCGCGTTATTGAATTATGTAGGCTTCGGGAAAATTAAACGCGCGCTAACAAATCAGCGGATTCTGATTAAATATTAACTAACTTAAAACACATGTTCTTGACGACTATGAGGGAGAAATGGCTTATTATTAATCTTAATACAAAATGCTATGTAAAAGTCACATATGGGTTTCATGGTTTTACATATTACACATATCGTGTTGTTCACGCTTTTCATAATAAGGCTTTGTATTTGCTACATTGTAAGTGACAAATCTGAATGTATATTATTTAGTTTCTAACTGATTTCGAAACAAAAAAACATAAAAGCCCATTCTAGTCCACAACAGGATGTAGCCCTCTCCCGTGGAAGGATTTTACACAGTCAGGTTGCAGAGCGTGACCATTTTCATTGGAATACCCTTTTTTCAGATCCACGGAGATATCAGAGGTCACCTATTACTGGTTGGTAAATTCGACTTTACGTAGAACAAACGGCGTCTTACTTATTTTGATCTTTCCAATATCTTTTAATTTCATTTTCAAACATTTTACCTTTGAGTTATGTGATGTTCATTAGGGCGTAGACTCATATACAAAACTGGAGCCTCCTTACACGTAATTAAGGCGTGCTTAAATCCACGTGAAAACGTTGAGCCCAAATGAAATTAGCGTAAATCACATCACCGTCGGATTAACGATGCGACTCAGGGCGTCGTAGAATCGAATCTCATGTAGCGCGTTTGTGGTCTCACTTCGCTAGCAACGATGCGAGACGCGCCACAACGTAAGGCTCTGTGCAGATGGTACCGCTCAACACCGCCCCGGACTGGCATGCCGCTGCACGTGACTGTGTAGGTCTAGGGCTCTAATATAAGCCTGGCAAATGTAAATTACAATGACAATTTGGGTTACCTTGCGGTGTCTATGAGTATTTTAAATAATAAATAAATAAATACTTGGACAATGAAATAAAACACTTTTTAACGGATACTAGCGCGGTTTTATTGAATGTACTTTGGTATTTAGTTGGTATTTGGTTTGATTTTTGGTTTTGACAGTCCCCCGTGACCACGGCAGCTGCAAAGGTGCCGAAACGTCGGGAAAAACCAAAAATCAAACCAAATACCAACTAAATACCAAAGTACATTCAATAAAACCGCGCTAGTATCCGTTAAAAAGTGTTTTATTTCATGTCTAGTGAGCGCGTAAGCTTGAGAAGTGAATACTTGGACAATTTCACACAGTGCCATCTAGCCCCAAACTAAGCAAAGCTTGTAATTGGTGCTAGACAACTGATATACTACTTAAATACTTTTTAAATATACAGGGTGTCCCAAAACTTTACCACATGTAGAGAAAGTACCTTAAATATTGAAGATAGGAAATTTTACTGAAAGAAGACTTCATTTTGTTTTTAAAAAGAAACGGAACTGCATTCAATGATTTTTTGAAAAATCGCTAACGATTCGATACAAATTGATACAATTTATAATAATTATATGTTAAATTTCATAGTCTTCCTTTTGTTTAAGATGCTGTGTCACTTAAAAAATAATCCTTATGAATAACCCTTTCAATTGGTATAGTAAAAATAAATTTTAAAAAAATATTTTTTTCGATTTTGGTGGGTTCGATTCCTGCCTTAAGGCAGGCGTTTTTGAAAAATATTTGAATACAATTTCAATTTTCAAGTTCCAATTATTTTTAAAAATAAAAGGAAGTCTTCTTTCAGAAAAAATTCCTATCCTCAATATTTAAGGTAATTTTCCTCCGTGTGGCAAAGTTTTGGGACACCCTGTATACTTATTAAATATAGTAACACCCGACCCGTCACAGAAATTAAAATTTATCATTTCAATTTCTGCCCGGCCGGGAATCGAACCCGGGACCTCTTGCGTGGTAGGCGGCATGTTGACCACTGCACCACTCAGGTCGTCAGTATATTTTCTATTTTGAAATTGGTAGATGCAATGAATACAAAATTGACATGTTTTGAAAATATTGTCACGTTTATTAAATAGAGCCCTGGACCTACACAGTCATACGCAGTCATTACCTATTGGACCTTACTTTCACAAATGTAACCATCCATCCACTTGTTATAAACTGGCATCGCTCTAAAATTGTATCTTTTCCTGCCTGCTGAAGTGTGGTAGCAGTACGTCAAGCCGTCTAAATTGAAATAACTCAATGCTGCGGCTCGCCTGCAATAATTATTATAAACAGTCAAGCCACGCTTCAGCGAGCGGTACCATGTCTGCACAGAGCCTTAGTAGTTTGCTAAATCTAAGTTGAGAATTTTGAATTGGTGTGTAACCAATTATCTCGCTTCAATTAGTCGGTGAGTATGAGTTATTGGATACTGCGCAATACGTTTATATTCTGTTTAACTAATTGATATTCTGTTAGGGTTATTGCAGTTTCAGTTTTGCTTGAATATCTCAAACGAGTATTATCTTAAATTACTTAGAGATAGTTTGGTTACATCATTAGAATGAGTCTACCTTTTATGGCAGAACTTTTTATGTCATAATTTTATTATGCATAACAACTAATGGCATAAACTTCATGTCGCAGAAAATCGTTTGGCATACACTCATTTATCATACACTTAAAACGCATAATTTTGTAAGCCAGAATCATCTTTTGGCATACATTTCATATCCATAATAATTAAATAGTAGAACCATCATATCGCAGAAAGTTCACAGTCAGAACCATCATATCGCAGACAGTTTATAGTCAGAATCATCTTTTGGCATACATTTAATAGAAAATTCATATCTAGAATAATTTTGTATTGCTTACACGCATGTTTCATGCTGCATGCATCCTTACATGCAGACAAATAAACATGCATGCAAGCAAGCATGCAGCAAGCAAGCAAGCATGCAAGCAAGCATGCAAGCATGCAAGCAAGCATACAGCATGCAAGCAAGCATGCAGCATGCAAGCAAGCATGCAGCATGCAAGCAAGCATGCAGCATGCAAGCAATCATGCAGCATGCAGCATGCATGCAAGCATTGTGGAGCTCCGCTCGCTTCGCTCGCTCCGCTGCGAATGGTCAAAACACTAACCTAACCTAACCTACTGGTAGGTGCATTAAAAGTTTATCTTTATAGCGGGGGGCCTCAGGCCCCCCGACCCCCCCGAGCAGGGGGGCCAGCCCCCCTGCACCCCCCGGCAAGCATGCAAGCAGCATAAATAAGCATTCAAGCATGCATGCATGCAAGCAAGCAGCATGCATATCGGTTTTGCAGCGGTTCGTTCTGTTGTTGACTTTTGTAGCACAACATTTACAAAAATTCAACATATTGACTTTTTAAGACAATTTTTTAATTCAATTTAACGTTATGCAATTTTTTAGTGATTACAATATGCTTGATGACATTATTCTTAATGAAATTCTACCATATTCGTAGTATACCATGTGAAAATTATACCAAATAATTGTCTACTAAACAAACGTTATGCCAAACGAAATTCTGCGAATAAAAATTTTGTCAAAGGTATTTATGCCTAATGAAATTCTGCCATCTGAATAGTATGCCATTGTAAATTCGAGCATGTAAACATTCTGCCAAACAATAATTATATTAAACAATTTTTATGCCTTAAAAATATTCGTTTAAAGAAGATTCTGCCAAGTGTGTTCTGCCAAATAAATTTCGGAGCATCAATTTTCTGCCAGATAGAGGTAACCCCATTAGAATATCCCTTTCTTACTTGACAAATAAATTTAAGTATTTTGTCTGTCAGAAGGCCGAACTAACGTGTATTACTACTGATCAGAGGGTTTATAAAATGAGAATGCATAGTAGTATAAATTCAAAATACATTTATTATAGCAAATAATTTTACTAAGCATGTAAATAAACTAAGCTTTACTAAGGAAAATAATAATCAGCAATTGTTATAAAGCATTAGTATCCAAAACAATGATACATAAAGTATGTATCCAGCTACTTGCTATGATATAGTATAAATAAGTAAAAGACAGTAATAGGACATACCTTAATTATAAGTAAAATAACAGGCGTACTCACACACTTTAGGAGACAGTCCGATCGCTACGACGCGCACAGAAATAATGCCCGATACCCGGCCGTGCAACGACTTTTATAGGCTTTGCGCCGGGGAGGGGCGCACTCGACAAACAACACCTGCGCTCGCATGCGAGCGCACGTGTTGTCCGTCGCACAAACATGTTATTCACAAGTAGTTGGCGCACAGCCGGGTGGCTCACAAATAAGTAACACAAAATAATAAATGTATTATACTTTATAGGTAGGTAATTAATATAGCTGCCGACAGTCGGCCATCCTATATTAAGCATGTCCTCGTGCTTTATATCTGATTTCTTTCTCAGTAATTCCGACTATAACAAATTATATACTATAATTATACAAAATTGAATATATTTAAAATTCTTATTTGACATACAATAATATTGAACCTACAAGAATCACTGCTACATCTAGAACTTGCCTAGACAATATTTTTAGCAATTGTAACATACTTGATAAAGGAATAATAAACTGTATTCGTTCTGACCATAGCGGACAAATAGCTTCCCTTGAGCACCATCATGTTCCTTATCAGTGTAATATAATTTGCAGGCCTCTAACGAAAGGTAAATTGGAAAATTTTCATAATAATGTCACCGCCAAAACTCTTTGCTTACCTAGTAAAGATGACCCCAATTCTCATTATAATGATTTATTTAATTTAATTAAGGTAGAATTTGATAAGACATTTAAGCAAAGAACTATTCAATCAAAAGTTTTCGAAAAGAAATTCAGTGATTGGGCAACACCAGGCATCTATGTTAGCAGAAATAAGTTGTTTGAATTGTATGGTCAGAAAACAATTTCAAATGATCCCGAATTTCATGAATATGTAAGAAACTATTCAAAAATGTTCAATAAAGTATGTACTTTAGCAAAAGCAAAATGTATATCTACAATAATTCATCAGTCAGATAATAAAATAAAAGCCACTTGGAATATTATAAACAAAGAGACTGGGAAAACTAAAAGTAATGACTGTAAATTCTCATTAGTATCAGACAATAAAATTATTAAGACAGATGAGGGTGTGGCAACAATTTTTCAGGATTTCTTTTCTAAAATACCTCTTGCAACTACCAGTAATTTGAATTCATCTCCAAACATCTCTGTCTCCCTCTTGGAATCATGTGTTGATAAGTGCAATAATATATTTAAATTTAGACATATTTATGGTGATACCATTCTTAAAACATTTAATTCAATAAATATAAAAAAGACTGAAGATCTCTGGGGCATTTCAACTCACGTAATTAAATCTATAATAACTACCATTGCTCCCCATCTTGCTTTTATTTTCAATAAGTGTGTTGATGAAGGGATATTTCCAGACTTAATGAAATATAGTAAAATTATCCCTCTTTTTAAATCTGGGGACAAAAAGATCATTTATGATCAATTATTAGCACATTTTCTTATCAACAAACTACTTCACGAGAAACAATTTGGTTTTACTCGTGGTAGATGCACAACTGATGCTGGAATTGCACTTCTCAAACACGTCTTTGAGGCATGGGAGGGTAAACAAGATGCAATTGGTATATTTTGTGATCTCTCTAAAGCATTTGATTGTGTCAGTCACAGTACTTTATTGAATAAATTGGAACATTATGGTGTATCAAAAAATGCAGTAAGCCTTATGCAATCGTATCTTTCGGCGAGAACCCAAAAAGTTGTTGTAAATAAAACAGAATCTTATGAAGCACCCATTACCATGGGCGTGCCGCAGGGATCGATATTGGGTCCATTACTTTTTCTTATATATATTAATGACCTTCCTTACTATACCAAAAACTT
Organism: Agriphila geniculea; assembly: GCA_943789525.1. Taxonomy (NCBI): domain Eukaryota; kingdom Metazoa; phylum Arthropoda; class Insecta; order Lepidoptera; family Crambidae; genus Agriphila; species Agriphila geniculea. Next base: position 9,045,377 of record OX038877.1, on the reverse strand, counting down.
GTGTGAAATAGTACTGTTTGCTGATGATACTTCTTTAATTTTTAAAGTTGATAGAGGATGTGACTGCAGTGACGATGTAAACAGCACTCTTTCCAAGGTGATGCATTGGTTTACTATTAATAATCTGAAGCTTAACTCTAGTAAAACTAAATGTGTCAAATTTTCACTTCCTAATGTGAGGCAGGTTCATACCACAATAAATGTAAATGGCGAAGTAGTCGAATTGGTTGACTCAACAAAATTTTTAGGTATTACTATAGACTCGCGGTTGCAATGGGACCCTCATATCGATGCCCTGTCAAGCAGACTTAGTTCTGCTGCCTTTGCCGTTAAGAAAATAAGGCTTCTGACCGACATTGAAACAGCAAGATTGGTTTACTTTAGTTATTTTCATAGTATTATGATCTACGGTTTGATGTTGTGGGGCTCAGCTGCTAATATTAATAACATATTCATCTTACAAAAAAGGGCAGTGCGCGCTATATACAACTTACGGTCTAGAGATACCCTTCGTGACCTATTTAAAGAAATTAAAATATTAACGGTTGCTTCCCAATTCATCTATGAAAATATTATACATGTAAAGAAAAACTTAGATAGCTTTGTAAAAAATAGTAATATTCATGAATTCAATACAAGAAACAAGGACAAACTTGCTGTTCCAAGACGCAGATTGCATAAAACCGGAAGCTCTTTTTTGTGTAGATGTATTACCTTCTATAACAAGATTCCACAAAAAGTCACAGAACTGCCCTTGGAAAAATTTAAAAATACTGTTAAATCCAATCTTATGAGTAAAGGCTATTACACTGTTGACGATTATTTGAAGGATAATAACGCATGGGCATAGCTTTTGTATTTGTTAATTATTACTCTAATGCCTCAGTATAGATTAGAAAAGTCCGTGGTTCTTTCATAGGTCTAGATAAATAGTTCTTTAAAACTCCAAGTAATTAAAAACGTTGATTTTCTCTTTTAACTATGAATTGTGAAAAGTGTCCTACCTACTTAATAACGTACCACTGGCTTCTTGACTCGACGACTTAATATGGGTAGCTTTAGTATGTCATGCTCACTTTAAACATTTCTGCGGTGGTGTCGTGTGAGGCGGGTCGTTACGTTCCCTCAAATATGGTTGAGCGAAACGATGGCTGGTTCATGCGTCATGCTCGTGAACGGGTGCTGCCAGTGGGAATGGGTCTGCTTCTGTCTGCTTGTATTAAGGGCGTCGTATATAAAAAATCTGTTTTATATTGTCTGTATGTATGGCACTTCTTACTCGAAACGTATATATCATAATAACTTACCTTGTTTTGATTTATTTAATTGCAATATTTTTGCTTTCTATGGTCAGTATTTGTGTATTATAAAATTCATAAGTGCTGACTATAAAAAGTAAAATATAAAATACATAAATATTGCCTATGAAAAGCTCTTGGATATTAGTTTTCAATTCGATGCCTTAACATGGGTAGCCTTAGTATGTCATGCTCTCTTTAATCATTTCTGCGGTGGTGTCGCGTGAGGCGGGTCGTTACGTTCCCTCAAATATGGTTGAGCGAAGCGATGGCTGGTTCATGCGTCATGCTCGTGAACGGGTGCTGCCAGTGGGAATGGGTCTGCTTCTGACTACCTATCTTAACGCATATAGAATTGTAAAGTTTTTATTTTTTTTTTCTCTCTTGTAACAGCCTAGACTGAATAATAACTTCAAACTTTGAATTTAGCTTGAAGCCTGTAAATTGATTAAGAAAATTTGTAATTCATTAAGTAATGATCTAATTAAATTTTATTTATTTGTTAATCTTTGTTAAAGTCTGGAAACGATATACATATTTGTAAATATCGTTCCATTTGATAAAGCTGGTAAGTTTTTTGCGCCCGTTTTTCTTGTCAGCTAAAAGACGTCATAATGGGTGGTAGGGCAAAAAAATTATTTGACGATTTAAAAACGCTCATTATGTGAGCTTATTTAAATAAAGATTTTTTTCATTCATTCATTCATTCATTCATGCCTTTTATTTAGTACAAACAAAAAATAGGTAGAATTTATGTAATTTTTGTACAAATGTAGGTAGGACCCTTCCGTCCAATATACATAAATAGGACCCTTCCGTCCAATAAACATAAATAGGACCCTTCCGTCCAATAAACATAAATAGGACCCTTCCGTCCAATAAACATAAATAGGACCCTTCCGTCCAATAAACATAAATAGGACCCTTCCGTCCAACATAAATAAATTATAGGACCTTTCCGTCCAGCATAAATGTGGTATATTGAACCCTTTAGATTCAATCACCTGTAATCAAATTAAATTTAAAACACAAATCATTAATAAATTAAAAACACAAATCATAGTTATATTAAAAACACAAATCAAAACTAAATTAAAACAAATCATAAACCTTTATTGATATTATTAATCGGACTCACTAGACAATTCATTGTCACTATCATGAGGTCTTTTAAAGTTTAACCAGGGTTTAATTTTATCAACAGCCACTATAGTTGAGTAAAGCCTATTGCCCTTTTTTGTTAAAGGCGTATCTTTAATGTGATACCGATCGTTATCAAGAGCTTCGGTTATTCTATACGGGCTTTGAAATCTAGGGACTAATTTTCTACTTTGCCCTGTCGATGGTATTTGGCGTTCAACCCGTACAAGATCACCCACTTTATATTTAATTGGTTCACAACGTTTTTTGTCGAAATTATTTTTTTCTTTCTCTTGATTAGCTTCAATATGGGAGCTTATTTTATCACGAATCTCATTTATATTCTGGCTGTCGTTAACCTGAGTAATGTCCCCTTCCAATTCAGAAATAATTCTATTTTCTGTACACCCCGTCATTCTCTTTCCAAACAAAGCTTCTGCAGGAGTTCGGTTTATTCCCTTATTAAATGTATTGTTCATACCCCACTGCACATCGGGAAGATGATCGTCCCATTTATTCTCTTCTGTACCGATTGTTTTAGCCGTTAACGAATCTACAATAATTTTATTATACCGTTCTACTTGCCCGTTTGCTCTAGGGGTAGCAACGGCGTTTAAAATATGTTTGATTCCCTTTTCGATCATAAATGTTTTAAAACTATCGCTAGTAAACGATGTTCCCCTATCAGAGATTATTCTACGCGGTGTTCCAAAAATTCCAAAATACTCATTAAGTACTTTTAACGTTGACTGAGTTTTCGTGTTTCTAACCGGCTTCAAGAAAATAAAACGAGTGAATGCATCGATAATTACCAAAATATACATGTTTCCTTTAGTACTTCGCACAAATGGTCCAGTGTGATCTATGTGTATCGTGTCAAAGGGAATGGCTACTTTCGGTATCGGATGAAGGAAACCAGGTTTCTTTCCTGTGGTAGCTTTTGAGTATGCACATTCCAAACAAGAATCAACGTATTTTTTTATGAAGCGTCGCATTTTCGGAAACCAATAGTTAGATTTGATTTTCTCTAAAGTTTTATCAAACGCGAAATGACCAATATCATCGTGATTTTGCTTCACTATTTGCCAGCGCACTCCCTTTGGCACGACCCACCGATCACCGTCTGGAGTTATACGAAACAGTTTTTCATTTTTTTAATTTAAAGTTAGTTTTAATATCAACCATATTATCAATTTCGGGATCCTTAAGAATCTCTGTCACCCGTTGTAGTTTCTCATCAGCACCTTGTACAGTTGTTAGCCAGCTACAGTCAGATACCGTGAAAACACTTAAAATTTCTGTGCAAGAGACTGGGTTTCGACTAAGCGCATCGATATGGGACATATTCGTGCCTGGTCTGTATTCGATCGAGAAATTATACTCCTGCATTTGTTCCCACCAACGCGCCACCCGAGGAAGCATATCCTTTTTTTGAAACGTGGCCTTTAAAGAGTTACAATCCGTTACAATTTTGAATTGTACACCAATGAGGTAAACTCTAAACTTTTGAAGGGATGAAACTACTGCTAAGGTCTCAAGATCGTAAGATGAATAATTTTGTTCTTGGGGAGTAGTTTGCCTACTAAAATAGGCTACAGGTTTGAGTAACTTATTATTATCTTTTTGTAAAAGGATCCCTGCTACCCCCAGTTTACAAGCATCAGTATGTAACTCGGTTTCGGCCTCAGGGTTGTACAATGCTAAAACAGGTTTTTGAGATAGTTCCTTTTGAAGAGTTCTAAAAGCCGTCTCTTGAGCGGATCCCCATGTCCAATTGACGTCTTTTTTAAGTAAATGAGTAAGCGGTCTTGATATTACAGAAAAATTTGGGATGAAGCGTCTAAAAAAACTCGCAAGTCCTAAAAATTGCCGAACATTGTGTTGATTTTGTGGTATAGGGAACCGCTCAACTGCGTCGACTTTCTTACTACCAGGACTTATGCCATTTTCAGATACTTCGAAACCTAGGTAGTCTACAGTGCGCTTAAAAAAGAAACATTTAGATGGGTTCAAGGAAAGCCCTGCATCTTTAAATAACTGTAGTACGGATTGTAACCTCGTCATGCCTTCAGATATAGTTTTAGAAGGGATAATGACATCGTCTAAATAAGCCAAAGCTTCACCATGACGGGCGGCTCCTAATATTTGATTCATGATCCGCTGAAAGGTGGCAGGTGCATTTGCGAGTCCAAATGGCATCCTGTTGAACTCGAAATGCCCATCAGGAGTCACAAACGCGGTCTTATGTTTATCACTCTCACGAATGGGTACTTGATAGTATCCTGATGTAAGATCTAAAGTTGTGTAAAACTTATTTCCGGCTAGAATATCGAGTTGGTCATCTATAAGGGGCATAGGATAAGTTTCTTTAATTGTTTTTTTATTAAGAGCTCTATAATCAATACATAGGCGAAACTCTCCTGTCTTCTTTCTAACAAGTACTATAGGACTAGCATAGGGTGACGTTGATGGTCGAATAATATCATTACTAAGTAGTTCGCTAATCATACCTCTAACATTTTCTTTTTCTTTAATAGCAAGTCTATACGGCCTATAGACAACAGGTTGAGAATCATTTAAGTCTATCTTCATATCCCCTGCCGAAGTAGCACCTAATTCCGAAAGGTTGAATGCAAAACATTCTCGAAAATTATTTAAAAGTGTTAATAGTTGATGTTTACATTCAAGAGGGAGATCACTATCTATATTCAAATGAGTTTCATTTATAGGTTGCAAGAAAGATTGGTTGACATTTAAGACCTGAGACTGAGTCTGTTCCTCGCGAGCAATTATACCACGAGCAATCAAAATATTCTCGGGGAGTTGTACCTTATCTGTCGGTGCACAGCTCACAACAATCTGTCCTTGACCCCTTTGGATGAAATACAAGCCAGATAATACAGAGTACCTCACAGAACCCTTATATCGTAAACTCCCTTCGACGAATAGTTCCCCTTCAAAATCAGGATTATCTGTATATACCTCAATAACTGACAAACCCTCTACGCTAGTGTTGTTTTTACAATAGAGCTTTATCTTTAGGATAGTGGTAACAAAGTCTAAATCAGCAATCTCTAAGGAACTACTAGTTTTTCTGAAAGCTATATGCGGTTGCTCTGTAAAAGTATGTCCAACCATCAGAGGAACTTGCATCGCATTATCTGGAACTATAATTATGTCTAAATCGGCTGCAATACCATCTATAACTATGTGTGTCCTACATTTCCCCAAAGGCTTAACAACCGAATTGATAAAAACCTCGCAAAACAGGTAGATCAGATGTGTTGAGCTGTGCACCAATGTTATTAAAATCGGTTTTTCTTATCATAGAGCATTCACTTCCGAAATCTATATAAGCAGTCATGGCAGTACCATTCACAATAGCTTGTTTAAAATATTTTTGATTAGGCTCCATCGTGCACATATAACTTGTGCCTAAGTTGGATTCATTATTAGCTACCCGTAGTACAGTCTTATCTGAGGCGGGTATTTTTGAATAACAGTTCTCAGTCTCATGTCCAATCTTGCCACATTTACTACATTTTTTTTAAAGGTTGTTTGCATTGTGCAACCGTATGACCTTCCTGTTTACAATTTAAACAACGGATAGGTCTAGGATTTAAACGTAATTGAGAGTCAACACTTTTGATTGGGGGACCTTTAAACATTTTACGATCATTGGTGGGTTTGACATTCCTCACATTACGCAAATAAGATAATAATTTATCAGGGTTTTCGAATTTAACAGCTTCTGCACCCAACCTTACGGACCTATCGTCAATGCCGTGTAAAATACACTCTACCGACCGAGATCCTATTATACCGCATCTATTTATCAGAGCTATTTTTTCGTAATAGTAGTCTTCTAACGAATCAGTATATCGTGCACGTTTAACAAGCATATCACTTAGCATCTGACCATAATTTTCTTCCGAAGGGAATGCAGAACACAGTTTTTCCTGCCATTCGGTCCAGGAGTAAAGAACAGACGATAGACCTTCGTACCATCGTTGGGCTACGCCCCGTAACTTAGGCAATGCGAAATGAATAGTTTGTTTTTCTGACCAACCGTATATACATGCGCATTGGTTGACTTTATGTAACCACATGGTCATCGTCTGTTCCTTCCTAGCTGGATCAAATTCAGGTACAGCGTTCTGCATCGATCCAAACTTATCTAACGAATCATTACGGTTCACGGAAGTGATAGCCTTAACAATTTGTTCAATATTATCCATACTATAGGTTTGTTTGGACTCACTCAGTTTTTCTTCATTATTCTTCACCTTTGGACTGCGTGGCGGCTCATCTCGATGACTCACTGGCCGCTCGTAGTGGTGATTGCACGACCGCTCTTCGAGGCGATTGGGCGACCGCACGTCGCGGCGGCTGGGCGACCGCTCGTCGCGATGGCTGTGCGACCGCTCGTCGTGATGGCTGCGCGACAGCTTGTCGCGGCGGCTGCGCGACCGCTCGTTGCGGCGGCTGCGCGACCGCTCGTCGCGGCGACTGCGCGACCGCTCGTCGCGGCGGCTGCGCGACCGCTCGTCGCGGCGACTGCGCGACCGCTCGTCGCGGCGGCTGCGTGACCGCTCGTCGCGGCGGCGGCGTGACCGCTCGTCGCGGCGGCTGCACGACAGCTCATCGCGGCGGCTGCGCGACCGTTCGACGTGGCGACTGCGTGACCGCTCATCGCGGCGGGTGCACGACTGCTCGTTATGGCGGCTGCGCGACCGCTCGTCGCGACGACTGCGCGACCGCATGTCACGGTGACTGCGCAGATGTTCATCGTGGTGACTGCGCATCCGCTCATCGCGATGGCTACGCGACCGCTCCCTGCACCGACTGAGCGAGCGCTCACTGTGATGAGCGCCGGACTGCCCGTTGCAGCGACTACGAGTCCGCCCGCGGCGATGACTTGACCCGGCTTCTTGGAGTTGTCCACTACGATGATTGTCGGTGCCTGATTCTTGTATGCCGAGTACTTTAACCTGATTGCTCGGCTGCATTCCGGAAGGCATCAGTATTGGACTCACAACAGCGGGGCTTCGGGTCACCTGCTGCACTTCTTGGCAGTCATTTGCTTCCATATTCTGAGCCATTAGCTGAAAATACATATTAAAATATTACGCAGAAAGCCCGATGTTTAATATAAAGCTTTCTTTGCGTAAAAGATGAATACTTTATTATGTAAGAAAAAAAATGAGGGAGAGAAAAAAAAGAAACCATCCCCACTTCTGATATGTCAGAAGGCCGAACTAACGTGTATTACTACTGATCAGAGGGTTTATAAAATGAGAATGCATAGTAGTATAAATTCAAAATACATTTATTATAGCAAATAATTTTACTAAGCATGTAAATAAACTAAGCTTTACTAAGGAAAATAATAATCAGCAATTGTTATAAAGCATTAGTATCCAAAACAATGATACATAAAGTATGTATCCAGCTACTTGCTATGATATAGTATAAATAAGTAAAAGACAGTAATAGGACATACCTTAATTATAAGTAAAATAACAGGCGTACTCACACACTTTAGGAGACAGTCCGATCGCTACGACGCGCACAGAAATAATGCCCGATACCCGGCCGTGCAACGACTTTTATAGGCTTTGCGCCGGGGAGGGGCGCACTCGACAAACAACACCTGCGCTCGCATGCGAGCGCACGTGTTGTCCGTCGCACAAACATGTTATTCACAAGTAGTTGGCGCACAGCCGGGTGGCTCACAAATAAGTAACACAAAATAATAAATGTATTATACTTTATAGGTAGGTAATTAATATAGCTGCCGACATGTCTTAGATTAAAAATTGGTCGTTGTTAGTCTAATCTATTTACTACTAGAACTACTAGAATAAGTAGGATAAATAAGATTGTACTACAAATTTTGTAAAAAGTTGGAAAATAAACATTATTTATTATTATTATTATTTCATCAAGATTAATTCGATACATAAATAATTATGCATCTTGTACAATTTACTTTATTTACAATAAAGCTCCAATACCTAAGTCAAATGAAATACGTATAAAATGAAAAACAGTGATATTTGCACACTTGACAATTTCGATATTGTCATCGCTCTAACTTTAAAGGAAAGCCTAGAGCCAACGAAATTGTCGAGACGAGACAAACAGAAATCAATGTACTAATGGAAAAGTAATATCACAGCAGTCCAAGAAAGGGAATAATAAATACACTTGCGTGCAAACAAATCGACTCATCGTGTTGCTGGCTTTCATACCAACGTATACACTTCGAGGCGTCAATAATAAAAAGTAAACGCTTATCCGTCGTAACTTTTTTAAAGATATATACAACGTGAAACGCGTGTAAAAACTTGTTGTTTCATACATTTTGATATTTTTGTTAGTAATTTTTGTATGAATCAGCAGATTTTTTTTTCGCGGTCTCAGAGTTGGTCCCATAGTAAAAGTTGTTCAGTTTAATGGTCCTTAGCTATCATATTCGGCATTAGGGAGATTTGTAACACATTATATAGGCCTTAAAAGCTATCAACCTCTCAATAAAAAAAACAAATGAGTAAATCTTAATATGGATAAAAATCAAGATTTGTTCAATGGTATGTCTAAGAAAACGGAGCAGTTAAATAAAATTTAGTTGAGTGGAGTTCATTAACACAAAAATCGATGCAGAAATAATCTCATTTTTATTGCTGATAATATGTACTACGGTATTTTGTTTGATGTTGTTTTCAAGGTGTCGCCATCTTTGAGGTCCCGGTTTCGATTCCTGGTCTGGGTGTTTGTATTTCCACCGTTGTCTCTGATTTCCAAACACAAGTGCTCTAACTACTTAATTTGGAATCAGAGCAATGTCTGTAATGTTATCTAATTTCTTTATTTTTTCATACAAAAAGGAGTTTTACTATGAACTAATAGCACGAAGAATCGATTTAATTGCAAGCAAGTGTCTTTATCTTTGACAATGTCTGTTAGAGGATTTTATAAGAGCAAAATGCAAAATACGCATACATTTGCATTTCTAAGTCCTTGTAACGAAATGGCGTATTGGATTCGGATTCAAGTTTCGATGCAAATATAGAAATGGAATATTGAATATAATATCTTACTTTGGTTTCAACAACAGATGATATTATTTATTTGTGAAGCAAGATATTATTATTTACTTAGTTTATATCGAATGAAATAATAATCCCCAGATTCTATTTTCTAAGGTCTGCAATATTTAGATGATCTCCTTTATACAAATCCGATATATCATATTTCTGATAGGTTTTTTCAGTATTGTATTTTTTGCAAGTTTTTCATTCTTATTTTATTATAATTTTACTTTATTACTATTCTTCAAATATAGTTTTTATGTGGAAAAAATGCACTTTATGATAACATCATACCATCATTTTATAGTCGCATCGCGAGAAATTATTGACCTTTGAAAATATTAAAGATTTTTTATGTTTGATGTTTGGCTATACAATGTGTTACAAAAAAAACCCCCTTAAATCGGATACGGTAGAGTACCATCCATACGAGGGTCAACCGGCTCGAGGGTACCAGTCTTCTCCAAGCTGGTGTAATTTGGAGATATCACAGGCGTATGACATCGGTCATCGCTGTGAGAAAAACGAACGTCAGTCGAATAAATGGATAATTAATATGAACAAGTAAAACAAAACGACCTCGGAAAATTATTATAAAGCGCCTCTGTAGTCTAGTCGTTCATCCACACGTGTAGACGCAGGAGTCTCGGGTTTGATTCCCAGCAGTTATTATGTTCCCATTTATCTCAAGAACGGTTTGACCGATTCAGATGCTTTTTTAGAGTGTTTAGAGATAACATATTAATTCTTTGAAAAGTTCAAAATAAAAAGCAAAACCAAAAAAACCCACGATAGTTAAAATAGTTATTCTTAATTAAATATGTTTTTCGATAATCACCTGACTAAAAGTGATGTAGGTGAGGTGAAGTAGTATACTTTATCTACCTCATTCATTCATAAATTACAAACGCAAGAAAAATCCGTCTGCCACTGCCATTTGCCATCTATCTCTCTGTTATATTTTAATTAAAATTTTAAGAAAGGCAACTATTTACCTAACTATCTTTGTCTCCAAAAGTACATTCCCAATACATAATCAATTACAACTACGAAATATTATTTCACGTCGGTATAGGTAATGGAAACCCCGACAAACATTTTTTTGCGTTTGTAGTTTATTAATTGTATAGGTGACTTCACTTCACTTTCACTTCACTTCACTTCACTTCACTTCACATCACTTCACTTCACTTCACTTCACTTCACTTCACTTCACTTCACTTCACTTCACTTCACTTCACTTCACTTCACTTCACTTCACTTCACTTCACTTCACTTCACTTCACTTCACTTCACTTCACTTCACTTCACTTCACTTCACTTCACTTCACTTCACTTCACTTCACTTCACTTCACTTCACTTCACTTCACTTCACTTCACTTCACTTCACTTCACTTCACTTCACTTCACTTCACTTCACTTCACTTCACTTCACTTCACTTCACTTCACTTCACTTCACTTCACTTCACTTCACTTCACTTCACTTCACTTCACTTCACTTCACTTCACTTCACTTCACTACACTTCACTTCACTTCACTTCACTTCACTTCACTTCACTTCACTTCACTCCACTTCACTTCACTTATATTATGTTTTTATTGAGATAAACCAACATAATATTTGATGTCATTTTGACCAATGCTAAGCAGTTGACAGATAAAAAAAAATAAGTTTAAAAAAACTTGTTACATACGAAAAAAGTTCCAAACAACATTACTCGAATGGAATCCGTTTTATTGGCAATAAATAATATTGAGGCTGAAACGAAGGTGCAAGTTGTTTGATGGAATTTATTTTGCGTTAACCAGATTGTCTGGGAATCCACTTATCAACAGTCTAGTGGCTTTAGAACTGTTTTCTGGGCGTTTTATTTCGATGGAAATGTCTCATTATGTAGGCAAATATGTAATATCCTAGCTCATTTTATAAAGCAACATTTATTAGTTTTTTAATGTCTGGCTGGCATGATATATCACGGTGAATATTATAGGAGTTAACAAATTATTTCTAGCTTATCTCGTTTATCTCGTTCAGAATATATTTACATTCAGCTTTATGTGATATTATGATTCATCTATAAAAAGAAAATTATATTAGCTTCCCAAAGCTATGAGTGGTCTAGTTATTTATTTATGTCATGATCTTCAGAAGTGCATCACCTTTAAGTTTTATCAGTAAAATTAAAACAAACAAAACGAAGCTGGGGCCGTACCGGCGAACTTACATGGCTATCGTTAACGTTTTCATTTGACAGATGGATGTGACACATTGCTACTTCTATTTGGCATAAATAAAAACTTACCAAAGAAAAGTAGCAATGTATCACATCCATCTGTCAAATGAAAGCGATTACGATAGCCATGTAAGTTAGCCGGTAGGGCACCTGAACATAGGAAACGCTTGTGTAGAACATACAATCGGGTCAGTTCTGACTTAAATATTTCTTATCCCTTTGCAAAAAACCGTAGACTGTTTATAACCCTGCACCAGGACACGTAGTTGGATTATTTTAAACTTTAATTTATATCTATTTCTAGTTGTGATTATTCTGTGTAGGTTATTGTATGTAGATTTTAAGTATCATTTTATTTAGTACATGTTGTGTTTGTCTATAATAAATTGTGCAATTAGATCACCATTAATTTGTGTAATTAGAAAGTAAGTTTTATTGTTACAATTGTTGACCAACCATTAATAAATAAAATTTAAAAAAAAGAAACCCAGTATTAAAATTAAATATTTTTATAATATTGTTCATAGGATTCAAATGCCTCATTAAAACTATATTTATGAACAAATTCCTCTATTGCACCAACAAAAATTACTCTATTAATGTAGCTACTATCACTAAAAGCTTTTAATTTTTCAATTAACAAAGCAAGTTCAGAGATTTTCTGCATCGTCGGCGGCGACCGTTCAAAATCTAATTGAAATTTAAACTTTTAGACCCTGAATAAGTGGTAACACTGGTAGCTAGATTTTAATATCGTGTCAAATGGTTTTCGTTAAAGTAAATGCGTCGTTGGAGGCGGGAGATTCTGAAAATGTCTTAATTTCCTGAATCCGATGTCGCGGTCTTGGTTGGATTAGCACGCCTTTGCGGTGTCGCCACAAAAATGCGTTTTTACTATACTTTACGTTATGGTAACTAAATCGACAGTATATTCAGGATTTCCTGAAAACTACTTATGCGGTTTCAAATTTAAAAAACAGGACCTATTGTGGGTCAAACTTGGTGTAACAACGTTTGAATCATTTCAATCGGTTTAGCCGTCTTTGGTAATCGGTGTACATACAAAAAAAATACACGATTAATATACCTTTTTTTGAAGTCAGTAAAAAATTAAGACTCCCTTAAAATCCATTGAATTAAATAAATTGTTAATGAGTATGTTCACGAGAGACTATCTTTCGGATAAATATTGGTATTATATGCATTTTTTAGGGTTCCGTACCCAAAGGGTAAAAACGGGAAGTCTGTCTGTCTGTCTATCTTTCTGTCACCAGGCTGTACCTCATGAACCGTGATAGCTAGACAGTTGAAATTTTCACAGATGATGTATTTCTGTTGCCACTATCACAACAAATACTAAAAACGGAATAAAATAAATATTTAAGGGGGCTCCCATACAACAAACGTGATTATTTTGCCATTTTTTGGTACGGAATCCTTCATGCACGAGTCCGACTCGCACTTGGCCGGTTGTTTTTTATTTACCTAAAACATTATTAAGAGTCTAGATTAAAATTTACTTATTACAATCGTGCAGCCAAATGCTTATTGTACCCAATAATTATTCTATAAACAGTGCCTTACCCTTTCTGTCCAAAATAAATCTTAGCAATAAGCCAGTGGTCGTACATTTGTGGCAGTTTCGCCGTCTCTACGGCATTTAAGCCCCGAATTCGCTCTTATCCAGTGATATAAATCTTTTAACACTCAGTCCCGGATTTAGTAGATCTGGCCAGATATGGCCGACACTTGCTAACTCCTACAAGAGCAATTAGCTTCAGTTTTAGAATCCTCGTAATCTCAAATAAACCGGCAAACGAGGTGCTTGTGATTTAAATAAGCAAATAGATGCCGGGAAAAAGATTTCCCTGGTGTTTTAAATTTAATACTGTCTTGCTCGCTTTTATCTTTTGCCCGGGTATTGTTTGAAGAGTTCTATCTTACATATCATGATGTAAAACAGCCTGTTTATTTGTATTTTTGCCCTAAAAGTGGCTGCACTCAAGTTTTTCATTTGTGTTTATTTTTTAAGGGCGGGTAATTATTAAACTTTTTCTTTGAAATTGATATAAATCCTTTAAAAATTACTAGTAATAAGAATAGATAAGACCACCCGTTGCAATACTGTTAAATTAACTTTTGTAGGTTGGTTACATTTATTTACTTATACTGCTCCATCTTTGAGTGATAATGTAGTTAAGCTATATATACGGTGCCTTTGGTCTTAAATTAGCGATAATTTAAAGGCGTGAAATACACCTAATTTTATCGACAAAAACACCTACTTACATGTGGGGTCTATCCCCACTCCTGTTTTACTTTTTATTTTAGATGACTTTACGGAAAAATAATAATTTTATCCGGATTTAGAAGTCCTACAGTTATAAGAAAAATATTGTTCGAAAGCTAATAATATTTTTATTACCTATCAATTTAAAAAATTATATGTATAAACTTTCAGCTCAAATACGCCATAAACATTACTGAAGTAAAATTTTATACGAAATTTGTATGCTTTTTTCGAGTTTTTATTACATTTCTCAAAAACTAGGACATTAATGTCCATTTTTTTGTATTATTCAAATACACAGGGATATTATCTACAAACTACTTTAAAATTTATTGCTCTAAGTTACATATTGTGAGAGTTATTTTTGTTTGAATTATGACTTACGCTACCAAAAAATGATTATTTTCAAAAATGGACATAATTACAAGCATTTTGAACATATTTTAAATTAGATTTGTAATTTTATCTGAATACAAATTTAATCAAATGATAACATCTAGTTTTGAGTTTTAATATTTTTTAATTTTCGAAAATAACCATTTAGTGTTTGTAAGGGTCACATTCAAACAACAATAGCTCTCGAAATATGCCACCAAAAGCAATAAATTTCGGAGTCGTTTTGAAGATAATATCCCTGTGTATTCGAATATAATTGCAAAAAAATGCATTAATGTCCTAGTTTTTGAGATATGTTAGAATAACTAAAAAAATGCACACATATTTCGTGTAAAATTTAACTTCAGTAATTTTTTATGACGTATTTAAGTAGAAAGTTTACATTTTTTGAATTGATAGATGGTATTATTAGCTTTCGAACAGTATTTTTGTTATAACTGTAGGACTTCTAAATCCGGAGAAATTAATATTTTTCGGCAGGGTCATCTAAAATAAAAAGTGAAATTTAAAATGGCGGCCGGAGTGGACAACAGGAGTGGGTATAGACAATATGTGGATGTTTTTGTCGATAAAATTAGGTGTTTTTCACGCGTTTAAATTATCGCTAGTTTAAGAACAAAGGCACTGTATATATAAGCTATATTTTTTTTAGTAGTAAAGAATGAAAGGATTTATAATAATAATTGTAAAACAAGTGAGCAAAAGTGGCCCCAAGTATTATTATCAAAGAGGAGATAATAAATTTAAACGAATTCAATTCTAACAATTTATATATTTCCAATAGTATTGTGAACGAAAATGGAATAGTTCAACCGAAAACACTAAGACTCATTATTCAAAATTAATAATCCGATAAATTAATTCAAATCTGAACTTTTGGTAATCATCTTCGTTGTGAGAATATGCTGAATCGGCGTTATACAGGGTGTTTGTGGTTTGAAAATGCAATTGTAATCTGTAAATGGTGATTTAGATTAATATTTCTATTAGAAATTCAATTTAAAGTGTGTTGACTTTTGGTAATTTTCCGAATTGTTTGAAAACAATTCTAATGTTTGCAGATTCCGATTATAGGTAGTAGTGTAGGTTTAAGTTTAACGTGGTTTGATAAACTGTTGAGCAATTGTCTTTTTTTTACACAAGAAAAAATAAAATTACAATTGTCTTTCTACGTATTCTTTGAAATATATGCTAGAAAATTAATAACTTTGAGATCAATACTGTTAGTCTTAAGTATGCCTACATTTGTTTTTCTGTTTACTTTTCTTAGTAAACATGTGACCACGAATAAGTCAGGAAAATATGCAAAATTGAACTAAGTGATGTACAAACCAACGTATCCGTATACCTGTATCCGTAAAAGTGTTTTGATATAATGTTATTTTTATCTCTTTAATATTAAAATTTTATATTTTATCAACCTGTGAAACCCCAAAGATAGGGTTAAAGTCATTTAGTAGAATTGCGGCGTCACCATCTTACCCCCCACCCCCACTCCCATAAATCGCGCGAGCTATTAATAAATTATAGTTACGTTCACCACATTTTAAACTAAATCGGGAATTTAATAACAGACACGCATCGATTGTTTAACGGCGCAGTAATTTAATTAAGATGATGTATTTTGAAATAAGGGGTTGGAATTTTGTTCCCGATTTCAAAACTAAACGGGCCGTTTAGGTTTGAAATTGTTGTTAAAATTAATAGTCAGTAAATGTAAATCTCCAGATCTATGCAATATGAATCGAAGCTCAGCAGATAAATTAATACCTGAAAAAAATATCTCTCTGTAAGGATTTTTCTTTCTTTTTGGTGTACTTATTTATTACTTTAATTATGTTTTTCCTTGAGACCATAGAGTATAAGTACTATAGAGTACAGTACTATAGAGTACAGAATATTTCTGAAATGTTGACTCTATTTCGACTTTTTTTTCAATCACAGTCATTATTACAAATGAAATCATAGACATTTTCAAGTTAAATATTCTCCAAATATTTGCAATCACATAATATTATGATCAAGTTAACAATTAATTGTTTCAAAAGTACATAGTACATAGAATCCGAGAAGATTCTTGCAAATTAAGTTTACACAAAAATTATTCTACGCTCTAATTGGCGCGAAAAGATACCAGCTTTCCGTGTCCCCTAACAAAATATTGACTCCGGACTCCCTTTACATCTCCTCTGTTGTTCAGACCAGATTAATGTTTGTACCCATTTATTTGTTCTGTTCTTCATAAAAATGCTCCAAACAGTGGCGGATAAATAAGGGAGAATTCTCTTTAATAACATTTTGCGTCCCAGATATATCTAGTAATCCTGTTTTGCGGTTTTCTGATGAATTCAATATGAATGATTCGATTTTCTTTATGTGTCTGCGTTTTTATATTATGGAACAAATATTTTATTAGCTTTTAAGAGTGCCGCTTTTTTATTACCCGCTTGTCCGATGTGTTTTAAATTATTTCACTAAAGATTGTATTAATAATTAGATCTTAATTAATTATTGAAGAGGTCTATATTAGTTATTTATGCGATTGTAGTATAATGAGAGATATTAGAACAACCAGTGTCATATCCGAGCGAGTGGCTGGTCGCGCCCCTCGCGCCCGTACCCACCGCTCGCGCGTACGTTAAAATATCATCCAAAAAAGTGTTATAATTTTGTACTAAATTTCATAATGTAACTTCTTCGGGCATGGGCGCGGGGAGCGCGACATGCTCTCGTTCGGATATTGTGGTTAATAAGACACTGGTTGTTTTAATGTTGGCTATAAGCTACTGTTTCAAAACCCTTTATAGAGGATTTAAAACACGGGTGTAGATAATAGCTTTTTATAAGATAAACAGATTGATTAACAATAAAGTTAATATTTTTTAAATGAAATTATTATATGAAAAGTAAAAACATTTAAATGAACATGTATTAAAAAATTGTTTTTACAAATAAAAAAGAAAGGGTAAACAAATAAATTACGGTTGTATATATCCCAGGGGCGACACCCGGAGTACCAGGAAATCAGAAGTCTTAAGGATCTCTGAAGCTTGCAGAGCAAATACTCCTTTTGTGATAAACGGGGACGTAATCTCCCGCGTCTGGGGATTTTAATTACTTATTGGAAACTTATGGCCGCCGGCTGTATGGGAACGTCTCACTCAGCGCTTTATTGCGAGATTTCGAGACTGATCTTATGAAGATGTTACTACGGACAATGCTGTCACTAATCTCGATAGCAATTCACTGTCTCTGCGATATTTTTGCGTTGTAACTATTCTATGGACATAAAATTAGTAATATGAAAATAAAATTAAAAGATAAACGATAATAAATATCTGTAGTTGGATTCACAGCGTTCCGAATTCTCGAAAGTTTTTGTGCCAAATATTTTTCACTATTTTCGTTTTGAGAATGAATTTTTTATAACGAATAAATCACATGACTTATTTCATACCTTTTAGCAAAGAAGTAAGAATTATTATTAAGTATCTAAAAGCTTTATCTCACTTTGTTCTTTATGAAATGGTATCAATAATTTTACTGAAAAGTAAATTATTTGTTATCGGAATTGTATAAATTAATAAAGAACGATAATTTAAAAAAACTTCCAGGTGAAGTGATGTCGAGTGCACGTGGTACTAACTTTATGTCAACATCAATACAGGATGTGATTTCGTCGGTCGCACGCGTCAACTTGTATCACCATGTGTTGGGTGTAACTTGTGAGTTTGACGCGGTCGTAATGTGTGCGGTTTGCCATCAAACAATGAGGTTGTGAGGGTTCGGAACTTCGTAGACGTTGTTGTTAGGTTAATAGATAGATATATAGATAATTATTTATTAAGAAGAAACCACACGACAACAACAAAAACATTAGAGGCATTACAAAAAAAATTATAAAACTTAAAATAGAACACGTATTCAGAAAATTGTGTCCCGTTTATTAATATAACAAATTCTTTAAAAGTCAGCTCTTCAAAATAATAGATTGAGTATTGATATATACAAACTTCATATCTATCTTCTAAAGATTCTACTGAAATGCACACATTAAACATAACAACAAAACAAAAATGTTCTAAAGAAGATTAATAAGAAGAGCTTTTATATTTTACTAGATTCAACGGAAAAATGTTTCTTTGATTTCGTTTCTTCTTAAATGGAACTATCGTCCCGTTCTGCTTTATCAAGCAGAACATATAAATACCGCATAGAATATTAAATTAAAATTAAAATTCTCATTAAATCTAATGTTAAATCGTTGAAATCATTAAAGAGATAAGTGAAAGGAGTTGCGATTACCAGAATGTTCTATCTACATTGGAATATGCCTAACGATCTATGAAAGGGACCGAATTTGCAAGCGAGTGAAAATTAAATTAGTCAAACATTGAATTTAAAATTTACCGTCTACGAAATGAAAATGTCTAACTTTTTACTTACTGCAAAAGTGCCTCGCAAACTATGAGCTATGATTTTTAAATTTAATATTAGATTCTCTATAGAATAAACACAATTAGAACTATTGTTATAGCTGTATAAAAAGGTTTGCTAACTTCAATTAATACCATATTTCTGTAAAAAATATAAACTTCTATATTTTTTACATAAATTCTTTGACATTAATAGGGTTTGTAAATAGATGTTCAAATTAATAGCATTTTCCATCTTATTTAGAGCTAACCAATCAAATCTGATAACTCTCGTATTTGTAAATAATATTACCAACATCTTGGTTTCGGAATTTTCAGTAGTAGACGGAAATAACGTATTCGTTCGCTTTGCCTAGAACAAGTCTACGCAAATTATTATTTTCCTTTTTTTTAGAAAAGGTTTTTTGCTTTAGTCATCTCATAACTACGGCCCCTGGAAAAGTGTCGGAACGTCGGATTATATTAAAAAAAAAACAATAAATCTAAACGAAGAAAATCCTTCCTGATCACGCTGCCTAAAAATCAAAATGTCTACGAAGCAAAATGCCTAATGTTCATGTCTAAAGAGCAAAATGTCTACTAAGCAAATTGTCTAAAACGCAGAATGTCTAAGCAGTAGTTTGCCTAAGGATTAAAAAGGTCTAAGTTGCAAAACGTCCATGTCGCAAATTGTCATACCTGTACGTACACAGTATATATGTTACCGGAAACGTATGATACCTCGAGGGGGCTCTAGGGGGGCTCGAGGGGGCTTGTGAGGGCTTGAGGGGGGTTTGAGAGGGCTTCGAGGTTGCTCGAGGGGGGCTTGAGGGGAGCTCGAGGGGGCTCAAGGGGGGCTCAATGAGTTTGGAATCGAACCTGTAGACATTTTGCGTTTTAGTCATTCTGCAAGTTAGTCATTCTGCATTTTAGACATTTTGCGCTTTAGTCATGCTGCAAGTTAGTCATTCTGTATTTTAGACATTTTGCGGTTTAGTCATTCTGTAAGTTAGTCATTCTGCGTTTTGGTCATTTTGCCCTCTTAGTCTATTTGCTTTTTAGGCATTGTGAACAGGAAGATAACCTACATTATATTCCGATCAAGTTAACTCGGCACGCTTGCCTCACGCCACCGTCGTCATACCAGTAGCGTTAGTACACATGTTTTAAAATTTATCGATAATCTATCGAACATTTTCAAAAAATCGATGACGGTGGCGTGAGGCAAGGAGAAAAGGAGAGGGGTCGCTTTCGTTTCAGGTGCCGAGTTAACGTAACCGGATTGTAATTCTATACGCGCTATCAGTATAAAGTGTTTTATTTCTAAAGGGCTCTATTTAGAACAAGGTTGGCCAACCTTTTCGACACTTGGGCCAAAATTCGGAAGTAGAATTTCACCCCGGGCCGCACTACCAAATTTTATGTAAAGTGCGCGCCAGATAAGTCCGACTTTAAAAAAATGTGCTCGGCTCCGCGGGCCACAAGGTAACAGTCAGCGGGCCGCATGTGGCCCGCAGGCCGCGGGTTGGCCACCCTTGATTTAGAATTAGAACTGAAAACCTAAACTTTAAGCATAAGTCTCGTGCCAAAGCCTGTTCAACTTGGTGGCAATGACTTCTTTCAGTAGACGATGGCAAATATTAGCATCGGCCCTTTGATCTTGAGTAGTCGACGTTCATTTCAGCAAACGTGTGTTCTTAATTAAGTTCAAACAAGACGTGCCAATCGAAGCGAGGCTATAGGTGAAATGGTCGCTGTCGTGTGGGAATTGGGACTTTTCAGGAATTTCCTAATTATTTTTCGGTATGGTTAGGTAGAGTTTGAAATGTTATCTAACTAATTTCCATGTGAGTAACTAATATTTTATTTTATTTTTTAGAGTAAGGCACAGTAACAATCAATTGGTAATTATCTTAATGAACAAAATGACTTATTATTATAATACATTGCAAACCAACTAATCTTATACACTATGCACGACATTACAATAATTATTTATTAAAGTTAGGTGCTGCTATTAAAAATGAAGCTGGCTGACATTACAGTTTTAATACTTACTTACAAATAAAATTAACAAACAAAATAAGACTACAAGGATAATAATGAATTTTTGAACTGCTGATAATTTTGGTTAAATAAATCAAAATCGGAACAAAGATTGTGATAGGCATGACACATTCTATAGATGGGATTATAGTGAGATACATTGTTATTCGCTGATGGTATACTAAAGAGGCGTGCATTACGTGTGGAGTGACTTTTTACTTTGAAGTTAAGACAACAAGCGTCCATTGGCGATCTTATGAAGGAGTAACAAACCACTAACTTGTCTTCTATGCTGCAGAGTTTTAAGGCAAAATGGTGCAGTCTGTCTTCATAATCTGGAAGTAAACGTCTAAGACCTAGTTTACTGCACAAAAATATAATATCTTAGATTCCACTTCGCATGAGAAGTTTGATAAAATTCATTTGCTAGCGGAGCCTACGTCATAAATAACTATCGGTTTACCAAGTTTGAGCTTGCTTGCATTATCCTGTGTTTTGAGTTGTGCAATGATGAATCAATCATAATTGAGTCAGTCTGGAGAGTATTTTTATGAGTGCAATTAAAATATAGGTATTTATCTTTTTAAAGTTAGTACAGGTTCCGTATAATACAGGCTATTTTTCTGCTGATCATTATAACGATAATATAACTTAGGTTTCATCTTTTAGTAGCTGGTAAAATTAATATGATGAGAAAATATCATACTATCATAAGCGAAACTGTTAGTAACTTGACACAAACTACGAATTTCACGAACTATCTACTACCAATCCTGTATTGCTTATTTAAATAAATATTTAAGACGCTTACCAGCTTGGCTGTCTATTTAATTAGCGTTAGTGCTTATTTACATAATTACGAGTTAATTAATGTTTTCGTGTAAACAGTGTGTAGGTATTTGATGTTAAACAACCTTATTGAAGCTATTTAGCTAACTTTCTAATAAACTAGATGTTAACTTAAGTTGAGCAAAGAGAAACTTTATTGAAAAAACTTTTTGTATTTACGCAAGTCTAGGGTTATTTGATGGTCCATCACATTTCAGGAAAATTTAGACATTTATTAATATGTTATACATGTTTTAAGCTATACGTATATGGATGGGAGCATAATACCTACCTACTAAAATAAATACAGTGCTTTTGGTAGAAAATTCCAACAATTACTCATAAATAAAATATTTTAAGGTCTATAAAGCAACCATTTGCATACACCTAATTTCAATTGTACATTTTCATCGCTAAAAAAGGAGTAATTCCAGAATATTTTCTTAATAGTAATACAACTTAAAAATAGGAAAATTTACGAATATTAGGTATACTAACCGACATCGCTCGAAGGATTGCTCAGCTGAAGTGGCAATGGGCAGGACACATAGCGAGAAGAACTGATGGCCGTTGGGGCGGAAAGGTTCTGGAATGGCGACCGCGCATCGGACGACGCTCCGTGGGTAGGCCCCCGACAAGGTGGACCGACGATCTGGTGAAGGTCGCGGGAAGCCACTGGATGCGGACAGCGCAGGACCGATCGTCGTGGAGATCCTTAGGGGAGGCCTATACCCAGCAGTGGGTGTCGTGCGGCTGATATGATGATGATGATGATGAGGTATACTAAAAAACATACTCGAAAAAATACGACACGCGATCAATTCTCGAATGGGAATCGACCCGCGACTTTTAGGATTCCAATCCGATGCTCTGACCGCTGAGCTACCGAGGCACTAGTGGAATTATCGAATTTCTTCTAGTATATCCCCACTCTTGATGAAACAGCTATATATTTTTTAGTTTGAGATTTTAGCATTCACAATGCTATTTAAATTGCGTGCGGCTGATATGATGATGGTGATGATGAATGCCATTTTTATACAATACTAAAAAATAATATATTCGACGATGACACTAGTGACTCGGTAGCTCAGCGCTCAGTGCATTGGACCGGACTTCCAAAGGTCCCGAGTTCGATTAACGTCCGAGAGTTGATCTGGTGCTTGGACGAATTTTGTCCAAGATCTGGTGCGATGTGAGTTGTATTTATTTTAGTATATTATTTAGTATTGTATAAAAATAGAATAGCATTATTAATGCTAAAATCTCAAATTTAAAATTAACGAAAATTGGTCTCCCTTTTATAAAATCCTTACATTTACCAAGTCATGTTGGTGAATCTTAAGATTTTTCAGTAAAACCTAATATTTACCAATATTCGGCTTTTACAGTAACATTTATACTGATTTATCACAATAGAGGTAAATCTTTCATTAATAATAAACATGCCGAATGAAATAGATCGAGATCACCATTCGATCGGTTTCCTAGTAGTGTGATTTCAACGGTCGGTCAGGTGTAGTCAACCGGCTGATTGGCAATTAGACAGTTCGCCCGGCCAGGTGTCTGCAACCTTCTGCGATTGTAAGTTGCAATGCAAGCAAATTGAAACATTTGAAATAAAACGATGACTCGGACTTTTCAAAAATTTCGCTTTCAAACCCTTTTTGTCCATTCAAAGAAATGAAATGGAGTGTCCTTACTGTAATGTTTTTAGATTTACAGTTTTGAAGCTCGACGCTCAACTCTTATAAAAATTTTGCACGTCAAAGCTTAATATTTCGCAAAAGAATCTTTTAATTGAAAAAAAGTCTTCTCAGACTTACAATATATTCAAAAGGCACCTATCTAACGACACCCCATACTATAATAACAATTTTGATCCCCACCCTGCAGTTACACAAAATCAATATTTTTCATGATTTTATTCTACCACTTTTTTGACGTGATTAATATTCAGTCATATTTATCTAGATTACAGCTTTATAATACCAAGGGCCTCTGAGCTAAGCGGCGGACTGACAAACGGACATGGCGAAACTATTTTTTGACTTGACTACAGAACCCTAAAAAGACTATAATCTATACATATAATAAAATCGTAACGAGTCCCATTCTGTACATTCAATATTTTTTTTAAAGTAATTGCTATATGTTAAATACATTATACTGAGCCCAAAACAATAGTTTTTGGAATTTATGTCTGTTTGTTTGTTTGTTTGTAAGTTTGTATGTACGCGCATAACTTTAAAACTACTGCACCGATTTGAAAAATTTTTTTTTGTATTACGTTGGCAATAATTTGAGCTATAATCTAAGATACAATTCATTGCGCTATGTCACAAAGGGGTCACGCTATGTCACAAAGGGTCACTTAGGCAGAAACAGTATGCACGCACGTTGATACTCGTAAATAGTAAACCGATTTGCACAAATCTTTTTGCTTTATGTCGATATTAACCTGGGCTATTATCCAAGATAGCAACCTGGGCTATAATTCTAGATTTAATATATGGGGTTGGGCAGTAGCAGATTTATTTTCTTTTTTTCTTTTTTCGTACTGTATACTGTAAGCACTGGAAGTTAGTCATTCAATTATATTTTCTCTCTAAACTAAACACAGACGTGTGTCTGTTTCAAATAATAAATGACATAAGCTGGGAGTACCTCCACGCGGTGAAGGCGGTGACAGTAATGATATGATATTACTGGCTAAAACTCCCATTTAATGATCATGCCTTCGGGCTTATATTGTTTATGGTGATGGTAAAAGTGGTAGTGTCGTTGTGTACCCGGTAACGCAGGGGAGCAACCGGCAGCTATCAAAGTCCTATTTATCCTTATAATTACATTTTCGATCTTCATTTCCATATTTTAAGTTGTTACTTTGGCAATTTAAAATGCCTTCAAAGAAAAGAAGTAACCTGTCTCAAAACTCCAGGTCAGCCAAAAGATTTAGGCTAGTCCGTTCTCTTGAAACCATTCAGGAACGTGAGGCTCGGTTATCTACTACTCGAGAACGTAATGCTGAGTCTCGCAGCTCAGAAACAGTCATGCAGCGAGAAGTTAGACTTGCATCTCAACGCAGCCGCACTGCTAACTCTCGCGCTTCAAAAACGTTTACACAACGTGAGTCCGCGACTCACGTTAACTAATCTGCGAAACCAGAATGCAGAATCGTGTGATTCTGAAACTTTCACACACCGTGAGTCTCGACTTTCTTCACAACGCAGCCGTACTGCTGAGTCTCGCGCCTCTGAGACATTTACACAGCATGAGTCACGACTTTCTACGCTACGCAGCCACGCTGCTGAGTCTCGCGCCTCCGAGACATTTACGCAGCATGAGTTACGACTTTCTTCGCAACACAGCCGCACTGCTGAGTCTTGCGCCTCCGAGATATTTACGCAGCGTGAGTCACGACTTTCTTCACAACGCAGCCGCACTGCTGATTCTCACGCCTCTGAGACATTTACACAGCGTGAGTCACGCCTTCCTTCGCAACGCAGCCGCACTGCTGAGTCTCGCGCCTCTGAGACATTCACACAGAGTGAGTCACGACTTTCTTTGCAACGCAGGCGCAGCCGCACTGCTGAGTCTCGCGCCTCCAAAACATTTACGCAGCTTGAGTCACGACTTTCTTCACAACGCAGCCGCACTGCTGAGTCTCGCGCCTCCGAGACATATACACAGCGTAAATGCCAACTTTCTTCGCAACGCAGCCGTACTGTTGCTTCACGGTCACAAGAAAGTAGTGCAGAGCGTGAATCACGGCTAGGTTTATTAGAAACAAGTGAACTGCGTGAAGAACGTAACGCAACTGCTCGGCAACGATACCATGATATACGTAACGACATTATAAATAATCTTTCACAAGAAAGAGAGAGAATATATGAGATTCGTCAGTCACAATCTGACGAACAATATGGTGAACAATTACACGCAGATCTTTTACGACACGCTGTTCATAGACTGTCAGTGTCCGATCATGACTCAATGATTGGTGATGATAATGAGCGACCGTGGCTTCATAAGGAGAGAAGTGGGTTTGACTATAATTTTCTGATTATGTATGATGATCATGGCTATATTGGCACTATGACAGAAG
The DNA here is from genome assembly GCA_943789525.1 of Agriphila geniculea. Taxonomy (NCBI): domain Eukaryota; kingdom Metazoa; phylum Arthropoda; class Insecta; order Lepidoptera; family Crambidae; genus Agriphila; species Agriphila geniculea. Next base: position 9,019,525 of record OX038877.1, on the reverse strand, counting down.
TTTTTGTGCATTGTCAAGCGCGAAAATGGAATGGGAAACCAAAAGGGTTGTGTTGTGCTTCAGGTAAAGTACGCCTAACTTCTATTCAGGAACCACCGGAACTGCTAAAAGTGCTTTTGAATGGCGACCATCCTAAATCCAGTCATTTTTTAGAAAATATAAGATCATACTATAGCGCTTTTCAAATGACTTCTTTTGGCGCTAAGCAGATAACTGAAGGAGGTTACATGCCGACCTTTAAAGTTCAAGGACAAATTTACCACCTTATTGGCTCTTTGTTACCCATTGATGAGCCCAAGTTTTTACAAATATATTTTGTTGCTAATTATGAAAAACAAGCCTAAACTCACTAAGTGCTAAGGGTCTTCCTGCCCATCAAATAAAATTAAATGTTGGTGTTCCGATTATGCTTTTACGCAATCTAAGCCCCCCAAGATTGTGCAATGGAACTCGATTGAAAGTTAAAGCGTTGCAAAGAAATGTGATTGAGGCAGAAATTTGGACAGGTTGTGGCGCGGGAGAAACTGTGTTAGTACCACATATACCACTCCCAATAATTTTCCTTTTCAATTCAAACGAGTCCAATTTCCTGTGAGTGTTTGTTTTGCAATTACTATAAATAAATTGCAAGGCAGACGCTTAAAGCCGCAGGAGTTGACCTCAGGACTGGCTGTTTCTCACACGGCCAGTTGTATGTTGCGTGCTCTCGCATCAGCGATCCTGACAATCTTTTTATTTTGGCACCGGAAGGCAAGAATCAGTTACCTATTATAACTACTTTTTCTTATTTTTAAAAATATTTTTATCCACGAGCGAAACAAAAATGATCGTAGTTGATTATACGCATGGATGATACAATAAAATAATGCTGGCGGGGGAAACGTACTTTAATTTATGATTTTACTTATCGTTAAAGAAAATAACTGTTTTCTGCAAACTTTTCTAAATATCGTGACTGTGAAGATTTTTCCATGGGAAATGTCTGTTCAATTAGAATGTTAGAAGTCGCGGGTAACAGCTAGTATTATAATAAATAAAAACTATAATATTTAGAAATTATTTTTCGGTCCGGTTAAAAAACAAATTTTTCAATATAAATTAGTTTTACGCAAATGTTTATAATAAATACAATAGTTATCATTTTAAATTGTAATAATGTCATAATTTACTGTCTGAGAACAGTCATGAAACCCTGTAGACATTTTCTAAGACCTTCAAAAGAAAACGAATCGCTAGTGGATTTTTTTTTATAAAAAAAAAGACTTTTTCTTTTCTGTATGGCTCCACAAAGAGTGTATTCAATCTCCCAGGGATTAAGCGTGAATGCGATAGACTCTGCCGAGATTAAAAAAGCGATTAAAGAACTTTATGCGAAACAAATAGAAAAAAAGAAACAAATCATGTTGATTCCAATCTGGTCGAAAATCTCTTTTTCTAGTTTAGTCGTTATATTTAGAGAAATTCTTTAGTAAACAAAATTGTATTTGATTTTTATGTTGAAAAATAGGAATCTCTGAGGTGAATGCTTTTATTTACTCTTGAATTTGTTATTCGAGAACTTGAGTTGTTCATTATTTTTAAATAAAATGCATATTCAGTAGCAAAAATAATGGAAATCTAAAGCAAGGGTTTCGAACAAAGAAATAAATGAATGCTGGAAACTATCACACCGGAGGAATTACCTTCCAATTTGTATCTTCAATTACCTTACATACGAAACGAAGCTTATTTCAAGCGAATCTATCGCTCTTATCACAGCACTTATAAAGTTCAAATTCGAGCTAAACTCACAATATGATTTAGGGATCACTAAGACTAAGATTTTCGGAAATTACAGTAATCGGATTACGGTGACGTCACTAAGCAACCGACCACTAAACTACTCTTGACGAACGTAATTGCCCCCCCGTGTGTTGCAAATCTGTAAGCTAAATGGAAGGTGGAATATATTTAATTATGAATCAATTAATGTTAATATATTTCATTTAATTTCGTAGTGTTGCTGAAAGTGTTAAGCATAAAACTGCGCTCATTTTCAAAGAAGTATTAGGTTCATTTTTTTTATAAATCTTTGCAAATAGAGTGTGGCTCAAAAGAAATAAAAGAAATATAAAAATATTGTTAATGACTTTTCTATATTGGCTCAGGTCTGGGTATTTTTGATGCCACCATTTCGTCTCTGATTTCCACCTAATCTTAAATTCAAATCCAACTTCAAAATTAGACGGCACTTTACGTTTTTTTTTCTATATATAAAATTAGTTATCATGTTTCCGTCAACGACGTAACTACTAACTAACGAATTAACATGAAATTTCAATGTTTATGCCAGATTTCAGCAATACTATATTAAACAAGAAAACACTTTTTCACACAAAATGTCCGCTGAGTAGAGAGAGCCACGGGGCATAGAGTATGTTACAACTATAGAAGGCCCGAGTTTTAAATAAAATATTAAACCAGTAAGTACTATGGTTCTTAAATTTGGCTAAAGTCTACGTCTACATAATTTTTTTTGAACCGATAAACAAGTTATACTGTGCGAAATCGTTGCTCAATTATATGTATGTAGGTACTTGATGCTATACGGCATCTAAGATCATGCTATTTATAACACACTTTTATACTGTACTATGGGCAACAGCGTCGCTTAACCAGGGGCCGTACCGGCTAACGAATCGAGCTTCGAAAAGTCTGCCGGGTTTCAAATTAAAACAGATAAATCGAGCCCCAATTGGGCGAAAATGGCGAATCCCATTTCATGATGTCACACGAACATCGTTATCTTCCAAATTACGTCAACAGAAAGTACAAGACGAAATTCCTTACTTTGATTTTTCAGTTCTAAGTTGAAACCGATTCAGATTTTTCGATAATCGATTCGTTAGCCGGTACGGCCCCAGTTTGCAACAAAATTCGTGTGCGCGCGTATCGTCCCTGCACGAACTAAACGTATGTGACAGCGGGCGCGGCGTGCAAGCGAATTTAACCTTAGCAGGTGGTTAAGCGACGCTGTTGCCCATGGTACATGGCCAGAGAAAAGTGCAACATCTTTAGTACCATGTCATACTAGTGATTACTTCGTTCAATTATTTTTACTACTAGTGATTACGATCATGTTATTGTACAAAACATGCTTATAAATAAATGATGCGATAAGATACTACCATATATATATCACTTGTCTAGGAAGATAGGCAGACAAGACATCCTAAATTTGAATACAGATGTGATCTGAAATGAAATATGTTTTTCGTTCATATTTATCAGGTATCGTATGAAAGGGCACAGGTCAACGACCGATGAAGACATCAATGCCATGAGCTTATCATGTTCGCATTTCCAATACAAACGAGAAACGGGATAATCCTTTGTTTGTGAATTTTGAATGTCTGTTGAACAAACTTCACAGGAAAATGCTCCGAGAAAACATGTTTTGTTTTGCTGATTTAATTATTAAACCTACATGATAAGATAATGAATTTGCTCAAATAGATATTGCAGCTACGTATACTGATGCGATCTTATTTTAGCCAAAAAAATACAGGAATGAAATTCATAGAGAATTTTAAATAGGTACTTTAAATATCAAGTTGAAATTGCAATTTTAAATTCTTGACAGTCTACTGTCACTTTGTAAATACTTTAAAAATTCTCTAACGATTGTGTTAAAATGCCATTAAAAACGTTAGTCACGCGTTTTAACTAAATGTTCATATACTTTCAAGACTAAAAAGGACTATTACGTAAATTTAAGAGTCGAAAGTCTTCAGCTAAAGCTCTTCAAGTGTTGTCATATATCACTTCGGAAGACTGGCTTTCAGACAAATGGTTCATTCGACTTTCGTAAAAATTAGCTTCGACCTTTTCCTCGGTAAGAAATTAAAGATTGATTGGTTTCAACGTACGTAAGTTTAAAATGTTTCTTAGAAAAAGACCAAAAGTGAGGGTGGTTAAAGTGAAAGGAATTGGTAACACGCAAATGAGTGAAGAGACTTAAAAATAACGTCCCTTTTCAATCTCTAACTTCATGTTGTGTTAAGTTCCTAGCAAAACATTGCAACTATAATTATGAACATATTTCCTACGTTAATTCAGCTAGCTGTCCAAAACACCCCAGTCATCGGAGCATAAACAGTCCCAATGATAATCGTTTTGGAAAATCTAAACCGCAACAGACAGCGTATTGACAAAACGACAAACCCACCTCTTGATCTTAACCCCCATGGAAAGGGTATTATACACGCTCCATCGATTTTTCAAGTGTCGATCGAACTGATTGGCCTGGCTTTGCCTTAACAATGCCCCATTACAAACAACTAGTAAAGTATTAAAGCTATTTGCTGCCATTCAAACATCGACTGCAGTAGAAAAGCATTGGGATGACTTCTGTTCAACCATTTTCAGGCGCATATTTGCAAAGTTCGGAAAGAATCTTGGATCTGCTTAGTCGGATTTCATGTTTCATTGATTGCCATTGTTAAGAATCAGACAAGGTTATACCCTCTTAAATTCTTTCAAATTCGACTCTAGAAATATTGAAACAATTATTTGATAAGAGTATTCTTTATTTGAGGGCTCTTTGCAGTCCTTATCTTTTCTCTGGAGAATGTTAGGCTTGTTATTAAACATACCGAATTATAGTTCGATAAGCACGCCATCTCGAGTTATATTGAACAACATTATTTAAGTTGAATGGATAAATAAAGTAAGTTAACTTTTATTGAGAAAAAAGTTTCGACTTTACAGAAATACCTAGAAGTACTTCGCTCTGAATCTTTAATGTACAAAGTTTGAATGCTTTTCGTAACTTTTTCAAAAGTTTGTATTTTATTTTTTGTTATTAGAACTGCGAAGTAATCGAGTGCTGAAAAATGTTTCAGTTTATTTTGTGTCTAGTTATTTCAAAAACTAAAAAGTCGTAAAAGGTTAAGTTTCATTTTTTCATGCTTATGTATATTTTTCTACTAGAATTTTCAATTTTATAGGACTGTGTAGTTAATGATAATATTTTACTCATTATGAGCTAGGTACAATCACAAAACATCCCGTCTAATATCAGAATAAATCAATTTGCGATTCGGCTTTTGTTCTATTTCTGACTAAATCTGATGTGATGTGACATTTGATCTGGTGTGATAGAAATATAAGATTCATATGGCCGTTTACAGGGTGGTGTTATTACTGAGATTTTTTTTTGTGTGATTATATCTGTAGATGAAATCAGTTTTTCTCGGTTTCTAATCCGCATTTGGCCTGCGTGGTGAGTTATGGCCTATCCTCCTTATCCACCCATGTTGAAGGCCTGTGCCCCTAGCAGTGGAGACATTAAAAATGGCTGATGGTCAAGTAGGAATATTATTAACTTAGTAGCAATGTCAATTTTTTTCAACCTCGTCGATTTTTCCTAAGTACTATTAGTGTTGTTGGCTTGCATTGCCGCATGATTGTTTATGTTTATCCACTCTTCGAATGCCTGCAAAAGGTACTTAAAAAGTACACTAGTGCAACCTTTACTTTAATCAAAATGTTTTTATGTACTTATTGACCGATAGAGCACAAAGCGCCAGCTAAACGTCTCTGGTTCAGCTTTGGCAAAAATGATTTCGTATGTCCAACTGTGTGTCTATTCTCCTCAACAGGCCGCATTTCTCAACCGATTCTCATGAAATTTTGTGAGCATATTTGATAATTAATTACTTAATGTTTTTTGTTATTTTAATTTTCATTTTTTGTCGAAAATCATAGATAGATAGATACTTATTTCAGCCATTTCAAAAAATGATCAAAATGTCACAAACGCGAAGTATATAGCTTACAGAGCCAGTAGTAAGATTATTATTTTTACCAAGTTAAAGAACTGCAGGTTGGTGGTAGGGCTTATTTCAAGTCCGCCTGGCTAGCTACCACCATCTTACCTAAATCTGACGCCATAACAACTATTTAAAAATTGTTGTGTTCCGGCAGTAAGAGGTAAGATAGCCATATTCCAGGTGTAGTGCGCTTCCACCTTCGGCCTTATCGTCATTTAACATTAGGTGAGATGAAGGCCAAGCACTTTCCCGTTGTGTATAAAAAAAACTGAATAAACTTGTTCATATAAGTCTACACTCTGTATGTAAGCTGGGGTGATGTGACGAACGGCCGCCGCCCGCATTATTGTGCTTCCACAGTCCCAAGTTATTGTACACTCGGCTACATAATATCTTGCCTCAAAATGTACCGTCAGCAACTTATAAAATAATTTTAATAAAAAACACAAAATTCGGCTTAAAATTTATTTTAGTATTTTTATGACGTGTTAAAGTTGAAAGATTACACAAAGTTTTTTTTTTACTTGATACTTTCGAATAGTATTTTTATATACTTATGTAGACTTTTAGATCCAGAGAAATAAATATTTTTTGGCAAGTGAATGGACTCCAATTGTCGATCACTTGTCGATAAAATAAAGTATATTTTATGCTTTTTAATTATCGCTAGTCCAAGATATTGTGCCGTTATTAATAATTATTATGACTAAATCCATTATTCTGTAGGAAAAAAATAATACGAAAGATTATTTTTCTATTGAATTTGAATAATTTAATGATTTACTTTTCATTTTTTGCAAACCATACATCCAGTAGGAAACGAGCAAAACTGTTGTAACATGAGCGGCTACTTCGCTTGATTTAATAACATCTGTGGACAATCGCACAGAAAATATTCTCATAAGTGAATGTTGGTTATTCGGACGCAGTCCAATAAATGTATTGTGTTTCTTATTAGCCTTTCTAATAATTAGGTCGAAAATGTTAGTGGCGAATATCAACTTATTATGTAGGTAACTTTAGCATATTACAGCTTTTATATTTTTACTGTCTTTTTTGAATGGCTAAAAAAATGTTACATAAGATAAACCACTAGATATGCAATAAGAAAAAAACGAACTGTAACTTTTTTTAGTGAAATAAAGAGTATATAATAAATATATACAAAACGTAATGCTTGAGGTAGTTTATAATGCAATGAGCATTTTCCAAACAATCATACTTGTACATAATAAATTTTTATAAGGAATTTGTTTATAATTTCACTTTACTCACTTTACAAAAACAAATGAAAAAACACTTAACTACTATTACAAACTAATTTTCACGTCAACTCGCAAATGCAGACTTAACACAATTACACCCACTTTTGTTTCAAAGTATCCAATTTCTACCCCCAGAACGTAATAAGCAGCGCTACCAACTATTAATTCCTCGCCAAATTATTTGCGTACCAGTTAATTTACTAGACTAAGAGGAATACAATTACGCCAATAATGTACGTCAGACCTTTAATGGACGCGAGTCTTGTTTGCCAAACGTAATTATTGCGTCGTCCGTTTTCCAGTATGAGATTTGGTCCCAAATTAAGTGAATTAGAGTCTAAAGCTTGACAGGTAGTATCGCCCCCTGATACCAAAGCTTTGTTGTAGACCAATCCAATTATCGATATCGATGGCGCACAGAGAGACTTGAAATATAACAGCCTTGGTATATCCAGTTGAAACTCATCCATCTTTTTGGAGAATAGAAAAGTGTTTGAGATACTTTTGTCGTTTTATGTTTTTTCAATTCAGTAAAGGGTTAGCTCATGGGATGTGGTAATCGAAGCTTCTCAATACAAGCTCGGCATGTAACTTTAGCACTGTCATTTTGTGCGCAGAAGTAATTTTTGGGGTCTCATTGGGGGACGTGGTGCGGGGCAACTGCAAAGCATGCGCAGCATTATACAGTGATGTGCCTGACACTTTGTAAACTACATTTTAATCGGTAAGATAATACAAACTTCTAAATTTAGTAAAAAATACAATATTATTTTTAATTTATACAAAACCTCTCGTGGGGTTGATCCGACCAAACTGAACAACTTTCATTATGGGACCAACCTTGAAATCGCGAAAAAATCAGCTGTTTCATACATTTCGATGGAGTAGGATTGTACTTTTGTATGAAACAGCAGATTTTTTTTTTCGTGATTTCGAGGTTGGTCCCGTAATGAAAGTTGTTCAGTTTGATGGTCTGACCAACCCCACGAGAGGTTTTGTATAAACTAAATATAACCTTGTATATATTTTTTCATGTTAGAAAACGTTAGTTGCCTTTTATTTTAATTTCCATGCCTTTCATAATTTATCGTGGGATTACAGAAATGTTGTTCAACATTTATATCTTTTTAATATATTTTTTTTATTTTGAACATGATACCTTCTATTCGACGCAACAACTTCACCCTGTTTATTAACAAAGGTTCGGCACCAACTTGTGAATTTGACGACATCTCCTAGCAACCTCGGACCACAATGGGCCAAATCAGTAAGCCATTCATTACGAGTGATTTCAAATTCCCGGTCAGTTCTGGACCCCAACAATGGTGTCCCATGCACGCCCAAACAAGGGTTTTTCCCTCAATTAGAGGATCTGTAATTATTTCCGCCAAACTCAACTATCTGTGACGTGGCTTTAGAAAATTTGATAGCCAACCATTTGGGTTTATTGGCTGCCTTTGTGTTGTTTACGCCGTAAGTTTATTTTTTTTTAAATATGATAATTTCGAAAATCAATAATTTACTATTATTGTATCACTTATATTACTATTTATTTTACAGGTACTAAATAATTTGAATGTAAGGTATAGTGTAGATACGCACCTTTTACTTTTGCTAAATCCGCAGATTTGCACTATCCCCGACAAAAGGGTGCTATCAGTTACAACAACTACTTAAATTAATTATTCTCGACTTTTAACTTAAAATTAACAAGGCGACCAATAATTAGCCACTGGAAGTCTTCTAATCTATCGGTACTTAACGCTCCAATCCAAAAGCCTGTGAAATTTGAAAATTCTCTCCACCATTTCCTAACTACCCTGGCAAACATTAATCAGTGCAATAACCCAAGCACAAAGAACTCAACTCGTGCCTTCAACAAATACTTCCAATCAACCGCTCCTAGCTTTTCATTTCTGACACAATGGTCCCGGCAAAATGCGAAATAAGGCTTTAATGAAAACTATCGGGCTACGATATTAATCTGCCATTAAGTCATTCGCAGCTGCTATTAAGTGGGGTTATGGTATTAGAATGGGCGATAGTTTTGTGGGATACGATAGGTCAGATTAAGGGATTGGATTTCAGAATTCCTTAATTTATTAGTAATTTAGGTATAAGATTGTAAATAAAAATGGCAAAAGTATTTACAGTTTATAAGTAAAAAAAAACTATTATAGTTAAACTAAACAAGCTCAAGTAAGCATTTAAAAGCATTGGCTCTTCGAGAAATCAAAACTTCAAAGATTGAGATGACAGCAGACTTATTACTTATTCAATTATTCATGCATAACTTGAAAACGCTTATCAAAAACTTAATATCACTATATGCTATAAAAAGTTCTAGACATATTAAGAGAAGTCTGCGTAAACATTTCCCTGGGCTCAGACGTCAGCTTTTTGACCGGAAATGGAAGGGACAAAGGCGACTGTTTCCGGATAAGTTACAGACAGTACCGGACAGTCACTGGCCTCGCCTAGGGGAAGCTAGTTCGTTAATCATTTTGCCTATTAATAATATAAAGTACTAAACAAAAGACACGATAATGTTTATGATGATTGGCTAATCGTTATTTGTGTGTGCGCAATTTGTATTGCAACAAAAATATTGCAGTTTATCCTTTGAGTATACTGCCTATATAAATCGTATAAAATAGTACCTATAAAACAAACTCACAAACTCAACAGCTTAATGATATACGCTATTTCACATCTTATGTAGTAAATATTGATCCTCTTTCGCATACACGTTACGTTCCTCCTAATATTATAAATCAGATTAAACACACACACTCAATTCCTTTAACTGGGACATAAAAGGGATAAGCGGAAAGAAAAATAATAACGGTATACTGCAATATTCTCTTCAAGCACCCTCAATACGTTTGGCAAATGACGGTAAAGCTCAGAATCTGAAATAATGCACGCCATACGTCTCCGGACAACTTAATACAGTGGCCGGATCAAAAGACCCACATACGGGGCTTAGAATAAACCAATTATGAGTGAAATATTAGGGATCAGTCCGTCCCGGAAGGTCTTTGATCACACCGGGCTAACTGCTTATATTTCTTTCCGGGCGGTCGTAAGCGAGAAAAAGCGAAGCCGCACGACCTCAGGGAATAAGCGAGACTCTTAATAAATTACAGAAATTGGCGGTCGGCAGACTAATACTCGCCGAATGGGGAGTAAGCTGGCCATAGCGTTAGTTAACGGTCCATGCAGAGTAATCATTTTCGGACAGGATGTTTCCGACTGTTATACTAGCGTTTATTAAAATCGCTCGGTTGTTTCCTCTGTAAAACCCATTTGGCGAGGTTCATAATTATTTTTGCTAAGTAGCGGTTTCTGCCAACGTCATAACTATTTTTGCTTAACGTTTTGTTCTTCCACGATCTCTTGGGCATATGCGAGCCGATCGTCGTCGAGTGGTATTATTGCTTTAACGAATGATGTTTCCGAATAGCAGAAAGAGATAGAGCTACAGAAGAATATGGAGTGGAGACGCTTGGTACAATACAGTTTATCCCTTAATAGGCAATATGTTTGCTGTGTTTCCGAGTGGAAAGGTTTACAATACAATACAAGGTTCTGCTTTATGTTGGAAAATGTGAGCTGTAATATAATACAATTTAATACAAACGACTGGACACTAGCTTATCCCCTGCCAGCCCGCGTGGTTTTCTATTGCGTATGATATCTCTCTTGAGTTTCACATATCAAAAATGATTTCTCTTTACATGGTACATAATAATATATTAAATTAATTATTTTGGTGTCGATATACAGTGTTTTGTTCACATTACTCTCATTGACGATTTGTTCCGGATTCGTCGTGTTCCAGATTCGCCATATTCCAGATTCGTCGTAATACAGTCGATGCCGATAAATAACAAAAATGAAACATGTCCATAATAAAATGAAAAACTAATAAAAAGTTGTCACTTACTTTGTTGAATAAATTTAAACAATGGAACATAAAATTCTCCTCGGTAAAACCAAAAACAGTTTGTCACATAAGCCTAAAATGAAAGAATAGAACAAAAAAATCTTCCCGACAGACCGCAACAATTCTTTTTATTATATTTACTTACAACTTTCAATTCACACAGCCAAATTGTACATATTACAACGAATCTGGTATTGGTGAATCTGGAATACGACGAGTCAGGATCACGACACGACGAATCTGGATCAAATCTCGTTGACTTATAAAATACTTAGTATTCTTACTTGTAAAGCTCTTACACACATCAACTTTGTCTATGGATACCAGGTGCTATTTTCATAAAAACGAGGTAACTTTGAAGCCTTGGTTTCCTGCCAGGGATGTACTGTGCTGTGATCTGATGACGGCTATCCAGGGAATGAATGGAGGAGATTCAGATCGCTACCCAAGTATACACACCCAACTGATCTGACCAGCATTCTAAAAACGTAATGGACATGTTTAAAAAAACCGCGAAAATAGCATGAAAATGTATAGAAATCCTCAAACCGAGAACTCTGACCCATTAATCTTTTAGAATGCTGATCAGATCAGTTGGGTGTGTATAGCAATCTGAATCTACTCCATCCCTGGCAGAAAACCAAGGCTTCAAAGTTACCTCGTATGTATGAAAATAACACCTGTATCCCTAAACAAAGTTGATGTGTATATTTACCTAAACAAAGATTACGAATACGTCGGTATTTACAACGTGATGGGATTTAATCATATTAAAAATTGTACCGATTTTACTTACTTAAAACTAGTAGTATTTTTTTAACTGTCGTTTTTCATAACAAAGCTAGCTTGCTTCTCGAGGCAAGTTATATAGCTTAGCCAGTACTCTCTAAATAGAACTGGTAAAAAATTTTGAATGCAGCAACAAAAACACCACAGAAATTCGAGCGTAAATAAATTAAAGAGCGGGCGGTCAAAACGCTACTCCGTTTCCAATTACATTGAAAGCTTGGGACGATATGGATATTTTGCGAAATGGGAAAATAATCGAATTTCAACTGAATAATGAGAGGGACGTTGGATGAATGGCGAGAGACGACACAAAGGGTATTTAACTAGTACTTAGTACTTTTTGTGCCTCTACCCGCTGAGCCCTCCACCCGACCGATTATATTGTCGTTATCACCCTATAGCGTATGCAGAATAAAACATGTATTATCTATATTGCCAGTATCCATTTACCCGTTTTCATTCCTAATCCTTTGATTTATACGTCCCTCCTAAAATATAGCCGTCGGTCGGTCGCAATATATTTAAATTATTCCAACAGTCAATTAACGAGATAGCTCTTCCGAGATATAGGTCGCTTTCACTGAGTTGGAAACGAGTGGTTAATTCGTGTATTCAAAATAAAGGTATTTTGCTACGTCAACGGTTTGAGATTTCCAATTTTTGGCAAAGCGCGCTCATGAGAAAACTTGTTTCATATGTAAAAGTCCACCGTTGGATTCCCTTTGCTCAGCTCACTTATTAGTGAAGTCAAACACACTTTTAAAACTCCCTGCGAATATTTTGCAATTTCTGTTTGTACAAAGGATCCCGAATGTTTTATTGATACAAGTAATTTGGGAGGGCGAGCTATATTTTATTCGGCGGTTTTAGAAAAAGTCGGCGTGGTGGGTGAGAAGTTAGTTCACTAACTTTTTGGAGTTTTATGTAAAAAAAACGGCAGGATTAATGCGGGTGTCGACGGTAATACTTATTTACAATAATCCGACTTGTGGGAGTGCTTGAATTGTTGGAATGAATTTTCGTATCTCGACGTGCAACTAAGTAGTGATGGGCTGAAAGAAAAAAAATGTCGATATTTCAATATTTCATTTCTATGTTTTGATTTTAAGTATGCTTAACATTTTAGCGCAAAAAATAACAACAATAGAGATAATTGCGTGAATGTAAGACTGATAATTCTACTACTAATATTTTCCACCGATCTTAATATTGAAGGCAATTACAAACCCACGATATCTGCTTTGTAGCCAAAACTTTATCATCATGGTCAACCAGCAATTTGAGGTAAATCAAAAACAACAAATCTAATTACCAATCCTTATTGATCCCGCGTGGTGTGTTATGGTCCATCCTTCATGGGTGGATAATACACAATAAGTCTGTTTCACAGAAGCAGGGACATCAAACTGACTAGATAAAGTATAGCCTACATTAGACTATACTAGAAAAAATACGACTCGCACCAGATTTATTATTATCGGTCAGAAATCGATTTTTTTCTAGTATTTTATTTAGTCATCATCATCGTCAGCCTATCATCGTCCACTGCTGAACATAGGCCTCTTCAAGTGCACGCCACCGATCACGATTCACCGGCTACTCTCATCCAGCTTTTACCAGTCACCTTGCGAAGATCGTCGGTCCACCTTGTCTGAGGGCGTCCCACACTACGTTTGCCGATACGCGGTCTCCACTCAAGAACTCGTCTTCTTCTTCAAAGAGTTGTTGAGTGGAAACCACGTATTATTTAGTATTGTTTAGAAATAACATTGTGAATGCAAAAATCTCAAATTTAAAAATGTCGATATTCTAAAACCCTCTTAACATAATCCCCATCACTAATCTCTGCATGAGGATCGTAAAACCACGCTTTAAAAATTAGGAGCATGTTCACTTAGACCGCGGCCCTTATAATCCCAAGGAATGCCCACCCCAATTATAAATACCTTTATATTTCACGGATATTTATTTTATCTTCACCCTTCAGGTATTTGAAAAGTCCAACTTTTCTCATTAGTCCGTTCAAAATGCATATGGGATCGTTTTTCTGGCTTACATTTTGTTAAGGGAGAAAATTCGCAGGTGAAAATGTTTCGAGTTAATTCCATCTTGGATAATATGCAAATGTGTTATTTCTATTACTTCATATTAAACCTACTTAATTATACGTTGATTTGACAAAGTTTTATTTTAATATTAAATTGAGGTAAAGTTAAGGAAAATAAGATCAAAAAATTTCATTGTTTTACTTTCAAAGTTTTTGCGGACTTCAAGATATCTGACACACACTATTTTTTAGTTTCAACAGAAAACTATAGTTTTATCTTAAGTATAAATATCAAGATACAATAAGTTACTAACACTAATCCGCTTACACCGGTGTTAAAGAACGTCAATCTCGAACTGGGTGCAATAAAATTTGCATATTTCGACGGGAGATCTCATGATTAACATTTTTATTAAACAAGGATTAGCTTTAATCCTTTTTTATTCGACAATTAGAAAGGTTATCGCGACCATGAGCCGGTCGTAAAGAGTTGAAATGGCTACCTATCGACTCTGTAATTAACGAAATTGCCCACGCCTTAGATAAGCGATAATTAGTCTTGTGAATTACTTTTCTTCTGTGCTTTGGTGCTAATTTAGCAGTTTTGGTAATAGATTAGAAAATTTAATTCGTGATTTAATGAAGTATTAATAGTGCTAGATAGGTGCTAGGTTAGAAATAATATTAACGGCTCCCGCCCACGAGCGATTAATCGCTGAGCGATTTTTGTCATCAAGAATAGAATATACCGAGTTCAATGTGTAAACGCCCACGAGCTACAAAAAGTCACTCGTGAGTGGGAGCTGCAATGGTGAATATAAAAATATGTCAAATCAAATAGAAAGAAAGGTTACAAAATACTGATTTAGATAAATATACTAATACTAATAAAGGTAAACTTATATTTTAATGAATACCTAATGAATGAAACTACTAATCAGTTGACACGTCAAAACCATTCTAGAGATTTTTCCGTTGTCGGGATTTACACCATGTATGGTTCATGTTTAGTTTTTCCGTGATCATGGTGGATGCAACTGCGCCGAAATATCGAAGTTTCAAAAATAAACAGGTGCAAATCCCGACAAAGTTTATTCTAATAACGTCAATAACCATGGTAATTTAAAACAATAAAGTTTTAACATTAATCGGGTCCCATTGATTTTTCCGCACAAGATTTCTTTTGACGTTTTCTCTTTTCTTTTTAAATAACTTTTTGTCTTATTATTTTGTTTCAAACGCATCAGATATAGTACACAAACTCCAAAAATTACTATTATTTACCTACGTCTCATTTAATGTCGTCACAACGTGCCTATGTAGGCGCTAGGCGGTAATGTACCCGATTGCAGACGGCGATAGTAACGCCGCCTAGACTCCAGATAGCGCCGTATATTTGCATTACATTGCCTGTCGCATTATATCACGGCACTTTATTTATTGCTAGTCGATTACTTGTTTTGGAATAAAAACAGATAGCTATTATGTAAATGTATTTGTTAGGCGTGAATTCAATTTGTTAAAGGAGTATTTATTTCTTCAATATCAAAATGGGATATTTTTGAATGGGTAAAAAATGTGTATTTTTACACAGGTTTTTAGTATCCAAACAGTATTTTTCTGTATTTCTCTAAATAAAACTACAGCGAATCCACGTGTTAACGACCCCAAGCACGAATGTCTATCGAAAAAAAACGCACGTAAAAGTATTTGATAGATTATTAATTTCTGTATGGGAAATTTCGTTCCGCTTTTCGGCGATAGATAGCGTTGTACAAATTTTCCATACAAAATGATGATTTTTTTACGCGCGCTTTTTTCTCAATAGGTCTCGGATCTCGCATCTTACTTCGAACCTCACTTCACTTTACGGGAATTTTAAATCATAAATGACATAATGATAAGCTTTTTTTGTAATCACAAACGATTTTAGAAAGCTACGGTAGCTACCTTTGCAATCGCTACAATAGCTTATATTCAGCTAATTTCTAGTAGGTAACAAATTTACGCGAAGTGAAGTGAGGTTCGAAGTGAGATGCGAATTTGGTTACAGAATCAACAGGCTGATCATGAACATTGATTTATTTGCATTCGACGTAGCCGAGCCGCACCTGCATTTGCTATTCACCCAACGTTCCACCTTCCAAGACTTATTCTATCAAAAGTTGCACTGATACTAACAAAATATTCTCTATGTGTCCTTATAAAACGAGCCTTGAAGGTTATCTCTAGTTAACCCTTATAGAGCAACAACATTGTTTTTATACAAAATCGTAAATAAAATCATGATTAAATAAAAAAACCTAATTTGATTGTGACTGCTTTTTTTTCAAAAGAAAAATAAAATCTGAAACTGTGAAAATAAACATAACATGCAATATTTTGTCAAAATACACGATTTTTTATCGACATGAGTATAACGACGTGTTAAAAAACTATCCCTAACGCCGAATATGGGACAAACTCTGAAATCGTGAAAAAAATCAGCCGTTTCATACGAAAATTCATAACTAAAATATCAAAAGTATGAAACAACTGTTTTTTTAGGGTTCCTAGCCTAAATGGCAAAAAACGGAACCCTTATAGATTCGTCATGTCTGTCTGTCTGTCCGTATGTCACAGCCACTTTATTCCGAAAGTATTAAGACTATACAGTTGAAACTTAGTAAGTAGATGTATTCTGTTAACCGCTTAACGAATTTAATACAAATATAAGAAAAATAAAAGATTAAGGGGGGGCTCCCCATACATGGAACTGAAACAGAAAAAAAAATTTTTCTTCAAACCAACACGTGTTGGGTGTTTTAAGATAGGTCTTTAAAAATGACATTGAGATTTCTAAGACAACTTTTTCTCAAAGTCAACCGTTTGAAAGATATACACCGCCAAAGTGGTAAAATGTGTTCCCCCCACCCCCTTTAACTTTTGAAATAAGAGAGTGAAAAATCTAAAAAAAATATATGCTGTAGATCTTAATAAACACTTTCAACCAAAATTAGTTTGAACGAGATATAGTAATTAGTTTTTGAGATATAGCACATTTTCCAAAACCGCAAATATAACTTTGTCATTCATACCAACACTGTGAAAAACAAAGTTATTTTTGCAGACAAAAAATGATAGTGGTATTAAATATGGTATGGTATAAGGTAACTACTGAACCCTACGGCGCGTGGCCCGACACGCACTTGGCTGGTTTTTTGCACGATTTCAGAGTTGGTCCCATAGTAAAACTTGTTTATTTTGATGGTCCCTGTCTACCATTTTCGGCATTAGGGGTATTTTTGTAACATGTTTTATAGCGCATGCACTAAATCGACGCTCCCAAGCAATAAGTCGGTAATAGAAAAAACTAAATTTTACAGGAAAAAATATTTACTGTTTTTGTCCAATATCTTATCAGCGAATGGGAGTATCAAAGTGATTGTTGTATCAAATGAAAGCTATTTTTTTGTAGAATGTAACCGTACTCTTAATATGAAAATATTATCATTCAAAACCCAGCAATTTGAGAAAATTCATATTACCTGAAATTCTATAGTTTTGATATGACGGCAATAGCACTTACGGGATTATTGTAGTAAATTTTTGAAATGATTCATTTTGTAACATTATATTATGGACTTCTACAGTACTATTTTTGATTGTAGCGATGATCCACAACGTGTCATTACGACATTATTGTTGTAATAAAAATAATTATAGAAACTGTATTGATACATAACATCAATATTGTAGGGAAATATAGATTAACATTATTATTGTTACCACCCATTACCGATTTTATTTTTGTGAAGGTTTTAAGGAAAGAAAAACGAATAGATTATTAAATCAAAGTTTATTCATCACTAATTAAAATGTATGGCTTAAGAAACATTAATCAACAACAACATTCAATAGATGGAATAAGACATATCCTGAAATCAATAAAATTTGAATTAGAAACATTTAAATTAATCATCCTACTCTTCTTCTTCAGAGATATTTTCATTATTTGCTTCAGAACAGGTTAGTGATTCATAAAAAGGATGGTAAAACCGTGGAATAGCTCCACTTTTACACAAAGTTAAAAGGTCTGTATGTAAAGCCTTACTAATTGGAATAGGTTCGTGGTAAGCACGTTGCAACTGCACATTGTCTAGGTATGTACCTGCACCTTGAGTACGCTTTCGTCCTCTTCGTTTACCTGAGCTAGAGTTATTTATGTCAAGCTCTGAATAAGTGTCTTCGAAATTATATTTGAAAAACAACTTATTTGCTTGTGAATCAGACACGCTAACCTCCATAACATCAGCCCAGCGGATCACATTTCCTTCTTCATCACACCGCCAATGCCTATCATCTACGAGTGGTTTTAAATCGTAAATTTCGCACTGTTCTATTTCCTTGACACGATATTTTTCGCCTGTAACCTTCGAATTTAAAATTATACTGTAAATTTGGTCAGGGGTGTACAAAACTTTGTTTTTTAAATTTTTTTCAATGCAGGCATGCATCGAATCTCCCTCGTTTTGGCTATGTCCAGTTTCAAAAAATCGATGTGTAATGGAAATTCCTAGAAGTTTCGATACATAAAGATAAAGGGCAAAGATGTAACGATTTTTGTTTTGGCCGTAGCACCCATCTGAATAAAATGAAAACTTGGTAATTAATACCTTTCTCACGTTCAGTTTGCAAAAATAATAACAAAGCACTCCCTATTTCCGAGCTTCCTCGCTTAGCAATTTGGTAATGCCATACATAACTATATCCTATTTTCCGTGTAGCATCAAAAACGGTAAAATTGTAGCATGGATACTTCCTTTTGTAATGAAACGTGCCCACTTCAGATTGAGGTACACTTAAGACTTTTTGCAAGTCAAATATTGCTACTGTGGTATTATTTCTGTCGGCTGTCTCTATTTCTATTTTTTTTAATGATCTTATATTTTCTTTTCTCTGTAAATGAAGTCTGTGTTTTTCCTCTAAAGTTACTTTTATAGTTTCGTCTGATTGTTCATAAGTGGCGCATGAAGGGCATTGGTCCTTTTTAGGTTTAAAAAATGAGTAGTTATAGTGACCGTTAAAAACTGTTTCATATTGCCGTCTTGTTGCCATTACAACATCAGTGTAATTTTGATGGGTAAACCACTCAGTATAAAAGCGGTACATTTTTGAAATATTTAAGTTTTCTGAAAGATATTTTCTGCTTGAATTCTTCCTCGTATAGTGCGACTCCACTTTAGGAAATAACTCTATGTGTTCTTTAATGGTAGCCTCTGTCATAGTATTCATTTTGTTAGGCCTATTATCATGTGTCCCTCTTTTATCTTTAAGTCCTTCATCTGAATTCATAACTTTGTCCATTGCTGTATAAACCACCTGTTCCCCAATTTGTAAAGTATTCAAAAAAAATTTCTTACACACACAAATGTTTTCTTTATTAGAAGTTAAAGAGTACTTAAAGGTTTGCGTGCGGTTGTTTTTACGGTCTAAAGTCATTCGTTTGATAGTTTTGGCTTGGACAGATCTACCGATAAACAACCATTGATGTTCGCGATCACCAAGACTGTAAAATTTGTCAAATATAGCTTGTCTTTCTGACAGACTGAATTTTTGGCCACAACCTTTTTTGCATGAACATGGGGAGCCTACAGTTTTTTTAGGATATTTCTTTTTAGAATTGCAACCCTCGTAGGCTTTTCCAGAGTTTTTGAGGATTTTGTTTTTTTTACAACGCCACTCACTTCTGTTCTGTTTGCGTTTCCTAGTCAATCTTTTTTCTTCTTCCGAAGATGTAGAGGGTTGATTTTGTAAATTCACTTCATTATCGTCGTTATCATTATCAATGTATTCAATATCAATAGTTAAATTGTGTACTTCCTTAAGTCTGTCCTCATGATCACGTCTTACAAGTTCCATAACATGCGAAGAATCGTTTGAAGTTCTACCATTCAATGATGAATTAAGATTAGTTTCTAAATTTTCTTCTCGTTCTAAAATTTCATTTTTATCTTCTTGGCCACTTATTCTCCCTATTAAACTTGGACTGTCCTCACGATCGCTTACAACTTCATCAGTACTCAAAATATTATTTGAAGTTTTGCAGGTCAATGTTGCATCAAGATTACTTTCTAAAATTTCTACTGATTTTAATGTTTCATCTGCATCTTTTTGGTTACTTATAGTTTTTGTTGCGCTTGGACTGGTTTGGTTTTCCGTTTCAGTAGTCTGTTGAAATAAATCTAAGTTTGCTATATATATTTCTGATGAAGAAGCCACAAAGCTAGCGTTATTCAAGTACAATGATAAATTTGAAATTGTTGATGGAGTGTTAATATTTCCTGGATTTGGTATGATTTTATTAAAACATGCTGAGTCGACGCTTAGACTTGAAGTGGTACTGAAAGGACTGTTCAATTTGTTTGTCTGTGGGCTCGGAATATATTCCGAGCAGTCTGGTGAAAAATCTTCGTCAGTTGATTCGTGATCAGCATTTACGTACTTCTTTTTCTGTGCGTCTGTAATCAAAAAAGATTACTTGACTTTTTGTATTTATTTTATGTTAGATATTGATTGATACAACGTCTCATATATCACAAGTTTTGTTTTTATTGTTTTAACCAGAATGAACGAAGAAAACATAAAATTTATCAGTTGTTCAAGACTATATCACAGAAAGTAAAATTTCATAAACAACAATTTAATTTATAGGTAGGTATAGGAGGTCGTCACTTTATATTTAAAAAGTTCTATTGCTCACAGTTTTTAATAGGTAGGTACGTACCTCGCAACTCATATCTCGTTACAGCTTGATTGAAAGGAATGTCTTTTACGCTAGATTCGGGATTAACAATAAAATCGCAATCACTCTCTGAAACAACAAAAAAATATCAATGGCATTCTCACTAAAATAATTATCATAAAATAAAATGTGATTTTTTTTTTGATATTCAATCACGCCAGAACAGATTATACTCGTAGTCTGAAATACCTCATTAGTTACTTTTGATTTCGGAAAAATGTGTAAAAATAATTATTTGGATGTTATTAAAGTTCTACAAACCTTTCGATACTAGAGGTACTTGGACGTCCGATATTGTAATAGAGGATGCTTTTGGAGTTTTTTCTAGACAATAATTATTTATTTCTATCTCTTCATCAGTACCTATAAACAAAAACAGTATAAAACACTATAAACAATACAACCTAAGTAGTAATTACATTATTATAGATAACCAGAAGGTTACAACTTACTTATTTGAACTAAGTTGTTAGGTATGAGGAGTTGAGGAGCTCGGCGGCGCAATGGTAAGCGCATTCTGCTGCGACTTCGTATGCTAAGCAACCAGTGATTGGTTATTGGGTGGGTGACCAAAAATTTTAAGTCTGGAGCTCCTTCGGGCTTCGGCACCGTTAAACCGTTGGTCCCGGTTGCATTAGTAGTCGTAAAAAACCACCAACCCGAACTGGGTCCGCGTGGGGGTTACGGCCCGAACTCCTAATAAATACCTATCCACAGGGAAGGTCTGTGCCCCAGCAGTGGTGACATAAATAGGATGTGGTGGTGGTAGGTATAATTAAAACAAAGTAAATATTTAAAAGTATATACCTTTTGATACTTCTTGCATGTCAGACATTGTGCTGGAGGATGCCTTCAGACTTGTTTCCGGACAAACATTATTTGTGTCTACTAACTCTTCGTCAGCGCCTATCAAATAATAAACAAAAACGTTATAGAAACACTTTAGACAATAAACTGAAATTGTGAGTTAATATAGTTATAAGGTACTATAGGTACTTACTTTGAACTGTGTCATCAACCATTTGAAGCATTCGTTTCACACGTTCATTTTTTAACAGTCTCTGTCTTTTAAAACTCATAATGCAAAACACAACAACTAATAGTATAAACGCAACAATTTCGTCACTAAACTATGTATCGGTTTATCACTGAAACGTCCAGTTCCAAAATTGTTATTGCGAGGTCCCGTTTCCGCTACAACCAAGATGCAACTGTTTGTAAACAACTTATCTTACCGGCTAATAGACAAGGACAGGTCAGGTGATGGGGGCGTGGCATATGTCTATTACTGTTTAATAACCAATAAAAGAAAGAGATAATTGCACTTTGCCAACGGTCACGCGGCTCGCCAAATATGGTAATATCCAGAACCGAGCTGAGTGTGTTCAAGTTAGGATAAAAATTACAGTAATACAGTGTTGCGTTTAATAATAAGACAATATTAGACTTCAATAACATTGTTAGTGTATATTACGAAACACCTTTATTACAATTATTTCAACAAAAAACTCGTATTGGAGTTTACCAAAAACTTTGTGAAGATTATTTACGCCAATAATCCGGTAAACGCATCTTACCAAAATAAAATATAAAATGTTTCTTTGTACAGATCTATTACAGTATTTTTGCTGACATGATTTTGTTTTTAAATTTCCCTACAATAAACGCTTTTGCCATCATATCTTTGTAAATATCTTTAGGACAGATCTGAAAAAAATTGACATGGTGTATTCTAGTCCATAGATGCCAAATCTGCCATAACAGCAAAAAGTCCGTGATAACACATTGCCGACTTATTGCTCGGGAGCGTCGAAATGTAAAGCAATTTAAAATTTCAAAGAATGTTATCATTTTTAAGTAACCTGCGACACAATGGCTCTGCTAAAATAAAAATACAAACTGTAGAACAGCAAATTCAATTGCATGAAATAGTATTTTTTAACATCATAAAAAAAAATATATTTCATAAACTGTGATTTATCAGACAGTAATCTCAATGTAGTGAGCCCGGCCATTTATCAAACTAACTCGAAATATTTAATATCTTTCTGAGAATGCTTGATCACTATATTTATTCTTACCAAATTAATGTAATTCAAGTCAAATTTAATAAAGGACGGATTATGAGAGACTTTTAATCTAAGTAAGTATTAATTTAATAAATTAGAAATATTAGAAAATAGAGAGAACTTAATCGTTTAATGCACCTGTTTTACGAAGATTAAAATCATACAATAGAACATCTAAAACTATCTGTAAACTCATGTATAAACTTTTTTAACATTGTCTGTAAGTCTTCCATGAACAATAAAATAAAATAACTGAATTTATAGGGTTATTTGTAAAACACCAACAACTTCGCAGAAGTAGATTACTAACATCATAAACAACAACATTTGTTCTACGAATTTTCCGAAAACAGATAAAAAAATTCGGTTGGCACTCCGGGAATGCCGGCAGAAGTGAAAACTTGAATATTAACGTTGTGCATCCTTACTAATATTATAAATGCGAAAGTCCGTTTGTTTGTTTGTTACGCCTTCACGTCTTAACTACTGAACCGATCATCATGAAATTTTGCACACATGTAGTCAGAGGTACAGAAAAGGACATAGAGAATCTTTCATCCCGAAAAAAAGTGTTTTTCCCGAGGGAGAGCAAAAAACCCTTTCCACGCAGACGAAGTCGCGGGCGGCCGCTAGTTTTTGATATTTTGAAATTAGCGGCAAAGGATTAAAATTATTTCTTTCCTATTACTATACAGTCACACAATTCAATCAGTTTGTAATTAGAGAAAAATTCTAAAGATTTCGCGCCAGTGGCCTTTTTAATTTCTACATGCACGCATTCTACGATTAAAACTTATAGTCACAGAGTATAAAGTCTATGATTTCACCGAAGAGATCGCTGCTATTAGTTCCATTTTCAAAATTAGCGCGTCAGCGCGTGGCTGGTGATAAGTACAAGTGTTTACGTCATAAAATGACGCGCCCCCATTTTCAACGCGCCCCGTAGAAAGAGAGGGGGATACTTCCACCAAAAGCTTTTCTTCATCCGTCACATCCATCTTACGCATTTTCGATCAGCCACGTGATTCCTGACGCGAGTTTAGCATTTTTTTCCCATACAAAAAGCGCACAACGCCCGCTAAAGAAGTTTTCACTTCAAAAATTCCGACCTTTCATACAAAATTCGATTCGGTTCGGTCATTGAATGGAAAGTCGAATATTTTTTGTCTGTTTTTGGAAAAGTCGTAGAACAAACGTTGTTGTTTATGGTGTTAGTAATCTACTCGTGCGAGGTTGTTGGTGTTTTACAAATAACCCTGTATTATGCTTAAGATATCACACCTAGCTATTTCGTATCCAAAATATTCACCTACATTTAGCCCGCCGGTAACGATCAATTGCGATTGTCAATTTTTCCGTCAATGCCATTGTTGGAGCAATTGACAATCGCTTCATTTGCACGCGTAAACGATCAATTTTCGCATCAATGGGCGTCAATGACGTAAAAATTGACAATCGCAAATGATCGTTACCGGCGGCCTTTATAACTATAAACAAATTGTCTTTAAGTAAAAACTGCAGCTTTCTAATAAAAACATTTTAGAAAGGAAAATTGTAAGCAGTTTCATTTACAGTCCCGAGAGGGATATGATAATAAACAGAGATTATTTTTCCTACAGATCTTCCAAATCTCGAGATGTATGGCGGCAATTAAGAGGTACTTACGACAATTAATTAGTATAATACGGCAATTTCGAACACAATCTGGGTAAAGTTCACCAAATGAGTTACGTTTGTTAAGAGTTATCATCCCAATTAAAAGGGCAATTAAATTAAGAACTTCATCTTTTCATGTTGCTGCGCTAAATCACGGCTTGAATTATTGTACTTTAATGTGAAAAAGAGACAATAAGTTCTGTGAATGGAGGCGAAGATTGGGAAAAATTCAAAGCACTTTTTGTCGAAATTCGTAAAAAAATGTTTTGTATTGTGAGTGCTGTACAATGGCGAATGGAGGAAATGAGAGTCTGGGCGGTGCAGAGCTCAATTTAACTCGCACGCTTGGTCCCCCCACTCTTGGCTGCCCCCCTTCTCTCTAGGTTCCCGTTTGAGGCGCATATTGCGTGTGCATACATTGAACAATTAGTCTAAACTGCACCCTCGTCGGCTGAACATCAAGGTAAAATTAGTGCTCTCTTAGACATTCGTTTCGGTAGAACAGTAGCCAATTTAGGTCATAGAGAAATTAGCTATCGTTATCTTCTTGTTAGAAAAATGAAATAAGGTCACACTCCTTTTATTTTCCTTACTGTCACGTCTTTATACTCGAACATATGTATAATTCTTAAATTATATAAATATTATCCTGAATTATAAGCTCGTAATAGAAATATTTATTTAATGGCACAAGAAACTTCAAACCAACTAACACAGAGCTATGTAGAAATTTTTGAAATTTAATTTATTATTTATCGCCAAATCCATGTTAAGTATGTATGACTTTAAAAAATATGGCTTAAACGTTAAAACCTTTGTCCGTCGAAAATTTCATAGTAAAATTTTCATCGTTTACGTTATAAAAGCGGGCAAACTTTACGCCAACCAATTTCCAAAAACATGGTTGCTAATGTAATATACGGAAAGAGTCTTTGAGGCACACGCTTCGTATAAATGTAAACCTGGGCATCTATTCTGCTAATATTATCGTAGTAATCGTGTCTCGACAGTATTTCAATAGTGTTGCTTTGTGGTTTAAGCTAGGGATGCAACGATACGATATATTATGACGAATACATCTGCTATATATCTGCTATATGCTAAAATACGATAACGAATTACGATACGAATGCATTATGATATTTGTTTAATAGCATTTTGATGAATTTATTGTAGGCTTTGTTTGTATGTTATTAAAAAATTGTTAAGACTTAGTAAAATAAAAAATAACTTATGCATTTTTAGTAAAATTATTTATTATTTTATCAATTTTAAAATTTTCATGGCTAAAATGTTGTAGTGATCGATGACTTATCGATTTGTCTACTGGAATACACTAAATGCCAAAAGGGACGGGTGCGTTCGGAAATTGACGCGTTATGCTTTTCGTTTCACTCGAAACGGTATAAATTAAAAAATGTTGACAGAAAATTAATCATAAAAATATCGTATCGTAAATATTTACGATAATAAATGATCGTTAAAACTTACGATAATCGCCGATATACGAATATCGTATCGGTATCGTTGCATCCCTAGTTTAAGCAATACCATCGAAACACCATTGAAACACGATTGTTACATCCACATTAGCAGAATCGAGGCCTTGTATGTAGCCTTTGAAGGGTCCATATTAGCCGCTGCCTATTAGCATAAACCCGGTACCACAAAGCTTTTAATTAATTACTGGCTAGATACAAAGTTGCGTTACAATTTTTTCAACAGCTCTTTGCATCCATTTGCATCTTTGCATTTAGAATAGCGTGTGAATTTACATGGAATTTTTTAAGCCCATTTTTGTATGAAATGGTTAATTTTGGGGTATTGAAAAATCTTGCCCGTTTTAAATAACAATTGTTCAACAACAAAGTATCTGTCAGCAAAACTCTATTAGAAAATCAAACGCATTTTCAGAGAAAATATGTTCCTTTTATTATCATCAAAAGTACTTTTTAAAAATAGACAACTACACAACATACAACTTATTCCTCCCGTCTCGTCTGGGAAAGTAGTAAACAAACTTTAACTCCTTCACTGTGAAAACTCATAAATGTTAACATTCAAATAAAAAGAGGTGGAATAAACAATCTCCGGTTAAAACTAATTTATGCAGCTTGAGCACAAAATATTAAATGTGCTTTCTAAACAGAAGCATCACACTGGGCCCTATTTTTGAATGCTTCGGCTGGCGTCTCTTTACTACTAATTTTCACATACTTTCATTCTCTTTACTTCATTCGACAGTATCGACAAATCAGTATCTTTTAATCACTCGTTGTTGGTCAGTAGTTGCCAGCTTAGAGCATTAAACCAATTTAAATGCTATAAGGTTGTCACTGTAGTAAGGTGGGCAAAACTGAAACTATGTGTTAGATAGAACATATTGTTGCCAAGGTTACGCCGTCAACTGTGACATTACGTCGCATGTGACTTAAGTCACACAAACGATTTCAAAAGAATGTTTAAAAAACTCTTCCGTCATTTATTTTGTTGCGCTAGGAACTCCTGACTATACCTAGGTTCACACCGAGGTTGCCTATGCGCTTCGATTAGCAATACCCTAGGTTAACGCCTCACGAATTAAAACAGCACGCAAAATAATGGCCACCAACTGACATACTTGTAAATGAATAAACGACCTGCAGGTCGTTTTTCATTTTCATATATTTCAGCTTTATATTTCTTTAGCTATGTACTTCTTTATTTTTAGCTTTTATAAGTTCAAAATTTGCATCCTAGGCTCCCTAGGTGTAATTAGGGACTTAACTAACTTGTAAGTTTCTACAATTTAAAAAAAAACTAAAGCGAGTATCTATTCTGTAAAAGAAACAAACATGGTAGCGATTTAGTTTTGGTTTTATCGGTTATAGCGGTTGGGCCCCTGCCCTGTAGGGACTGTCTTTGTGTGCATGCATGGAAACGCGATTTGTTCCGACCGGTTCTTCTATTTTATATTTTGAGGCTCGAGTAAAACGCGCTCGTTGATATATTTTTAAAAGGGCTTAGTTAAAAAAATTACTTTCTACATTATCACGTGAGCTTGCTACTGTAGGGGTTGCTCTTCGATCGATTTCGCTTCGATGAAGAGTTATCTCGTGCGTGACAGATTTATGAATAAAAAAGCGATAGGTAATGATGTTTTATGGCATTATGGTAATCAGAATTGAGCAGATCTAGTATATTCAAATATTTTATTTTGTACTTATTTCACACTGATTTGTTTTTGACAGATAGATAATATCATAATCCAAATAACTTGTTGGATTTTAGACCGTATCTTGAATATGAAAACCAACTCATTTTAAACATTGTAAAACTCGTAAACATTAGCCAAAGCCAAAAAACAAAGACCAACGCAAATGTTATTGAGACTAATTAATACATTTTTGTGAGAACTAAAACTTAACTCCCAATTTCTAACGAACTATACGCGCGGAAGCCTTAACAGTGTATAATAAGAAAATTCAATAAAATTAATGCAAAGAAAATTAAAGTTGAATATTGGATAATAACAAAACGTGTTAAAAATTGTGTCGTGAAATTTCGTCAAGTTCGTCAAACTTAAGTTATAATTAGTTTGCAATTAAACTCTAAGGTATGTTTAAGCCAGTAACTAGCAATTACTAACGAGGAGTGTAATTAGTGTTTAAATAATTTTAAACGCGTGTGCTTCTACTAGAAATAAAATATAATTGCGCTCTGCATACAAATTCAGCAAGAAATTGAAAAGTCTGTGAACCCTCTTAAATAGGCAACAAGTTTAATTGAAAAACTTGAATTTAAAAGTCTCTCGAAACACGTTTTGATGTTGGATTTGCTAAATACCATTTTGCTTAACGTACATTTTATTTACTTTGTATGTTATTGACATGCGTAACTGTAAATATGATAGAAGTTTATTAAAAATATAAAATTATTTAAATTTTTGCCGGTTGTTTAGAAATATGTAATATTGAATGAGTAATAAATACAAAGGAATTTACAACTAAGACAAGGAACTTTACGAAACAAACAATATTTCTTTATAACACAATCTTTACAGGTATATATACATATTTCTCCAGTCTCAGTTAGAAAATCTCACTGCCAAGTTACCTAAGTAACCCCGATTTCTAAATCTTTTTCTGTCACGCGTGCAGGTTTGATCCAGCCCAGCCCCTCATATTCCTTTGATTATTGTGTTACCGAAACGAGGACAGGAAAAAAATTGTTTGGTGTGCACTTTTGTGACACGTATAGTGATGGGAATCGGGATAAATCGATCACGGAATTCTATCAATTTGTATCACAATACGAGGCAAACATCTTGACACTATTTCGATGGAGTGGGGATAAGTTCGCGCATGTGCACTTGTGAGCCACCAGTAGCACGCACCCCTCTCAAGCCAGGCCAAAATACGCGTTCTACGCAATCCCCACCCGATTTCAAGATGTTTGCCTCGTACTGTACACGTTGTAAAGGAAACATTTTTCCTTTATTTTGAGGATTTTTTGATAAATTACTAGTGAATTTAAAAATGAATTGTTTTGTAAAGTATCCAAAATTAAATTAATTTTTAGTAATACTCTTTGTATTGGATGATGATTTATTTAATTCAACAACATCATCATTTTATCAGCCGCACGACATCCACTGCTAGGTATAAGCCTTTCCCAAGGATCTTCACAACAATCGATCCTGCTCTGCCCGCATCCAGCGGCTTGCTTGACTCAGTAAGTCACTATGATTTAATTAGAACATTATGAAAAGTAAGTAATAATAAATTACTGCTTAGTTCTACATTCTTTACTAGGTACTAACAACAATTTTTGTTTGTAACTTTGAAAAACGAAAAACTTGATTAATCTTCATCATTTACTTTAAGCACAAATTATCAAGTAGACCAAAGTTTTCCGTGCACACGTACGTAGACCAAACCACCAACCCAGATTATAGAGGTATTCAGTACTGTAGCAGTTACCAAGGAACTCCTAAACAAATTAAAGTTTTTTTTCAACACAGACAAGGCAGACCACTGAGCATATAATCACTACGTAGCCAGGCATATTACCTTCTGTCTACATGCATCTGATGTCATGCACTATCTTCGATGCGCTTGCATCGTCTGACAGCGTGTGACGTCAGTCACGCGTTATTGTGTTTGGTGCGTATGCACCGAAGAGACTTTTTATTTTCTACTTTATGAGTGTCGATAGTTTTAGGGCACAACATTAGCACATCCCTAGTTCCGCATAATCTATTTATTGTGAGCGGGCACGTAATGAATGATGTTTTGCATGGTCGGTGACGTAAGAGTTTCTGCTTGTTAAAAGAGCCGGATATGACTTTCTTTCATTTACGTATGCAATCAAATGTGAATTTACGACGTTCGGGGTTTGTAGGGATAAAACGTTTTGTTTTAATATGTCACTGTTGAAGGGGGATCTTTGATAAAGCACCTTTAGAGAAGACAATACAAAAGATTGAAGATTACTTTACTAAAATCTGTTTTATCTATTTCAGACAACACGAAGGAATGAATATTTGATTAATAATACTAACGCAATTATTTGTCTATAAGCTTGTTTCATTACAAATTAACCAATAAAATATCAATGCCGTGCTTCAGAGTTTACTAAACTTATTATTTTTGCAAAACTTGTTTAGAAGCAAAATAAAACGAAATGTTTATGAAGTTCTTAGGAAGTGCATCTTCCATTTGTGCCAAGATTTTTAGTAAAAGCTAAAATATGAAAACCATCGTAAATTATATCTTTGTATATTGTGCTCTTTGTTACACACCCTACTGATTATAACCGCGAGTACAGTGGTACCTGAAACATACTAAAAACAAAGTACCAAAGTTCCCAATAATTCAAAATGACATATATACGTACTTTTCCACTCACGGAACATTCGATGGCCCCAAGCAATTTCCACGAGTATAACAGTTAACTCGACAACTTATCGTCTTAAAGAAGACGCACGAAGAAAATGAGCAATTTCGCCGTGAGCCAAAAACAAATAAACGTCAATCCTTAAAAATAAATCGCTGTGAGCACACGTGCTCCGAAGGGAACGTTCAAAGCGAAGCAATTTGACAAAATAAAAAACTCTATATTGGCATCTGCGAAACAAATGATACGGGAAATACTTAAATCACGAGTATTGATGGCGGATTGAAAATTTTGTGCAGTAAGAGGTATTGGGGGTGAGCTGTAATTTTGTTCCGCATTATTTAAGATTGGAAGGATGTGTTTTGTTTATTAATCTGATTTTTGTTTACGGCTTTCATGTGTTATGATATTATACAAAGAAATTATTACATTATTCTCAGCAGCAGCAGGCGTAGCATGGCAAACCCGACAAGATTTTGTCGACTCCTATACGTAATTTTTGAGAAATAACGGGATGTCAGTATCTCACAGTGACATTTTGCTCAAGCCCGTGATGCTACGCGTCTTAGAGTAAGACGGGCTTCTACAGAAAGAGAAGCCATACGAAGCGTTCCCCTCTGCCGAAAAACAAGCCCAAATGGGCATACGCGTTAGTAAAACCAGTTGCGCCCGGATTTCTTTCTAGACCGAGTCTAGTCGCGCATTTTACTATATTGACGACATTATCAAAATCAGTTTGCTATTTTTTTATTCAACGGTCGGTCAAAATTCAAATTGTTGGGTGTGCAGATGGCAGTACTGTCATCGAGCGATGTTCAGTGCCAGCAGCCTGAGCCCAACTTCCCTGGGTACACATTAGTCCCAACCCAATCAACTACACTCTCGAGCTTTTTGTATAAGCTCAAGCGTATAAAAATGACCTCTTTGTTGCTATTCACCCCATCGTAAAATGATTAAGTTTGTAACCTTTATTCTTTTTTCCGTATCGATATTGCTGCATCGACAGTTGTCCCAGCCCTTTATGTCAAAAACGTGTCATATTTTGATGTGTGACACATCCGTACACAAATTTTTGCTGTTTTGTTTTATTTTTTATGTGTGATTGTCGTCATTACAGTGTTGTTTTTGTATGTGGCAGTGACGAAGGGTCCATACAAGCCGATTCCCATCGGCTTACCTTTTGGAAATCCCACCCCACTGATCCACTATGCAGATCACTACATTTTTCATCATTTTTGTAGAGCGGCTTACCTTCGCCATAATTTCACCCCTCGCCACTGGTATGTGGGTATGTGGAACTGCACTTGTGTGCATTCCCCCCCCCCCCCCCCGCGCAAAAAATGCCAGAATAATTTGAATAGAGTAATAATCGCTAAAGCTTCTCCCTTCGTGACAAACGAAGCCTTTGTTGCTCGAAGCTACGCGTGGTCGAAATGTAAAAAGGTTTATTGCAAACGAAGCACTTGTCATTTAATTTACTACTTGCGGTTTGATACAATAATTTTAGACTATAAAAACAACTCGTCTTTTACTCAGATGGATACTTAGTACCTTAGCTTATAAAAATAGAATTATACAAAAATCTAAATCTGAAGTAAAAAAATACACCGTCATTTTTTTTTGTCGTTTTGATTAACTTAAGGGAGTGTTCCATTAATGAAACTAAACGTATTTGCCAAAGAAACATGGGTCGAAATACGTCATTTAATTTCACTTTCCCATACTAATAGGTACAATGTTTTGAAGTGGAAACCTCTTTAGCGGCGTTGTTCAATTTTTTGGTAATGGGGAAGAAATGTTAAACTCGCGTCAGTTAGGGTCACGTGACCCTGATCGAAAATTCGTAAGATGGATGTAGCGTAGACAGCCGGCGGCGGAAGTATCCCCATCTCTTTCTACGGGGCCCGGCGAAAATGGCGGCGCGTCACTTCAAGACGTAAACACTTGTGTCACCATAGCAACGCGCAAATTTTTTAATTCAATGTCAAAACTCTAGATTTTCTGTCAAGTTATGGATAAGACCTACGTACAATACTGCTCTGTATTCGTAAATTCAAATGCAGAGTAAATTCGTAAGACGGCAATTCGCGCAAAATTATTCCCTAACCATTCCATAGTATCAAAAATGCACAACGTTAATAGAAGTAGAAGTTTTTTCGATTTTTTTAGTCGACTAGTTAGTATGGGAGGATTTTTAGTCGTTATTCGACCCAGGTCTCTCAGTAAAAAATGTTTAGTTTCATTGGTAGAACACTCCCTAATATTATTTAAAATGACTACAAAATGACGGTGTATACCTTACAACACATCATAACTACAACCCATGCTGTCTGTGAGTATGAGCACCTACATACGTGTACGTGTTTCCATCAAATCCATCAGGTAAATCCAGAGATGGA
This sequence comes from Agriphila geniculea, assembly GCA_943789525.1. Taxonomy (NCBI): domain Eukaryota; kingdom Metazoa; phylum Arthropoda; class Insecta; order Lepidoptera; family Crambidae; genus Agriphila; species Agriphila geniculea. The sequence continues at coordinate 8,986,877 of OX038877.1, read as the reverse complement.
CTGACGTATCCTTTTAAAAGTTCCTCAAAGGCTTCTGATTGGTATCAACGTGCGTGAACTTAATCCGTCGAGTGGATCGGAAAAAATCCGGGTACTATTACTGCTTTTGAAAGCGTTCCGCTGTATTTTCGTTGAGCTGAAAAGTTTCGCAATACCCCGCCATACTTTGCCCCGGCTCAAGTTTAAACTCTGGAAAGGGGAATCCCACGATCATCGTGCTCTGTCTAATAAAAGCTCGCGTTGGTGAAATATGTTGTCAGTGCATAAACTTTATGACTTTAGTTTTCTTGCGTCGCAATGTGAGAACTTTTTCCGCCATATTCTGTCACAGGTCGTAATGAAGACTAATGCTACATTCATATGCTGCTTTATATTTTATACTTATTTCCTGTAAAAATAAAGTTTTGTAAGTAAAATAGGAAGGCACTCAATACGTAAAGATTAATAACAGCTATTATCGAGGTAAATGTAGTAACAGAAAGTAATCTTTACAGCCTTATTAATATTCCCATTATCATTGCCTCAGAGGAAGCATTAATTTTATTTATTTAACAAAAGATTACCCTTGTTTACGAATGAAATGTAACACAATCGGTAACTACCTCAAAAAAGCAACATTAATTCGATATACTCGAGCAATAAAAGTGGAACGATGTCACATTAAATCAGCAATTACTTCAATTTATATCGTATTGGATAACGTTACGCAAATTTTATCGAAACCAATTTCGATAGTGCGTCACTTTTGGCAAAATTCGAAAACGAATGATATAATTTTTCGATTGTTTTATTATTCGGCTTATATTTGACTCTCCATTTATCAGCTACCCCTGCTTTGATATTGTAATTTCGCGTCGTTTAATAGGGAACCTATTCGCGATTGAATATTTGCATATCTGTGATTTACAATGCACACTTTGGGACATAAAAATTCAATAGAGCAGAGTGCGTAATGTATTATTGACTTTTAGTCATTTATCAATACTGTTTTATACTGCGGCTCATGGGAAAAACGAAAATGCTTATAGATTGAATTTTACTATTTATCCCTCTTAAGGCTTAGGCACACCGGCTGCGTAGCCACGCGCGTGGTCACGCGTGTATTCACGCGCAGCAAAGATACGTGCGTGTTCGGTGTGACGTCCAATAGGGAATGCCATTGAGTACGACGTCACGAGCTGCAATGCTTAGGGTTACGCATCACTCTACGCGTTACGCAAGCGGTGTGCCATGTCTCATAAAGTTTCAGACATTACAACGTCATGGTACGTCTACGTGCACGCTTACGCATACGCTTACGCATCCGGTGTGTATCGCACTTTATGCGTGATTCATAATAAAGTGGTTCATTGATTAAACTGCAGCGCAATCTTGGTAAAATATTTTTTAATTTTCACAAAGTTGATAATGCCCATTTAGCATTTTAGAATTCACTTATTTTTATAAATATATAACGATGGTTTGATTGTATTTTTATGAATAATGCATTAAATTTCAAGAAAAATGGTTTTCTGAAAATGGTTTTCTTTAAAGCTTGTGACGTACATTAAGCTTGGGAAATAAGAAAACTAATATCAATTTACGGCTCAAATGTCTGTTCGCATTTTACGATTCTCTGAAACAATTCGTATTCGCCTCTTGTACCAGCTGTAAACGCCAAATGCAGTGTGATTGCAGTGTTACCAGCTTCATATTTTCTAAAACTGCAGTTGAAGAATTTCTCTTCCACAATATTTTTGTTACGTTTGTAACAATATTTTGCTTGCCTACAAAGTAGGCAACTTTATAAACCACATAATTGTATAAGTTTTTTAGTGTCAGTTAACATTTACATCGTTTTTAAGTGACTTTTGTTGATACTGTATTTTGAAATAAAAAAGTCGTTATTTGTCAATATAAATATAAAACAATACTAAATAATATACTAGAAAAAATACGACTCGCACCAGATCAATACTCAGACGGGAATCGAACCCGCGACCTTTGGATATCCGGTCCAATGCTCTGACCGCTGAGCTACCGAGTCACTAGTGACATCGTCGAATTTTTCCTAGTATATCCTAAACTCTTACGCTGTAAGCCAGCGTTATTTCACCAATGTGAGGAATTACCTCGACATTCAATTGAAATATCTTTCCAGATATTTTAACAATTGATTAAGATGAAATAGCTATATAATTTTTAAATTTGAGATTTTTGCATTTACAATGCTATTTTTAAACAATACTAAATAATATACTAGAAAAAATACGACTCGCACCAGATCAATACTCAGACGGGAATCGAACCCGCGACCTTTGGATATCCGGTCCAATGCTCTGACCGCTGAGCTACCGAGTCACTAGTGACATCGTCGAATTTTTCCTAGTATATCCTAAACTCTTACGCTGTAAGCCAGCGTTATTTCACCAATGTGAGGAATTACCTCGACATTCAATTGAAATATCTTTCCAGATATTTTAACAATTGATTAAGATGAAATAGCTATATAATTTTTAAATTTGAGATTTTTGCATTTACAATGCTATTTTTAAACAATACTAAATAATATACTAGAAAAAATACGACTCGCACCAGATCAATACTCAGACGGGAATCGAACCCGCGACCTTTGGATATCCGGTCCAATGCTCTGACCGCTGAGCTACCGAGTCACTAGTGACATCGTCGAATTTTTCCTAGTATATCCTAAACTCTTACGCTGTAAGCCAGCGTTATTTCACCAATGTGAGGAATTACCTCGACATTCAATTGAAATATCTTTCCAGATATTTTAACAATTGATTAAGATGAAATAGCTATATAATTTTTAAATTTGAGATTTTTGCATTTACAATGCTATTTTTAAACAATACTAAATAATATACTAGAAAAAATACGACTCGCACCAGATCAATACTCAGACGGGAATCGAACCCGCGACCTTTGGATATCCGGTCCAATGCTCTGACCGCTGAGCTACCGAGTCACTAGTGACATCGTCGAATTTTTCCTAGTATATCCTAAACTCTTACGCTGTAAGCCAGCGTTATTTCACCAATGTGAGGAATTACCTCGACATTCAATTGAAATATCTTTCCAGATATTTTAACAATTGATTAAGATGAAATAGCTATATAATTTTTTAAATTTGAGATTTTTGCATTTACAATGCTATTTTTAAACAATACTAAATAATATACTAGAAAAAATACGAGTCGTAATTTAAAAAATACGAGATATTTCAATTGAATGTCGAGGTAATTCCTCACATTGGTGAAATAACGCTGGCTTACAGCGTAAGAGTTTAGGATATACTAGAAAAAATTCGACGATGTCACTAGTGACTCGGTAGCTCAGCGGTCAGAGCATTGGACCGGATATCCAAAGGTCGCGGGTTCGATTCCCGTCTGAGTATTGATCTGGTGCGAGTCGTATTTTTTCTAGTATATTATTTAGTATTGTTTAAAAATAGCATTGTAAATGCAAAAATCTCAAATTTAAAAATTATATAGCTATTTCATCTTAATCAATTGTTAAAATATCTGGAAAGATATTTCAATTGAATGTCGAGGTAATTCCTCACATTGGTGAAATAACGCTGGCTTACAGCGTAAGAGTTTAGGATATACTAGGAAAAATTCGACGATGTCACTAGTGACTCGGTAGCTCAGCGGTCAGAGCATTGGACCGGATATCCAAAGGTCGCGGGTTCGATTCCCGTCTGAGTATTGATCTGGTGCGAGTCGTATTTTTTCTAGTATATTATTTAGTATTGTTTAAAAATAGCATTGTAAATGCAAAAATCTCAAATTTAAAAATAAATATAAAAGTAAAATAAGAATAAGAAGTTCTTTTCCTGTACCTATTAAATCTCTAGTGCACAATCTTTTATCCATTCCTACGACACGGTGATTAGCGTCCAGTCTATTTTCGGTAGTTATTCGACCGTTAAAGCTGGCAACATCGCGTGTCAGAACTGTCCAGGTGTACAATCTGATAAGCAGACAGTAAAGCCTAATCAGGTGGACTCTTTGTTCAGGAGCGTCACGGAGTTCGACGCCCCCTGGATCGCAGTATTAAAGTTGCCTGCAGTTTGATACTGTTTTATTCGAAAATAAAACTTGCTGCGGGTCTGTCTGAAAAGAAGTTGGGCGTATTTATAACTTCCCTTGTATTCGCTTAGATAGTTTTCGTGTGTTCTTTTTCAAAAATGTTGTATTGTAGGATAGACCTCTTCGTAATTGGTTGTTACCTCCCTCCGTACCATCTTTGCAAATTCGTCTTCTATTATTTTAAGAGTCAAAATATTCACATTGTGTCCTTGCGATATTCAGATTTATTTTTGTATAAAATTAATTACACCCTTAGGTTTTCACCAGCTGTCTTAATTAATTAAAATCTCCTTCTTTCAATTAGGTTTCATAAAATTTTTATTATGTGAAGGCAAATAAATCCAAATTCAATGCAAATGAAATATTACATGTAATTCGAATAAGTGCTTGCGAATGGGATTGCAAAATATTATTTAAACCCCTAAACTTTCAGAATTATTATTCCCAATATTCACGTATTCCAAATAGCACTCAACTTTCGTATATTAGAGTCGTACCCAGTTGAAATGGCAAAACTGACGGACATTCGGTTAAAGTACCGTTTTAGTACAAAACAGTAAAGGGTTTAGTACAAAACTCGTTTTTAGGTATAGATTTGATACTTTTGCCAGTCTCATCGCTCGGTGATTGCATTTGAGGACTGACTATTTATTGTAATTTTTTTTTACAAAACAGTTTAACAAATAAATATTAAAAAGTCTCAGAAAATCTTAACAAAAATCCATTTTATTAAGATGAGTATAAACCTACATTTCTTCGAGTTTTCTTTTAAAACAATAAGTTTAACTATTTAACTAGCTTGAAGCTGACTAGCCTAAAAAGTCAAATTGTTATTTGTTTTAATTCCTTGAAATGCTAAGTTTTCTCAACAGTAATTTAGAAATTGAGTATTTTCCAGTAGTACCTACACAAATTACCATTTCCACCGAATTTTCAAATTGAAGTCTAGACAAAACAAGTTCTAAGGTTTGCCAATTGAACCTGAGAATCTTGTAAAAGTTCCTCGCCATTTAAATATTTCCTTGCAATTAATTTAATTTAGTTAACAAAGGGGAACGATCTCGAATTCAAAATTAGACGAAACAATCTTTACTCTAAGAACCGAATTTAAACGGCACAAGAATTGTAATGGTAAATCCCTAGTGCTTTTGTATTTTAATTAACGATGAGATATTGGGTTTGTTTCATGAGTAAGGTTAAGAACAGACTGCGGTTTTAAGTACCTACCATTCATATTGAGCTTGATATTTTTACCTCTATGGTGAAATGATATAAAAAGTAAAAAACCAAAAAATTCGGGTTGCACTCCGGGAGTGCTGGCAGAAGTGAAAACTTCAATATTAACGTTGTGCATTTTTGATATTTTGGAATGGTTGGAATAATTTTGCACGAATTTCCGTCTTACGAATTTACTCTGCATTTGAATTTACAAATATAGAACAGTATTGTACGAAGGTCTTATCCATAGCTTGACAGAAATCGTTGCTATGGTGATACAAGTGTTTACGTCTTGAAATGACGCGCCGCCATTTTCACCGCGCCCCGTAGAAAGAGAGGGGGATACTTCCGCCGCCGGCTGTCTACTCTCCATCCGTCACATCTGTCTTACGAATCTTCGATCAGGGTCACGTGATTCTTACTGACGTGAGTTTAACATTTTTTCCCCATTACAAAAAAGCGTACAATGCCGCTAAAGAAGTTTTCACTTCAAAAAAAAGTTTCATCAGAGGATATACCTCTGATTTTTTTTAGGTTTTGATGCAAAATAATACATTTGGAAATTCTTAGAAGGTAATACCTAATTAATATTTCTTCAGTTTTGACCTTTTCTGTCAGAATAATAGACGAATATTAAAGCACGATCTTAAAATCACAGGGAAAATATACTTACTAACTTGTTTAGCATACCATAATTAGCTAAAATCAAACCTTTACAACGACATCAAAATAAAAAGTGCGTTATCAGAGTCATTCCACTCGAATCGTAAATCAGCAAAACAAAGAGACCAGTGGACCACTGAGCACTGAGAGATCAATGGTGGCCGTGGGTTTACAGCTTACTGCGCTGTAAATTTGCCGATATCGCCCGCCCAGGGCTAGTGGGCACGGGCCCGTATGCCACCGGTTATCATTGGTACATTTTTCTTTAGTAATTTATGCTTTTAAGCGATCTGAAAACTCTGTTGGTGATCTGCAATGTGCTTAAACGCTAACATAGAAGTAGGTACTACCATTACCATAAACAAAATTATTGAGATTATTTCTAAAGGGTAAGTGAAATGCTTTGCGTTTTTTAGGGTTCCGTACCCAAAAGGTAAAAACGGGACCCTATTACTAAGACTCCGCTGTCCGTCTGTCTGTCTGTCTGTCTGTCACCAGGCTGTATCTCATGAACTGTGATAGCTAGACAATTGAAATTTTCACAGATGATGTATTTCTGTTGCCGCTATAACAGCAAATACTAAAAATAGTATAAAATAAATATTTAAGGGGGGCTCCCATACAACAAACATGATTTTATTCCGTTTTTTGGTACGGAACCCTTCGTGCGCGAGTCCGACTCGTACTTGGCCGGTTTTTTATTGCTTGTTAATACCTATAGAATAATCATGAATCTCTAAACATACGACGAAATATTGTTTTATATTTTTATACCTAATTGTTTCTAATGACATTGGTCTTTCGAAAGTGAAAAAAGTCAACTTATGTGTATTCAAAAGTAATATAAAAACCAGATAAGTACAACAATACAACACTGGAACAAGTTTCATCAAAAACAAAATTTATATCGCCTTAATCCCCTTCCTTTGATGTGCAAACTCATCTTTTCTATAACGCGTTATTAAAGACATATTAAAACGAATAACTTTTATACCTACATACGGCATATAATTATAGTGGGTATAATACTTGCTTGATGTTCAGAATGGATGCCACAGAGCTTATAACAAACGCACCCCCATCCCTTATGAGTTTTATTGTTCAGTCATAAATGCCACGAACTGTTATTATTTTCCCGTCGTAAAACAACAAAATAATAATGTAACAATAATAGGAGCCCTCACTAATCTCAGCGATTCTCACAATAACACATTTTATTGTGCATTGTGATTCATTTTATACAGCCACAGGCGGTTTTTTATTACGACATGAAAGCAAGAGTATGGAAATAGTGTAATAAATCGCTACATACAGTGGAGTGACAAATATTAAAAGATTTAGAATTATTTGTATAAAAATGAATTTTTGGATTTTGAATGCAATTTATAACAAACAAGCGACCGCCCGCGACTTCGTCTGTGTGGAAAGTTTTTTGCTATCTCTCGGGAACAATACTTTTTTTCTGGATGACAGGTACCCTATGCCCATCTCTGTTCCCCTGACAACGTGTATGTAAAATTTCATGACGATCAGTTCATTAGTTAAGACGTGAAGGTGTAACAAAGAAACGGACTTTTGCATTTATAATTGACCGAGCGAGCGCGAAGCGTGAGCGAAGCATCTCTGCTTCAGCTTGGGCAAAAATTCTTTCGTATTTTATTTATTTTATTTAATCTCTTTATTGTACTACAATAAATTAATGTACAAAAGGCGGACTTAATGCTAAAAGCATTCTCTCCCAGTCAACCCGTAGGGAACAGATAGCCACGAATGCGGTACATCTAACAATAGTATGTAATAAAATACATACAGTATAATAAATACAAACACACATAATATATAAATACGCCTACAATAATAAATATAAATATATATACCTATTACAACAAATCAAAATAATAATATAATAAAAAAAAGCAAAATTGATGATAATGATTTTCACATTATGCTCATTATAAGCCTTCTTCTAAAAGAAAAGCGTGAACCTTCTTTTTATTAAAGGAAATTCTTCTTCTTCTTCTTCTTCTTGCTGGGTGATCTCCTGATAGCTTCAGGAAGACCGTTCCAGAGACGCAAAGTATGTCCTTCCGGCGGCGGCTGTCCGTTTGTCCTCCTCTACAGGCCGCATTTCTTAACCGATTCTCGTGAAATTTTGTGAGCAGATTTGAAAATTACTTATAATTTTTTTTTCGATCCAGTTTTTCTAAATTTTTCAAAATGGCAGAGATATGTATAAAAAACATATCTCAGTCCGGCTTTCCGACGCTGTTTGTTTCCTTCTACAGGTCGCATTTCTCAATCGATTCTCGTGAAATTCTGTAAAAAGGTTTGAAAAACATAAATAATTATATTGCCGAGCCAGTTTTTCAAAATTTTTCAAATTGGTAAAGATATAAATAAATAATGATAATATAAAAAAAGAAACATATTTCAGTCCGGTTTTTCGGCGCTGGTTGTTCTCCTCTATAGGTCGCATTTCACAACTTATTCTCGTGAAATTTTGTGAGCAGGTTTAATAATTATGTAGAATTTTTCAGTCGGGCCAGCTTTTCTAAATTTTTTAAAATGGCGGAGATTTGTAAAAAAAATACATATTTGAACAGTTTTGAAAAATGATCAAAAACGTATCAAAACTTTTTTGTAAGCGGTGCAAAGTAAATTTAGTTTTTTATTTTTAAAACATTTTTGGCCAATATTCACTAACATGAAAAATAATATTTATTTAACTGGACTGGCGGTCTGTATGATTTGACAGCTAAGTTTTTGTGCCTATTTGAAACGCCACTAGCGTGCGTCTAAAGAACTAATTTTGACGTACAATATGAAAATGGTTGCCATGATGGTCTCTCTAGACTTCAAACTTTAGTACCATGTACGCACGCTATGCTCACGCTACGTCCGACAGCGCCAAAATGGCGGAAATCAAATAGGCACAAAAACAGTTTGACATAAGCCTGTCCAGTGTAAATATCAAGAACCTTATATTCATATTCTATGACACTGGACATTCTACTACTGAAGGATGGTTGGGGATGAGGTCATTCACCTTTGCAGATTTCTTTTATCCCTCTCACACTGTAACTGAAATTGCCATGCTAAGTACAAAATATCCCAATCCATAGTCAATTTACCCAGGTCATGTACAAAAATTAATTAGATTTTCTAAATAAATGTAAATATCGGCACAATTTAAATTAGTTACATGATGTTAAAATTTATTAGTACATGCCAAAGTAATTATTTAGAGGACAGATGAGTCCATTTTGTTATTACAATATTTTACGTTTAACAGTAATTTCTCCATATTTCATAAGTTACCAAATAAAAATAAGGTGGCATCACTGACGGAATTGTCTTTGATTTGACATGTCACTAATGTCAATGATTTTCCACCGCATCTCACGTTTATGTACAAAAATATAAAATGATTTAAACAAAATTCGCGTTACAAAGCATGTGTTGCATTGTACAAAATTGCAAAAGTGTTTCAAAACCAAATTTTAACATTATATTTCACAAGTAAGTGTTTTTTAAAGTATTTTCAGCATTCAATTTTTCCTTCTCAGAAATCTGAATTTTAGCAGATTTCAAAGATTGTTTCCGATCTAATTCGGAAATATTATAGAAGTTAATTATAATTCCACCTTAATTACGTATTTTTTATTTCAATATAATAAAGATAATATGTACAAATCTGTATTCATTTTCGACACATAAGATAATTGTGACATAAAGAAGCTTTAGAAATATTATCTGCATATCGCAGGGTGACCATAATCACAGCAGAACTTTTGAATAAGAAAGAAAGATTTGGATGAAAAATTTACGTTTATCCTACCTAACTAACCTAACTTTGAGAGCGGAATTATTTTTTATTCTTAACAGAGAGAAAAAAATGTAATGTAAACTAAAATATTATCTTACGTAGTGAGTTAAACAATTTAGATCAGTTTCAGCTAGGAATCGGACCTACCTAACTGACTACCTTACTACTATACTAGTTATTATGGTCTTTGAAACACATTGTTTATTCGTAGTAACAAAATAAAAATTAATCTTATTTTATTTTTCAGATTCCGAAACGATGACGAAAAGAAACATTTATAGTATATCCCAATTACCGTTAGAGGGAAATTGTTTTCAACGGCCAAAATAATGCAGTTTTGACATTTTATAATGCAACTTTTTATAATACAATGACTAATGATGAGACTTAATATTTTTTTTTCACACAACCGAAAATTCTGAAACTTTTTACTAAGGGCGCTTATTCCTGCCTATAAAAATATTCAGCCAATTTGTTTTTTTGGACATTCCTCATTGTACAAAATAAAAATACACGTGACTTTAGGGTGGAAGGGCAGGTCAGGTGTACCTAAGTCTAAAACCTCACCAATCACCACGTATCCCCAAGTTTTGACTTTTAACCAGCCGGACCGTACAGGACCAAGGGGTCAAGTTTGCTATTATCGTGACTAACGCCGTAATTGTGTTTCAATGGTGTTTGGATGGTAATGCTTTTTGACACAATTCTTGTTTTTGTAAACCCAAAATCGAAACACATTGTTTTTCCTAAAAATCCAAACCCGTAAGACACTGTGTCTCAGTTTTGGGTTTAAGAATCAAGAACTGTGTCAAAAAGCATTAGCGTTCAAACACCATTAAAACACGATTATATGATGTTAACAATAGCAGACTTGACCCCCAGTGTGACCACCATTCCAAAACAGTATCGTCCATCCGGAGAGGAACTGAAAATAATCATTAAGTAAATATTTTGTGTTGCGCCGCAGCTGGCCAAAAGGGGGGTTTGAATGAATATATAGAAAGGTTATAATATGGTTGGTCAAGAGTAGTAATAATCCTATGAATTATAATTATAATTGAACGGGTGGTAGGAAAATATAGACGATTCAAAAGTACTTAATAATTAAGTTTATTTGAATAAAGCTAATTTTGACTTTGACTTTGAATGCAGTAATATCCTAAATGCGAAAGTTTGTACGTTTAGAGATACCCAAACATACAAACTTTGGCATTAACAAACATCTAAACGATTCTAAACATTCAAATGTTTAGAATCTAAACACTTTTGAATGTTTGGATTGGTTGTCTAAAAAACTTAAGCCGTAGGCATAAGTTGATAGTCTGTAGTAAGTACCTATTTGTAGTGACTGTCCTACGAATGGACAACATTGTTGTCACCCTAATGAAAGAAAAGGAAAACTAAAATCTTTCGTTCTTCAAGCCCCAAAAGGTGACGCAATGTCCAGAGTCATAAATATATGCAGGTCAGTGCCAATATTCGAAATCTGAAATTAAAAAGTTTGTGACTTTGTGACAGAACCTAGGACTACGTAGGTATATTATTTCCTTCCGTGCTGTTTGGAACTAATCTCGAAATACCCATTGCACAGTATATTTACTTATTAGTTGAAAAAACAAATATTTGTTCTGTGTTATTTGTTTTTAAAAAACATACAATTTGAGCTCCTTTTTAACGCGAGGTCTACAGTTCACGGAGCCACTAGTATTAGTAAGAATTAACTTTTTTTTATTTAGAGACTTTTAACGCTTGTTATGTCAGCCCCATCATACCCTAAACTATGCTAATTCTATTACTTGAATTATATTTACAAAATATTTTTTATTGTTGATCGGCTAACCAGCACATTTCACAAACCAGGTGGGTCTATTGCCCAAGTGTCGTCGACTTCGCCGTCGGCTTCATTTGACAGATGGTTGTAATACATTGCTACGTTTCTTTGGTAAGTTTTTGTTGGTACCAAAAGAAGTAGCAATGTATCTCATCCATCTGTCAAATGAAGCCGTCGGCGAAGTCGACGACACTTGGGCAATAAACCCACAGTTTCGCTGCATTTGATGTGTGATTTGGCAAAATAGTTTAGATTTTAATCTCTAAAAGATAAATACCTATTTTGGTATTAAAATAGTTTTTTTTTATTAACATTTCAAACTTATCTTGTATTTATCTTTTAGCGTGTCCGCTTATGAGTGATTAATCGCCGTTCGATTTTTTGTCGCCGGTGTAAATTAAACCCGTAATATACTTTGTTATTATAAGTCTAAGATTAAATTAATAATAAAGTATAACTTTTTCTAAACAACACTAAAGCCATACTGTAAAATAAAAACATGACGTTCAATAATTAAATCAATTAATTAATATTAAATTAAAATGCCTTGATATTTTAACTAGCAAGCATTTCGTGCTAAAAGTTATTGCCGCCAATAATCAATAACTTTTAGCAGAAACTTTATGTAGTTCTTGTATTAAAAGCACAGTACCTAGTTCCGTATAATCCTCATTCTTAAAAAAATACACGGAAATTATAAAAACTATTCGCTGACTAACTTTTTTTGCTTAATGAAAATATTTAGAAATGGAACTCTTGCTAAAAGCTTTTGATCTCTAAAATAAAACTGGCAACTGTAAATACTTTCCTAATTGATACACCTAATACATTTTTACTTTCAAAAACCTTCGTAAATGTTAATTTTCAGACGCTTTTGAATAGACGTGAGCACAAAATGTGTCCTGTATGAAGAGATAGCGTTAAAGTAATTGCAATTTTAAATTAAGGCAATATGGACTTTATGATCGAGGATTTTAGGGTGAGATTAGATAGAGTGGTGATAGGTTTGGGGTGTAATATTATCTTCTTCGTCCAAATAAATGAGAAAAAAGCCGAGGTCCGGCGGACGAACTTTTTAATTCGTAATTACAGGACAGCGTCCAAGCTTTAAGCGCCATTAACTTTTTTCGTAAATGTCCCTTTCCTTGTGTGGGGCAAGTCTGCATCTATAAAATGGAATGGGACATTTTATTGTCCACATTCAAATTAGTACTGGCCAAATTGCATGAGTATATGTAATTACTTAAAAGGCAAATTATATTGCTGGTTTGATTTTAGTATAAGCTTAATATTTTTTTTGGTACAAACAAAATATTTATTCTTTCAAATTCAATGTTCAAAATTTTTATAACCGTAGTAGGTATTAAATATTTTGTTCGCCGATGCGATATTAAATCTTTGATGTCCTCAAAATAGTGAAATTTTTGACGGAAGTATAGACCGTTTTGATCCATAATTATAGCGAAAGATAGACCTTGGTATACACGAAGAACATACTTTTTCCGACAGATATCACGATTAATATTATATTTTGACGATGAAAGATGTAGAAGATAAAAAACGTCACCATCAAACGGCATGTTTACTTCTAACTCAGGCCGTAACAGAAGTGCGTTGTTAGCACATCCACTCAATTTTATTGCAACCTTTTGCGGACTATTGAAGAACTCAAGAGACCCTTACCTCCCTCACGCTAGTTATCACATTTTTGATGCGTGTGGCTTTTTTCTGGCACTTTTTACGTCTGTCATCTCCACTTTGAGGTTTAACAGACCAATATTGGATGGTGAAAAGCGCAATGACAAACTGGAGATGTCTTAATAGATACGCCTTTAGAAATTGCTTCTTTGTGGTTGACATTTGCAATAAGTCTCGTCGAGTTTTTGGAGTGTTTAGCTTACTTATTTTAAGCACAACCTAAAGTGAAACTTATTAAAGGCACTTAAAAGGAATATTGTTGAAATAAATCTATGCTCGAAATATTTGTCGAAAACGTTGAAGTCAAGGACTCAAGTACAAAATAAGTAACGTGTAATACTTCAATCAATAATGACGATGCCAGTATTTTTATTTAAATTAGAAAACATTTGACTACTCAATTCTTATATTCGAGATTGTTTCTCTAGTTACTCACTTGCAATAGTCGAGGTGGTGATAGTGGTCTATTTAATTTAGTAAAAATTGAACATCGGAATCAATTTCTAATAAAAAAGAAAAGAAACAAAGCGCTCTTAATGATGTGTTTTATAAAAAATCCTTTAATGTGATTACCTACTTTAAATTACTGTATGAGTCATTCATCAGACAAAAACTACAATGAGACGAGCAAAAGCGAAATAAGCGAAATGAGCGAAACCCGCAGAGTAAGCAAGTCAGGAATAATTCCCGGCTCGAGTGAGCTTTCTCCAAATTAAACCTTTTCCTTTATACTTGCGGACGTCAGGCGCATTGTTTTGCAGACCCTACTATTGCCAACTGAGAAATTAACGTCCGTTAATGTAACAATAAAATGGCTGCTAGTTGAAGAAATTTCTTGCTTGAATTTAGGATTTCGGGGTTTCAGTTTTTCAAAGATTTGTTGTCGAAAGGGAGAGTATAATGTCGTTTTGTCAATGAAGAAGTTTAAATTCTGTAAAGATTGAAGATTAATCGAAATTAGTGTGGTAAAGGTAGCGAATTAGCGATACTAAATTTGAATAGTATTTACATTCCTCTTTAATTGTCAACAACAGTGTAATCCACGTTGTGCTTAATATAGGACATTTATAAGTAAGCGAGAGGGTACGTGTTCACCGTGAATAATAACTCATAATATATCAAATTACAATGCTAGCGTCCATTCGGCTGAAAATAATTCTTTTTACACGTCAAATCAGTACTGCAACGTAACCCCAATTGTCCACTTTAGAAATTAGATCGCAAACTATTTACCAAATTGCAAAAGCGTGTCCTCGGATACTTGAGATTGCCGAAAAAGAAGCAAAGCTCTTGAGAACTTGTCCCACTCTTAAGGGACGTGTCGGGACAACTTTTGATGTCGACCTGAATGAACCTTTGAGAAGCGCAGGCGAAAAATATAATTGGAAGTTTTGGGACATTTGGGACATGTTTATGTATGTATTTTTATAAAAAAAAATGTTATGGCAACTTTACTTTGATGATTATAAAACTAACTAAAAAAGTAATAAAACTAATTCACCATAATTACCAGTTTAGTTTGTTAGAAGTAATTTTATTGTTATCAGTTCGCAAAGATTTTTTCATTACGATTTTATTGGTAAACATTTTTATAAATAAGATCAGTATAATACAAAACTTGTTACAAAAAACCCCTAATGCCGTATATGGTAGATAGTAACCTTCAAACTGAACAACTTTTACTATGCAACCAACTCTGAAATCGCGAAAAAAAAACGGCTGTTTCACACATTTTGATATTTTCGCTATTATTTTTTTAGCACGATTTCAGAGTTGGTCCCATAGTAAAAGTTGTTTAGTTTGATGGTTACTATCTACCATATTCGGCATTAGGGGTTATTTTGTAACACGTTCTATAAAGGAAAAAAATCTATCGGGACTTATACGATATATACAAGGTTATTTTAGTTAATACAAAACCTCTCTTGGGGTTGATCAGACCATCAAACTGAACAACTTTCATTATGGGAGCAAACTTCAAATCACGAAAAAAAACAGCTGTTCCATACAAAAGTACACAATCCTGCTGCATCAAAATGTATGAAACAGCTGATTTTTAAATGAAAGTTGTTCAGTTTGATGGTCTTATCAACCACACGAGTAGTTTTGTATTAACTAAAAATAACCTTGTATAATATTTTTTTATCTCATTTTCCTTTCGCCTTTGAAATACCAACCAGTGAAAATGACAAATGTTTTTGTAATTATGTGAGTTGATAGGATATCATTTATCAAAAACTGCAAGGTGTAATAACCCCTTATTTTGATAAGCTATATTGAAATGTAGGTTTTTACACCCTACATTTTTCCGTTGGTTGTTACATTTCGTTTTTATCATAATAAGTTTAGTTATTTTAAAAAGTATCCTCCTACTTAAGTAGGTATCTATTACTAATATCTACTAAAATGTATGTAAAGTAAATCGTCTATGCAAATAGTGACTCCGCAGTTCGCACATATGTTTCTAACTTTATGAACGTTAAAGGAAAATTTATAGCGAAAACTTAACTCAAATCTTTTGGTTCGGAGGTATTTGTATGCAGATCGCTTAATAATGCCGCCGTTCGTGCATTTTTATAAAGAAATATAAGTTTCATGTCTCTTTGGTGTTGTTAGGGCCAATCCTTACTTACTTACTTATCTTCAGTATGTTTTAATAATACCAAATAATAAAGTAGAAAATAATACGACTCCCATATTCTAGTATAAAAATAGTGAAGTGAATGCTAAAATCTCAAATTTGAAAATTCTTAATATTTATCAACTCGGTTTAGGAACTTCTAATTTTTTTCACAGAATTTTAAAATTATGTAGAATAGTCAATGTGTAAATAGTCGAGATTTTTACTAATTTAATATTTTGTACTGAAATGAATATTGCAAATCGTAATATTCTTTATTAAGACTATATTGTAAATATACCTATGCATTACTAGTACATTATGAGACAAGTTAGCTTAGGTTGGTCATTGCACACAAGGCTGTGGGTTGCAGCCCGAGCCGCAGGCGAGGGCGTAACTCAGCCGAGTGTGCAATAAGCAAGAGCTCACGAGTTTCATACGATGTTTTTCAACACATTTGCGAGGAAAAAACAAAGTAATTTACCACACAGCAACAAATACGACATAAACAAAATATGATAATAATGGAAAAAGGCGCACTGGTTTTTTTTTGTTTTTTTTCTCACGCCCTTTTGCGAACAAAGAGGTGAATGAGCATACAGCCTACTTCAAAATTATAATTTTAAGTGATTAAATGCAAATATTTTAATATTTTATAACAAAATATTGTGAATTATGAATAATTTGATAATAATAAATATTTTTTTTGACTTAATTAAGGACTTACACATTTATTTATTCCAAAAATGTAATATGAATTTTCAGCGGCATAAAACCTCTTTGTTGTTACTAAAAAAAGAACTGTATAACCCGGTTTAATTGGGAATGCTCTGTTTATTCGCATAGAACTTGCAGTAAGGTACTAATTTAACTTTGTAGGGATAATTCTATAACCAACTAGTGTTTTATATATTATTGCACGCGTTTGTTATAGCTCGGTTTATGGCCCTAAAAGCGATGTGTTAGGGCTCACTTTACGAGCAAGTGTGTTGAAAAATAATTTAGTTACTAAATTATCGATGCAGTAATACGTATTTTCCTATTGCTCTTTCAGGTTTTCCGTGTTTGTTACGAACGTGTTTATTTTTGTATAAGTAATTTACATTAAGTATCACGTTTATAATTACTATAGAAATATAACATTTATTAAGTGCTATAATTCTACTTTTATTTTTTTGCGTAAAAATACTTTTTATCCAGTAGATCAAATGTGAGAGTTAAAATAAACAATATAACATAGCTAAAGCACCACAAAAATTCCAAAAGGCCAGCCAGACACACAAAATTAATGAGGGTTAGAATTTTTTAATTTCTGACCAGACGGAATTAGGGCTGCGTCGGCAATGCACGAAGTTAATAACGCATAAAGTTGGTTCCGTCGGCGTCCCACACAATTACACGTTCCGAAAACACTTATTTATTTATCTGTGTGTCGTTTTTAATTGTTCTCGGGTAATTATATTGCTTAATAAGTAGATTGCTGCTTATAGTTTTGTGCGGTTATCCTTAAACGTTTTAAAACGGGAGAGACGAGGACGTTGTCTTGTTGTTGTTGTGTCGTAGTAAGGAAACTTTTAACGGACATAACTTTCGATATAACGAAATAGCTATTTTATTTCGCATAACGTGAATGAGTTTTTTTAAGTTTATTTTCGTTTTTTGAAGCTACGGCAATTTCTTAGTTGACTCCCACATAATAAAATCAAAAAGTTGTCAGAGATAAAACATAATTAACAACACAATAAGTAATAAAAAAGATAATATTCGGAAAATCATAATGTAATTATTCTGGTCTTATATATACTTTTCAAACAATTAAATACTTCATTCATCTTTTATCTCAATCTCTTCAATCATGATACCAAGAAGGTAACATGCCACCGTGTCCCTTCCATTGACAATTTCGATTTTAGCATCATAGGAGCCACAAAACTCCCGATCAAGGTAGTCCTCAAAAGGATCTAACGCCATTCTCACTTGTTTCATTTGATAAGTATCCTGAAAAAAGAGGAACCATTAAAATACAAATATTTAAAAACAACTTTGCGAATACTACAAGACTCCAACATTCTACTGCTATCGATTGCAGTGTGAAATACTGTCTGTACAGACAACCATCACTCAGGCAACACAAAATACTTCAACGTCTGTCTTTATAAGCCAGTGATGGTTGTGCAATATGACAATCTAATCAATCGTCGGCATAGACCTCTCATTTTAAAATAGGAACCAAAAAGGATTTGATAGCGATTTTTAGGTACTAAATTAATATCTTGAAAGGTTCATCAGGGTTGTACCAGACCAACCAAACAAAAACGCACTCTATTCAGTCCTGGAATAAATAAGAATAGGACTACTAAGGGTCATGACAAAAATTATCACTTACTGCTTCAATTGGACATGATGATATCCCCAACTGCTTCACCAAAGGTTCCCAAGGTGCATCATCACTTTTGAGGCTGCCGCAAAGATTTGCTCTCGAGGAGAAAGCCAGCTCATCACCAGCTTCCGTTTCTTTAGTCACAGATAACTCTAACTAAGGACAAATAGAAATGTTATACAGGATTATGGGCTATTTACATGAGTTGATTTTAGTCACCTGTGACGGTCGACTTTAGTCACCTATCAAGTCACTTCCAAAAAGGTGATGGCATCGCTGTCGTCTAGGTAGTTGATGACGTAACCTAGGTAACAATATGTTATAACGTAGTTCCAGTTTTGGCCACCGGATTAGATAATTTTGATCAGTCACCTGCGGCCTAGGCCAAATTGCCATTTACACGGTCGATTTTTACTGTGCGGCGAAAGTTGTGCGGCTTTCGTCACCTATGTAAAATACCCCATTATTTGTACCTTTCCAAAAACATACAACATACATCAATTCACAATCAAAACTTTTGGCTGTTTTGGGAAAAGTTGTAGAACAAATGTTGTTATTTATGATATCAGTATCTACTCCTGCGAGGTTGTTGGTGTTTCATAAATAACCCTAGTAGGAATGTGACTATAGAATTAGAGCAATTTTGTACATACTCGTTGTTAACTTTCTAAATCTATAGCTTGAGTACGTAAGCAAGTTAAAATTCCTTGTAAAGAGAAATTAGCTTCACATAACATAAATATAGTTTACCGAATAAGTATGAGAAGGCCTTCTATTTCTTAAGTTACTCAAATTAAGGTAAGGCCCGGTCATTTGATAGCTAACCTAGAACTTATTAGCACTATTTCTCAGTGCCTTAATTTTAGCAGTTGGGGCCAACCGCTTAGTATGACTTTTAGAGTCTAAAAGTCATACTAAGCGGTTGGCCCCAACTGCATTTTTAAAAGTTAACACCCATCGAGTTTTTCTTCCAGTTTTAGCACTAGTGGCTCTAACAAATTATTATTGAACCAATCGAACACATAAGTAGAACGTTATTTTTCAGGATAATTGAGATGAATCTATTCGTTCAGGTTTATTCGCCAAGAACAGTTCAATGCAAACTTAATGGCGGCTCGGAACATCGTGCGAACACAATAGAGTTAGAGGGTAGGAGAGAGGCAAGTGGTGGGGTATAGCTACACGCATAGTAGCTAACTTCACAACCGCCATTAAGTTTTCATTGGTCTGTAATATCCTAATTACGGGATTATTCACTTTACTTACATCATACATATCATCGAGTGCATTTTTTAGCTTTATGGGTCCAGTGATACCGACTCCTTTTGTCTCTGTTTCTTCATCATAGTCAGTATCAAGATCAACATCATCCAGATTTATTGCATCATTGTCAAAATCAGGACAAGACCTTATCCCAGTAAAATTTGGAACGTAATAGAACTGTAAAGAAAGTAAACTTTAAGTTACAAAAAATACTTTTTTAATAAGTACAAGTACCTATTTGTGTAATTTCCTATAACATACACATCAGAACCACTTTATTTCTAATGGTTAGAGCTTCGTTCGTTAAGATTGCGGTTTAGTAACAACTTTTTGTCTCTAATTTTCTAATTATATCTTATACCTTTAAACGAGCAATTCTATTTATATTTATATGTATATAAATTTATTTCTGTGATCTCAGAAACGGTTCTAACGATTTCGCTGAAATTTGGTATACGGGGGTTTTCGGAGGTAAACAATCGATCTAGATTAGTTTTATGTTTGGAAAAACGCGTGTTTTCGAGTTATCATTCGTTTTTCTTTCGACGCAGAATATGGTCGCTAATTTCGTCCTGCCGGCCACTGTCCGTCTGGTCCAGCGGGTTAAGAAGCGGACGGCAAGAAACGAGTGTTACGGGTTTGAATCCCGTTCGGTGACTTACTTTTGCTTATTTTATAAGTTTTATTTTTATTTTGTTGTTTTTAGACAAGTTTAAAAAAATGTGGTTAATGTTTGAGATAATAATGTAGATTATCATCTAAACACCACCATATTATAATAAATAGTAATAACCGAGCCAAGCTCAGTCGCCCAGGTACTGGTAATTAATTTAAGATGAATTAGAGACAAAACCACAACCTCACAATCAAGTCAAGAGCTCAAAAATAATATATTTCGTTCGCCTCTCGAACAAAATCATATTTATTTTTATTTATAACTTAATAAATATGCTTACTTCACCCGATACCGTTGCTATTTTCACTACCAATAAACACAAGTAAATTTTAACAAAACTTTTTATCGTCATTTTGATTCAACACCACGTTTCAGAGCAAATAGAACACTTAACATTCTTATACCATGTTTTATACAGCAATTGATAACAATCTCTGAAATTATTAAACTAGGGCCGTATTGTAAAAGCATGTAATGTCACCAACACATCACGGAAAGAGAATAATTACCGACTATCACGAGATTTTCTTGTTTATAAATAATCTGTACTTAAAATCTGGACATCGTAGAGTATATCAATCCGACAGGGATGACAGTTTCATCAATACAATGTAACTAATACAAATGTTTTGAAATAGCTGCTATATATGCGAGGACCTGTAAATGACTTCCTACTGTTATTACGAGTGCTACTTGTTTGTTACTAGTTGTTGGTCTGCCTTAAGATTAATAAATAAATAATAATAATAAATAGCTAATGAAATAATTAAAACACATGTGGTGAAACCGCCTGTTGATTTTTATTCACTCACCATATTTACTTTACAGTCGCACTTTCAGAAATCCGGGCGGATACTACAATATGTAGTTGATAACCTAAAAGGTAATAATTACTATCGCATTAAATATTACAGCATCTTCCTAAAATTACCACAATAGCAGGTCTCGTCTTTTTTTTAACCCAAACCCAATTAAATAATATGTCTGTTTTAGTCAATATGTTTAAGTTTAATCGATTTTAACTTAAGTGGACATGATAGAACGAATTCATGATGATAACAAGTGTTCAACGTTTTCACAGCATTTTTACAATTTTTATCCGTCTGTCATCAATACCCTCTTGTCATAACAAAGTTGAGCGTAACAATTACAATCCACTCCAGCCATCCATTCCGTGATAAATTCGCGAATGTTTTCATACGAGGAAAAACAAATAGAGAGTGCGCACCGCGTATATCATTCCAAAATAGTTTTTTTATGATAATGACGCCTACTTTTAAACTGTCGTAATTTTTAGATTCCGATCCGAGTTTCCCCTCCCAAATATTTGTTATCTCAATGGAAAATGAATGAATGTATTCACGGTTTTGATTTATCGATTTTTTTCAACGGAAGTTTCGAAATATTTATGTGTACAGTTCCACATTATTTTGTGCTTATAATATACTTATAAATGGTGACGCTTGATAAATATCAGGGCGTCAAAATAACATTCAGCCCTTTCCAGTTATGATTGATATGATATGATTATTTTACTAGTTTACTTACATTACACAATACGATTCCTACCAGCCCCCTACTCAAATGGCCAACATTCTATTCGTTTGAACGTTACGCTTACTATTAAAACTTTAAAATAAGCAGTTGACTATAAAATTACGTGCCGTAAGCTTGACAATTCCAGAAGTCTGTGATTTACATAAGTTTGCGACATGTGATTTAATCATATATTGCTCATATTTAAACTTTAAAAGTAAGCGTAGCGTTCAAACGAATAGAAAGTTGGCCATTCGAGTAGGGGGGCAGGCGAACGCTGAACGAAATTTACAATTTGTAGAACACATTGAACATATGAACGAAAGTTACAATGTGTGGAACACGTTGAACCTCTTTTTAGGGTTCCGTAGCCAAAATGGCAAAAAACGGAACCCTTATAGATTCGTCATGTCTGTCTGTCCGTCCGTATGTCACAGCCACTTTATTCCAAAAGTATTAGGACTACATAGTTGAAACTTGGTAGGTAGGTGTATTCTGTAAACCGCTTTACGATTTTTACACAAAAATAAAAAAAATAAAAGATTAAGGGGGGGCTCCCCTTACATGGAACTGAAACTGAAAATATTTTTTTTCATCAAACCAATACTTGTGGGGTGTATATAGATAGGTCTTTAAAAATGACATTGAGGTTTCTAAGACTATTTTTTTTCAAAGTCAACCGTTTGAAAGGTATATGCCACCAAAGTGGTAAAATGTGTGTCCCCCCCCCTTTAACTTTTAAAGTAAGAGCGTGAAAAATCTAAAAAAAATATAAGCCATAGATCTTAATAAACACTTTCAACGAAAATTAGTTTGAACGAGATATAGTAATTAGTTTTTAAGATATAGTACATTTTCCAAAACCGCAAATATAACTTTGTCATTTATACAAACACTGTGAAAAACAAAGTTATTTTTTCAGACGAAAAATGATAGCGGTATTAAAATATGATATGGTATAATGTACCTACGGAACCCTACTGCGCGTGGCCCGACACGCACTTGGCCGGTTTTTTATGTTCGAAATTCATAAGCTCAAAGTTGACAGATAGCAGTACTTAGAACTACATCTTACGAAAATTGCAACGTTACATTCACTGGTAGAAAATAATCATAAAATAATAGTATGATATTAAAATTTATAAGCAGTTCTTACACATTTTTAAAACAAAACAAAATATATGACAAATAAAATCAAAGTTTTTACTTTGAACCATATAGATATCTCTATAAAGGCATAATTGTGTAATTGTTGATACAGTGTCCCCTATGACGTGAACTATAGGATAATTTTCGTCTAAAAATTTTAATCATCTGTATAATTTTGTTTATTAGCATTGTATTATGACAGCAGAAGTATTCACCGTGATAAGAAAATAAGCATTAGTATTAATTGCGTAAATTCCATTCGGTCAAATTTCATTCCATTTCCCTAAAAGCTTAGTCAAAGATTAAAATGCTATTGCTTTTGGCATAGTAATACTGTGTTGCATTATTTATACCAACGTTAATTTAAGTAGGAAAACAAATTACTTCAAAACCATAACAGCTATCAAGGCACTGAAAAGTCGGGAAATAGGGAAATGCAAATCAATTGAAAAACCAATCAAACATAATATTATAAAAAATTGTTCAGTGAAAGTATCCGTAAAATTTTATTCCATTGTAAAGTACCTAATTACATACCTAAGCATGGATGTTTTAGTAAAAAAAAATTGTCGATTTAAATCATTCACGCTTTTCTTATTAATTGAATGTTTACGTACGCAATTTGTAAATAATCTCTAAATACTATGTTACTATTCTGTAACTAACCTGTTAACATAATTTATTATGTAAATAACAATTTATGCATTAAAATCTTTTCAGAGCATAAACAGTTTAACTATTTAATGTTATCACTGTGGTTTTGAGAGAATAAATTGTTTGTCATAGTATAGTTTCGTTCACACGGGCGGAGCCGCGGGCAGACCTAGCAGGGCTAGTTTATTCCTAAGATCAGCATATTATTGGGTGAATATTTAAGACGCCCAAAATTGATGTCTCTCCATAATACTCCTACCTAACCGATAAGGAATTTTAGAACCAGATGTATTGATTCTACTAACTAAATTAATAAGGAAAAAGCAATCGAAATCGATTTGCAGTTCAATCACGCGTTTTTAGGGTTCCGTAGCCTAAATGGCAAAAAACGGAACCCTTATAGATTCGTCATGTCTGTCTGTCTGTCTGTCTGTCCGTATGTCACAGCCACTTTATTCCGAAAGTATTAAGACTACACAGTTGAAACTTGGTAGGTAGATGTATTCTGTTAACCGCTTAAAGAATTTAATACAAAAATAAGAAAAATAAAAGATTAAGGGGGGGGCTCCCCATACATGGAACTGAAACTGAAAAAATGTTTTTTCTTCAAACCAACACGTGTTGGGTATCTATAGATAGGTCTTTAAAAATAACATTGAGGTTCCTAAGACAACTTTTTCTCAAAGTCAACCGTTTGAAAGATATACACCGCCAAATTGGTAAAATGTGTGTCCCCCCCCCCCCTTTAACTTTTGAAATAAGAGAGTGATAAATCTAGAAAAAATATATGCTGTAGATCTTAATAAACACTTTCAACCAAAATTAGTTTGAACGAGATATAGTAATTACTTTTTGAAATATAGCACATTTTCCGAAACCGCAAATATAACTTTGTCATTCATACCAACACTGTGAAAAACAAAGTTATTTTTACAGACAAAAAATGATAGGTGGTATTAAATAATGGTATGGTATTATGTAACTACGGAACCCTATGGCGCGTGGCCCGACACGCACTTGGCCGGTTTTTATTTATTGAGAAATTGCTCCGAAAAATAGCATTATTTGGTATGTCACTTAGACATGCTTTTTAACTTTATGACGTAAAATAAAATACTATAAAGGTTTTTTTTTTGAGCATGCATATTTTTTGTTGGTAAATATACCTGTGGGAATGTTTGATGATGAATGCAGCGGAACGGAACGACAAGTGAATGAATAAAAGGGACAGATGCAAGGTGTATGAGAGAGATGGAATGATTTAATTAAGATATTATCCTGTACTGACTTATAAATCAATGTCAATTTTGTATTGTCACTTCTTTGTCGATTTCCTTTTCCGGTTTCACTTTACTTTTTTGCCTTTGACGATGAACATTGTGCGGAATGTTAAAATATTTAAAATACACGAGTTTGCTACGAGACTGTTGGTGTTTTCAATCGGTGCCAAAGCCGCCTGCCTCCCCACATACCTTATAATTAATATAGAAAAATAACTCAATTGGAAGTTACTGAAATACTGTGCCAAAAACTGTTCAAAAAATTATCATCATTAGCGGCAACCAAGTTTGTATTTAACATAGTGGTAAAACGAAACACATTTGAAATTACATTTAACGGCTAAGCAACGCTCCTCCTCGTCGCTCAAGCGGCTGGCATACTTAGAAGTGAACATACCCCTCATACTTCGAACAGTAAGTAGTTGTATTTCATTCTCCATAATTTGTCATGATAATGATCATTCATACTTTTAACTATTATCAATCAATTATTTATGCAAAGTAATGTGTTTTATTATAACCACGTAAAATTATTCACGTATCTAATACTACGCAATGCATTTTTCTAAAGCTAACATATCTCAATATGTTTTAAACTAATTTTTTTTAGAAACGTCATTATTAGCAATGTCATTGTCGGCAACATACACAAAGCCATAAGTGTATTTTATGTAGAATTTTAAGTTGTAATCGTTTTTAACAGTAAATAAATACAATTTAACAACAATAGAAAGCTTATAAATATTGCCTTTTGTCAAAAGTAATAAATAAAATAAAAAAATAAGTACCTAATATATTATTGCTTTTTATTTCCACCTTTTAGATGTCTATCACTATCTTTAACACATCGATCAAGAATATCCTAGATAACATTTCATGAACTAAAACAGCACGCAAAAATGGCACCTCGAAATAACGCCATGCTTACAAATTGGACGCTTATTTTGTACAAAATAAATAATAAAAGATGTGACTTTGTACAAAATAAGCTTATTTTGTACAAAATAAGTAATAAAAGATTTGGTTTTGTACAAAATAAGCGCCCAATTTGTAAGAGGGGCGTTATTTCGAGGTGCCGTTTTTGCGTGCTGTTTAAGTTAATGGAGCGTTATCTAGTGTATTCTTGATCGAAGCTTTAACATATAATAATATGCATTCCCATTAATTATAATAATGATGACCTATCTCTATTCTTATCTCAATTATACATTATTTCAGCAACCACTATGTCATTATTTACTACAATTACGTCATTATTGTCACAAATCGTCATTATTGGCAACACAATTTTCAAAAATACTCATTTATTTTGTGTGCCTTTATCATTAAATAGCATATCTTTGCCCTAGATATATTTTTAGCATAAAATAGAATTACTGACACGAGTTTTAGATAAAATAAAAATTGCTATCAAAAATAACATTTTTAAAGAATCAGCCTATTACGTACACAAGGTGATATACGAAACCTGAAAACTGTTAGTTCAGAATCAGTTATAGAATCGACTGCAATATTTTTTTCATATTATCATGTTATATTTTGACTAAATAATATTTACAAAACCATAATAGAGAATATGCATCATTTTTTTAAATCAAAATCAAAAGTATAATGCGTGAGAAAATCAACTGTAATGTTGAAACTTTTCTCTTGCTTTTTTTCTTGTGATATAGTTACTTGAAGTTAGTACGCAGAAGCACCCGCCGAAAACGCTCTATACAAATATGTGACGTCACTTGTCACGTTTCAGGTGTGTTTCAGGCGCGTTTAATATGGAGCTAGCCAAGAATCTTCAATTATCTCCTTAAATTTTGCGTTTTATATGTGTCATACAAAATATTATTTCTTTTCATATTCTATCTGACTGTTAAGTGCATTAAGTATATCCGAAAATGAAAAAAATATCGTTATTATCCCCTGATTTCATCGTGTGATAAAAGTAAAATACATCTTTTTTTTTTCATGTTTTTACAAGTGTCTGCAGCGATCAAGCTCAAATTTATCAAAATTGGTGACTTATGCATATTCCCTAAAATGTCTCGCGCGCACAACACAAAAAGCTAACTTCGTGAGTTTTAAGGTATCATTATCATTTTTTTTATATTGATTATGAAAATGAAAATATGTGACCCGTGTTTCGGCTTTCGTATATACATAAAATAATGTAGTATTTATAACAAATAGGTACCTAAAAAGTACCATCAAAGTTCTTGTTAGAAGTACTTACACATTTCACAACACATTTGTTAAAAGTAAGCGTTATCTCCTAGTATTTTTGAATGGTTGTAATATAAATATTTCGCAGTCGAGTCTGCCACGGCCGCAGGAGACGGAAAACATGTATCTTCTTAAACACGCCTCGGGTCCTCCCAGCGGGATTCTTGCATGCGAGTATACTATCTTTATGCATGGAATGAGACAATGTAGAAAATAGATAGGTACCTAACCTACGTTCTACAATTGCGATTTTCTCGGTTATGTATTTTCTAAATACTTTATGCTTTTAAATTGCACACTTTTAAGAATAAGCACCTTCGTTATTGTACTCATCTCCTATTTAACAATTAGAAATAAAACACCTTTTACGGATTACAGCGTGTATATTGGTTAATTCAGATGTTATTTTAGAACTATTTAGTTTTGATTTGTTGTTTTTTTTTAGTTTCCCAA
Source organism: Agriphila geniculea (assembly GCA_943789525.1). Lineage (NCBI taxonomy): Eukaryota > Metazoa > Arthropoda > Insecta > Lepidoptera > Crambidae > Agriphila > Agriphila geniculea. The sequence continues at coordinate 8,959,319 of OX038877.1, read as the reverse complement.
CGTTTCGACACCTTTCCAGGGGCCTTGGTCACGGGACGATATCAAAAAGGCTGCTCACATTTTTATGTATATTTTTTTTAATTAATTATGAATAACACGATCTAGCCACTCTAGGTGGTAGATTTAGTAGCTAGATCGGATTTTCTAATCAAATTTATTCAATTTAATTCAGTAACAATTATTTCATCCACAACGCGCTATAATAGTACATTATGAAACAAGTTAGCTTAGATTGCTCATTGCACACAAGGCTGTGGGTTGCAGCCCGAGCCGCAGGCGAGGGCGTAACTCAGCCGAGTGTGCAATGAGCAAAAGCTCACGAGTTTCATACGACGTTTTTCAACACATTTGCGAGGAAAATACAAAGTAATTTACCACACAGCAACAAATACCTACGACAAAAACAAAATATGACAATTATGGGAAAAGGCGCGTTAGTTTTTTTTGTTTTTTTTTCACACTGCCCCATGCAAGTATATTTTGCGAACAAAGAGGTGAGTGAGCATACAGCCTACTAAAAAAATATAATTTTAAGTGATAAAATGCAAATATTTTAATAGTTTATAACCAAATATTGTAAATTATGAATAATTTGATAATAATAAATATTTTTTTGACTTAATTAAGGACTTACACATTTATTTAGTTCAAAAATGAATATGAATTTTCAGCAGCATAAAACCTCTTTGTTGTTACTAAAAAAAATAACTGTATTACCCGGTTAAATTGGGAATGCTCTGTTTACTCGCATAGAACTTGCAGTAAGGTACTAATTCAATTTTGTAGGGATAATTCTATAACAACCTAGTGTTTTATATATTATTGCACGCGTTTGTTATAGCTTGGTTTATGGCCCTAAAAGCGATGTATTAAGGTTCACTTTACGAGCAAGTGTGTTGAAAAATAATTTAATAAACTTGAATGCATTTTTATAAAGTTCCGAGTGGGTAATTTCATAAAAATATGAGCAGCCTTTTTTGCTTGTGATCACGGCCCCTGGAAAGGTGTCGAATCAAAACGTCGGGAAACCCACAAAACAAACAAAACTAAATTATGCTAAAATAACATCTTAATTAATCAATACTTATACGCGCTATAATCCGTAAAAGGTTTTATTTCTAACTAGCTTCCGCTCGCGACTTCGCCCGTGTGGATTTTAGAGAAAATCCTTAGGGAACCTTCAACCAGGATCCGACCAGCCGTTTTTACGCGATTAGGCGGGTCCCCACCAAACGCGCTGCCTCGCGAGGCAAGACGTTTGCCGCGCTTGGTGGTGACCCGCCTAATCGCGTAAAAACGGCTGGTCGGATCCTGGTTGAAGGTTCCCTAAGGATTTTCTCTAATATCCACGCGGACGAAGTCGCGGGCGGAAGCTAGTTTATTACAATAACCAGAATTGGGTCCAGAGATATTAGTAGGTTAGGTATCTCGTTCCCGTTCCCCTCCCGTCTCCGTTACCGTCCCCGTCTCCTGGGGCTGAATTATGTCCACCAGGCATGATTTTCAAAATAACAAAATATGTGTTTGCCTATTTATTTTAGAATTTTAAAGTTGTAATGTCTATTTTATTTCTTTTTCCATACAAGATTTGAACCCATTTTTACCCCTTGAGGGGTTAAATCATGTCCACCGTGTTGAACTTTAAAATAAATGTCATTTTCGCAATCACCATCCCATAAAACCTTAAGAACGACATCCATATCGATTTTCATGTTTACTTATCCCATTTACCCCCTAAGGGGTTGATTTTCAAAAACACAAAATATATGTTTGTCTATTTATTTTTAGACGTGCTCCTACGAAGTTTAAAGTTGTAATGTCTATTTTATATTATTTTTCCATACAAAATTTGAACCCCATTATAAAAAGGATTACCCCTTTAGGAATTAAATCATGTCCACCGTGTTGGACTTCAAAATGAATGTCATTTTCGCATTCGTCATCCCAGAAAACCTCAATAACGACATACATATCTATTTTTAGGTTTATTTACCCTATTTCACCCCTATTCATCTCTATAGGGGTTGAAATTCTACTAATAACAATATACGTTTCGTTGTCTTAATTACAAATTTAGCGATTTTTACTTCGAAAATGAAGGATTTTCTTTTAAACACAACTTCATGCCCTTTTTGACCCCTTCGGGGGTAGAATTATGAAAGACGCTGAGACACGTATTTATTAATTTTTGATCATCAGCCTAAACACAAAATTTGAAGATCCTAGCGTATAAAACTGAGAGACTTTCATACAAACTTTCATCCCTTATTTCATCCCCTTAGGGATGTAATTTTCAAAAATGCTTCCTTAGTGGATGCCTACACTGTATAAGGTATCTGTGTGCAAAATTTTAAGTCTCTCGGTTCAGCGGTTTGGGCTGTGCGTTGATATCTCAGTCAGTCAGTCAGTCAGTTAGTCAGTCAGGACTTTGAATTATATATATACTAGCGGCCGCCCGCGACTTCGTCTGCGTGGAAAGGTTTTTTGCTATCCTTCGGGAACTATACTTTTTTCGGGATGAAAGGTACCCTATGTCCTTCTCTGTACCCCTGACAACGTGTATGCAAAATTTCATGATGATCGGTTCAGTAGTTACGACGTGAAGGCGTAACAAACAAACAAACAAACAAACAAACGGACTTTCGCATTTATAATATTAGTAAGGATATATACGAACTGTACGCGCCAAAAGCCTTAGAAGTCCTATTTAACAACTTTTAATGTACAATTATAAACGTTTCAGCAAAAATGATGAAGGCAGTATTACGTAAAACCCGAGTGGTTTTAAAAATATATTAGAAACACACTTTTAACTGTGTACTGTTTTAAATGTGATCCTAAATAGTGAGTAGAAAAAAATATGTTTGTAGTTCATTTGTCAAGCATGGTGAATGGACGTCATTGCGGTTACTAGTTTGGTTACCTCTTTGTATCCAAACCACCTATCATAATAGTAGTTTATGAAACTGATGTATAATGAAGGGTATTAAAACATGAGTGTGTGTTTAAAAACCGAGCCGTAGGCGAGGTTTTTAATAGTATCACACGAGTGTTTTAATACCTAGTTATGTACAGTTTCATACACTACTCTATCTACTCTCATACAATTTTGTGATTGAACCGATTGAACCTACAAAATAAAATATCAATGATAAAAAAGAGTTCGGTAGGTCGGCAGTACTTACCAAGGTTAAGTAAGACGTTTTTTCCGTCGTCGCATCTAAAATATCGGGTGGAGTTATATTTTCATTCACTACACTCACTGCTATGATACTTTAAGCAAAAATAAAAATTAAAATCTAAAAATGGCGCGTATTCTATTTAAAAAAAATGAAATAGGTGCATTCCAGTAGACTAATCGTTACGCTAAGTCATCGATCACCATAGAGTACGTTTTAATCATGGAAAGTATATGGGAATATCATTGTTTTTTTTTAATATCGCGGCACTGCCTTCTTGGATTTGCCCTGTTAGTAGTTTATGAAACTGGCACATAATGAGGGGTATTAAAACATGAGTGTGTTTTTAAAAACCGAGCCGTAGGCGAGGTTTTTAATAGTATCACACGAGTGTTTTAATACCTAGTTATGTGCAGTTTCATACACTACTTTATCTACTCTCATATAATTTGTGATTAAACCGATTGAACCTACAAAACTTCTACAAAATAAAAATAAAAGAGTAAGGTTTATCAGTAGGTCGGCACTACTTACCTAGGTTAAGTAAGACGTTTTTCCGTCGCCGCATCTAAAATATCGGGTGGTATCAAATTTTCACTCACTCCTATGGCATTTTTTTAGCAAAAGTAAAAATTAAAATCTAAAAATGGCGCGTTATCAATTAGAAAAATAAATAATGAGATGAGTGCATTCCAGAAGACTAATGCTACGATGAGTCATCGATCACCATAGAGTACATTTTAATCATGGAAAGTATGTGGAAATATCGTTGTTTCTTTTTAATATCACGGCACTGCCTTCTTCTTGGATTTGCCCTGTATCGTAATGAGAAAAAAAGTTATTTTATAACATTGCTTAGTATAGCGAAGGTATGTTATAAAATAACTTTTTAATTTTTTTTCGGTATTGCGTGTATAAAGTATGTCAATATTCGCTTTGAAATTCATAATTCGAATTTTACGATATGAGAGTAGATAAAGGTTACTTATATTACTGCTTCAATCCTTAGAAAAAAACGCCTAGAAACCAAAGCACGAAAAACGCGCAAATAAAACTTGCCATATCTGGCTAAGTTTTATATATCTACGCTCTTCTAAAACATAGCGTAAGAAGAGCATAGATACATACAGCTTGCGCACACTAGGATAATGAAAATGGCACGCGTTATGTTTTGGTTCAAGCTGCAATCAAAAGTAACATAATAGTAATTGAAAAACTAACGGAAATTTTTCACAATATAGGCTTGGTTTGATTGACCACTGAGCTTTTTGGTGGTATTTCCATCTTGCGATATTCATGATTGAATTTTAAAATTTAACACCTTATTTCTACAGTACCATTAGGTAGGTATTACGAACTAAACATAATGTGTTATTTAGTCTATATTATTTTTACCTCACATTTCGAAATGTTATAATGAGCAAATGTTTAGTTATTTTTAATACTTTTCTGCTAAATTTCTGTCCTCTGCCCATAAAGGCAAATGTTATCGTTAGCAAATAATAGCCAAAATAAACAGAATATAAATTTTTAGGAGAATAGAAGACCGTTACTTGAAGGGTTAACTGAATTCATTATGCGTACAAAACTGGGGTACCATTTAATTTGATTGGCACCTATGCAAATGATACGTTACGACAAATTGAATATCTTTGTTCAGGGGTCCATATGTATGACTTTTGGGATTCATTTGCCTTTCTCGACATTTGTAGAGCGCAGGTGTTGCCAACGTGACTTGATTAAGGTTCAAATTTTAATTTACATAACTTTATTACATCGCAAGTTTACAATAAAAGGCGTTTAAGTATTTGAGGCAGGGCCATCTAAAATAAATAGTCAAATTTTAAATGCTGGTCATTCTATCAGGACAGGGGATAGACTCCAACATGTGGGGGGTTTTGTCGATAAAATTGATTATATTCTCTGCCATTAAAAGCTCCGATATCTTCTCCTAAGCCTCGAATCAATCCTAATCCTAAGCTTCGAACATAAAATTTCACGAGAAGGAAGGAATGCGACCTGTAAAGGAGAACAAACGGACAGCCGGAAGAACTTAATGAAATAATTTTTGCCCAAGCCGAAGCAGAGCTTCGCTCGCGCTTCACGCTGCTCGCTCGGTCAATTGTGTCAGTTTTATATGAAAAAAATATTTTAGAACCCTATACAAATAAATTCTAAATATCCTAATTATGCTCAAATTGCAAATAATTTTGGTATTACGTTTGTATAGGAAGTTGACCGTTCGCCGGGCTCTTAAAATATGACGTTGGTTTTTGTGGCCACCTATGGTGTCAGTGACTCTTCGTCGTTTTAATCGCTTAATGCGGAAATGTGGTATTTACACGGGTCGACTTGGCGGGCGAGTTGCTGGTTGATTTGTTAACTAGCGCTTTTATTGACAAACAATTAGGTTTGCGATTAGATTTAGGAAAATAGATTTAGGAAGCGACTAGAGATAAAAAGCGCTAATTGACTTAAATCACCTGCCAATACGACCCGTGTAAATACCACATTTTAGTTTTTAAACGCCGTCCTTGAGATTTGATTTTAATCATATAAAGAGAAAAACAGATTATGTCTTCCGTTGAATTATCGCCTCGAGGTTGTATTTGGTCCGACTTATTTGCAAGGTAATGGGGTATTTAATACTAAAGCCGCACAACTTTCGCCGCTCGGCAAAAATCAACCGTGTAAATGGCAAATGGCAATGCGGCGGATGCAAACGATACATCGATATTTCAGAAACATCGATGTTTCAGAAACATCGATGTTCACCATTGCAGAACATCGATGTATTGATGTTGTTTTATACGATGTTTGTACATCGATGTTTTGCCTGCTATTATTGAAATGTTTGATACTTTTAGCAGAGTCTGGCCAGAGTTAATGGCTTATACAGTTGCTGCTGTTAAATGTAATTTTTATTATCTCTTCTCTACACCTTCCTTATTCACTAAAGACTCATCTATTCAATAGATAATTGGCAAAATTTATAGATAACATGCAATTTAACTATTTAATAGATCATTAAAAAATATAAAAAAAACATCGATGTTTCGATACATCGATGGTTTTAGGGCGATGTTTTTTGTACATCGATGTTTGTTCTGGAACATAGATGTATCGATACATCGATGTTCTTGCTTTCGATATTTGCATCCCTAGGCCTAGGCCGCAGGTGACTAAACAAAATGATCTGATCCGGTGGCCAAAACTGGAACTACGTTATTACATATTGTTACCTAGGTTACGCCATCAACTACATAGACGACAGCGACGCCGTCACCTGCGATTTAATTTTGGATGCGACTTACTAGGTGACTAAATTCGACCCATGTAAATAGCCCATTAAGATACTACAAAATACAGCTACCTACATAAATAGTTGTTAATAACCTAACGAAAGTTGAAGGAATATAAAGTTTGATTTAAACTCAAACTTGAAGTTGAAGGAATATAAAGTTTGAGTTAAACTCAAACTTTCACCCAATTGCACTAAACTTAAGAATCGCCTAAGTCTTTTCTTAACTACAACTCGACCAAGTTAAGTAGGCGAATGACAGCTACATGACCGCTAAGTTTGACACCGTTTTAATTTGGTCGTGTTGTAGTTAGGAACAGACTTAGGCGATCCTTAAGTTTAGTGCAATCGGCACATAATATTCCTTCAACTTAATATAAAATAAAGACTATAATAAGAAGAAATATATAATAAGAAGAAATAAGAAGAATATAAAATCAACTTAATATAATATTAAGTTTGAGTTAAACTCAAACTTTATATTCCTTCAACTTTCGTTTGAAGATTGTTAATACCGTTTAAGCGGAACTTGCAAGGCCTAGTATCTATATTTATTTCAATTTTAGAAGAAGGAATATATAAGTTTATCTAGAACGCTGTTATTTTGATCAGAAACTCATAAATTTAATATTTGGGGCTTTTCGACAAAATTGTAAACATAAAGAAAGAGTCCATACACATTTTGCCGCTGACTCTCGCTCATACATTTCATGTTTTCGCATGATTTCTTAAATCTGAGTGCGTAATTGAAAAATGTCCCTCGGCCACTTTTCGCATTATAAGATTCAACATATATTTGATTAGGACATATCAACATATATTTCAGTTTTGAATTGCTGAAGTACAAAAAGTTATCGTTTTTCCAGTTCAAATCACTGTTAGAAACGACAACTTGTACTTTAGCAACAAAAAACTGAAATATACATTTTTGAAAATGTCCGTAATCTTATATTGCGAAAAGTGGCCGAGACACATTTTTCAATAACGCACTCAGATTTAAGAAATCTTGAGAAAACATGAAATGTGCGAGCGAGAAAGCGGCAGTCAGCGGCAAAATGTGTACGGGTCTTAAACCGGCATAATAATTTTCCTTATAAGTATTTTAGTAAGAGTTGAATGTGTTGTTTTTAATTAGTAATTGAGACAAATATTTTTCCTCCTTTGATTATTATTTTTTAATACAGTCTACTCGATCAATGACAAACTTTGTCTAGTTCCTAATACTTGTATTACTCATAATTATTTAATATATATATCAAGTTACAAAAAAAACCCTAAAGCCGGATATGGTAGATACGGTACAATGTATACAACCCTGAAAAATTATTTAAGGCTGTATATTTGCATTTCAACGAAATTAGTGTTTTTCCAATGAAGTTATCTAAAGAATGAAAGCATTATTATTGATGTAAACTTTAGTTTTAGTAAGCAAAATTCTTAAATTAGTGCCGTATAGAGAGAAAAACAAAATAAATTATCAGGTATTTTAAAACGAAGACAATCTGTTCAAGTGGAATTTCAACTTTACTCGTCAGAGGTATTTTTCAAAAACGTTTCAGCTGTAACAAATAAGAATACGACTCATATTTATTTTTTCACTTATTGTTTGTATTGTCAAGGATCCCTATAGAGAGAAAATTAAAAAAAATGCTTTTAATTACAGAGAAATAAAATATTAAAAAATGCTCAAATTGGTACACTGACATGTTTTTTTTACTGGTATTTATAGAATCTAAAGTAATGTTTATTTTTTCTTAGGAATAATGAGGTATTTGTCTAATGTATTGCGTGTTTTGTATATACTTATATCTATTTAATAATTTAATAGGAATTTTAAAAGTTTGCCCTCATTACGGTTCGCGCAGAGTTGTTTTGATCATTTGTATTGAAAATTTAAAGACTCTACAGCCTTAATTCCTAAAAACCACCACATTTTTAAAGTTTTTTTCTTTTCATGATTAACTACACAATGGCAACCCTAGAACTAAATTGTGTTTGGCTTTTGTCCATTAATGGGATTGATTATCGAAAATAAGAGTATTTGCGTCTAGGGTTGTCACTTTGCAGTTTTTCATACAAATAAAAAACAAAATTTTGAGTTATTCCCAAAGGTTCCAAACACTATATATTTTTTTAATGTCAGTTCATAATTTGGTTCCCAAAGGGTCCACGACATTAAAAATAATAAAGCATTTTATTTCTTATATTTTTTAAATATATTTTAAAATTTCATGAAACCGGTGGGAAAAGAAGAACAATAGAATCATGGGACCTTTAGGAATAATGCAAAATTTTACGGGTTATTATGAAACACCCTATAAGACAGAGTTCTTTAAAAAAAAATATCAGTCGTTTTGCTTTTGTATTTTAATAACTAAAAGATTGTAGAGAATATTTGGCATTTATTCTTGTAGATTACGCCAAATTACGAAATTTATTAATTACGAAATATTTACGATATATTTACGAAATAATTATGATTTAACATGTCCTGCCGCTCGCGATTTCGTCCGCATGGGCTCTAGGGAACTTTTGACCAAGATAAAAGTAGTCTATATGTTAATCCAGGTCCTAATCTATCTACCAACCAAATTTCATCAAAACCTGTCCAGTCGTTTTGGCGAGAATAGCTAATAAACACACACACACACACACACACACAAACTGTCCCATCCTTACTAAGTCCTAACCTTACTATCCTTTTATCTTTTTTATACAATAAATCCGAAAGTAAGTGTGTATGTCCATTTGTTTGTTTGTAACGCCTTCACGTCTTTACTACTCTACCGATCATCATGAAATTTTGCATACATGTTATCAGGGGAATAAAGAAGGATTTAAGGTACCTAAAAGGTACCTTAAATCTGCCGAAAAAAGTATGTACTATTTCCAGGGGATAGAGAAATAACTGACCACGCAGACGAAATCGCGGGCGGTCACCAGTTTATAATTAGTAGGATATAAATTAACTTCTTTACACATCGTAAATAAGTTGATATTTGTGTTTTTTTTTTAAATTCGAAAAGGCTACTTTCTGTTCGAAAGCATGGTAGACCTAGGACATAGTCTCACACATTGAACAAACAACTTGATTTTGTTATACTGTGAACAACCTGTGTTGATCAAGAATAACCGGAAAGGAGAATAAAATAAAAATAGTTAAGGCCTACACTATACGCTCCAACCTCATTTCACATCGGAGGCAAAACCGCGATGGTTGAAAAACCCATCTCCACAAAATGTGTATTTAAAGTCGCGTGCGCATTTGTCGAATCCATTCACCCAAATATCGAGTAAGGTTTAAGTGAACCAAGATAAAAAAATGTGGGGATTATTAGCAACCTTCGCAACCTCTTTTGTTTTAAGTGGAGCTGGTATGTATGTTAGTTTATGTGTTAAAGAACTTAATGTAACCGTGTATTTTTAATGAAGTGTTGTGAACTTGCGAGCTTATGGTTAAACAAGTAAAAGTGAAGGGAATTTTCACCATAAGCAAACATCGAACTTTTGACTCTGTGGTGAACGGTAAGTACCTAATCTACAGAAGGTGGCTGAATTGATCAGCCAAAAGGTGCAAGTTTGAATACTGGCCAATGTAAGTTTGCAAACATTTTATATGGTTCATCGTACCATTAAGAACTGAATACAGTATACAAGCAAAAAATGCCAGCATAACAAACAATGCAAATTATTTTGGTTTTTCAAAATGTGTTATTTTTGTAAACGATGTGAAACCATAAAAAACAACAACCTATGACAATTAATTATCATACATACTGAATTGTTGGGTGTGTATAGTGATCTGGATATGGCGAGTTGCATTTCATTAATGGCTATCCAGGGATTGAATGGACTCCTCCACTCAATCCCTGGATAGCCGTCATCAGATCACAGCTCCATCAATCCCTGGCGGAGAAGAAAGGCTTTAAAGTTAGCACGTTTTTGTATGAAAATCGACCTGATTATTTTTACTTATTTTATAAAGGGAATTAATGCTTTAGCATACCAAAAAAAAAACATTTTGTTCTCAAACATTAGTAAATGCTCACCAAGTCCTAAACCGCCCAAGAAGATTTGGTGAGCACTTTCTAATTCTGGGTTAGGTTAATGGTGATCATTTAAACATAAGCATTTTATAAAAAGCATAAGAAACCTGTGTAATTCACTTCTAGTAATTACATATTTTATAAACCATAAAAATTTAATGAAATGCAACTAGATTTTATTATTATTTACTAGCGGCCGCCCGCGACTTCGTCTGCGTGGAAAGGTTTTTTGCTATCCCTCGGGAACTATACTTTTTTTCGGGATGTAAGGTATATGTCCTATGTCCTTCTCTGTACCCTTGACAACGTGTATGCAAAATTTCATGATGATCGGCTCAGTAGTTAGGACGTGAAGGCGTAACACACAAACAAACAAACGGACTTTCGCATTTATAATATCAGTAAGGATGAAAACAGATTAACTTTACATGTTACACTTGTGTTGAATGTAAGAAACTAATACCGAATTCTTTGTCTTACTGAAACTAGTCTTACTAAAAATTAATATGATATTGTATATTACATCTTTCTGTCACAGAACCTTGTGTCACACCTTTGGGACAGCAAAGCAGATGTGTTCCTATCAACGAATGCCTTGAAATTAAAAACCGAATTAGAAATGGCGTAGATAAGCAAATGGTGGATTTTTTAAGACAATCAAAATGTGGATGTGATGCTCAGAACCCTAGAATCTGTTGTGGACCATTTCCAAATAACTTTCGACGAAATGGACTATTGGTAAATATAAAAATAAGCTTTTAAAAAAATATTTTCAAGGTTATGTTGTCATCGATTCAAGGAAAAACGCAATATTTAATTAAGTTATGTAGGTAGTGGAGACCAGGGAAGAGATGCTCAAACTTTTTTATCAATAAAACTGTGAAGTGAGCATGTTTCTTGATATACACGCTGAAATTTTAATCATTTGGTTCCCGCCGTGGGGTGGTACCACTCATGATTACAAGCAACTTTTACTATGGGGTCAACTCTCCTGCTCGCAAAAAAAAACAGCTGTTCCATACAAAAGTGCAGTACCTACTCGACCTTAATGTATGGAAAAGCTGATTTTTTTTGCGAGCAGGAGAGTTGGCCCCATAGTAAAAGTTGCTTGTAATCATGAGTGGAACCATCCCACGGCGGGAACCAAATGATTAAAATTTCAGCGTGTATTTGTATGAAAATAACGTAGTAACCCGTTTTCTTTGCGGTAGATCTTGTAATTTCTTATGCCCACTACCTGTTAGTTGATTACGTAAGTCTGTTGCTAACAATTCTCGTTTGAAATCGATTGAATGCGCAGTTACATTGCTGCTTTAAGTAAAATAGTTGTCACATTGGTTCTTACTGATGCAGCAATGTGACTGCGATTTCTGTCAGAGTCGATTGCAACAAAGTTAGATAATTACCCCCCTGGACTTCAGTGAATAATCCAACAATTTGTTACTCATGACATAACAATAGTCATCTTTTACAGCGTGATATCGATGTGGATAAGATTGAAGATTCTGACCTACCTCCAAGCAATGAATGCGGCGTGGAACCCCTGAGTGACGGCAATCGCATCATGGGCGGAACTCGGACTGAAATCGGAGAATTCCCATGGCTGGCTTTGCTTTGGTATAGCAGCAGTAAGTTGTAACTTTGAGATTGAACTTTTTTATGCCTTTATTTAAGACTAGCGACCGCCAGGGACTTCGTCTACAAGGACAGTTATTTCTCTATCCCTCGGGAACAGTACCTTTTTTCTGGATAAAATGTCTCTATATCCTTCTTTGTACCCCTGACAACGTATATGAAATTTTTCATGACGATCGGTTCAGTAGTTAAGACGTGAAGGCGTAACAAACAGACTTTCGCATTTATAATATTAATAAGTATTGAACTATCCTACTAATATTATAAATGCGAAGGTTTGTGTGTGTGTTGTACCTTTGTTTTACTTCTTTACGCCTAAACGGCTTTTGTTGGTAGATAGATTAGGACAGGGATGGCGAACTAATGACACGCGACAAAATATTTTGGGCACGTCTCCGATTACGAAATTCATTATGCGCTACGAAAAAATTACGAATTCATTAATCTAAATTAGGCATATTATTAAAACATTGCAAAACGTACCTATTTTTTGTAGTAAATAAAGTGTTTAGATCTGATACTATTTATTATTATTATTATTTCCCAATAATCACAAAGTCAAAATTGTTTGATGGCACATCTATGACCTCATTAAACATGTCTAGAAAAATGGCACGTTGATACAAAAAGGTTCGCCATCCCTGAATTAGGATATAGGATGGATTAACATATAGGCTACTTTTATCCTGGGGCTCAAGTCTGCTAATTTACAAATGCATCAATGGAATCTCAATTGGGTCTCAAACGCCAATTTTGACACATTTGGTATTCCGCTCCTTAAATAAGTTCAATCGTTTTTTAATGACAGGCCATCGAACTATCATTCAATCGTTATGGTACTTTTTGGCATTCTGCTAATAACTGCGTTACAATCGCGTCTCGATTGAACAATTAATTGGTATTCTGCTCTTATTTGACGTTTGTTTGACGTTTAAATCAATGGTTTTTCAATGACAATTTTGCCATTGAACTACAATCGAGCAACGACACCTCTTTCTTAGAATTTGTTTGTAAACATTGAAGAATGAGACCATCAGACGCCATCAGTACCAAGTTTACGCTGGCATATTTTGGCTAGTGATCATAGATATTGTGGAAAAACAATGTGTACCTACTTACCTACCCCACAGTGGAATTTTAAGGATTGATTTTCCTATTGTACCTACCTATAGGAACTTATTAGGTGCTAGGTGCCTTTGTATGCAAATTCACTTATTATTGAATAGGTAGGTAGGTAGTACCTACTGATAAATAAATAAATAGGACAAACCATGGACAAAGATTAATAACCACTGATCCATAATAAAATAAGTAGGTGGTAAACACTTGGTGTCTATAAGTGAACATTTTTATCTACTTACTCAGAATTCTAATTTGAATTTCGAATCGCTGTTAATGTTATAATTTATAATTATTACCTATCATATTAAAGTGTTTCTTAAATATTTATTGTAATATTTAAGTACTGTAACCAATACAATGCCTAACATCTTTCTTCATCATAACATTCATGGCCCAAGTACTTTATCTACTAATAGTCAAAGTAAAAAAAAACGCTTTATTCAAATAAACTTATTAAGTACTTTTGAATCACCTAAATTTTCCTACCACCTGTTTCAGACTTTTTTTTATACTTATAATCTTGCAAATTAGTAGATCATCAATCTACTCTACACTACAATACCTACTAAAATACTTTGCTTCTTAAACCTAATGTTGGACCTTTATACTACCTACTGTAGATGCATGGTTCAAAATTATTTTTCTTGGGTACGGACCTAGATTTGATGTAGGTAATAGTAGACAAAATGAAAACAGGTTAACATAGAGTCAATATTTTATTTTATAATATCAATACCAAACCAATACAGTATATGATTAAAGCACAAGCTTCAAAGTACAAACAGCAGTCACTTTTCCAGCGTGCTCCTTTATTTACAATACAGCTAATGCTTCATAGTTTTGCTTAGTCGCTTGGAGCAAATATACATCTATAGTTTTGTTTGGTAATAACTTTTCCAAAAGGTACTTGCTTATTATATTCTGCAATGTCATTACACATATTGTATCTGAAATTCTGAAATAAAAAAATAGTAATTATTAAAAATTTTAATGAGATTAGGTTAAGCGTGCCCGCAGACTACTGAGTACAGACCAAACTGTTGGCCGATAGTTGGAATCAGTATGAAGAAGTATGCAAGTGCACACACTACAATGATTTGGTATCGACCGATTCTTCATACAAAACCAACTATTGGCCGACAGTTTGGTCTGTAGTCTGCGGGCATGCTAAGAGTCTATGCAATTAATAGACTTCTTGAGAACAATTACAGTATTTTGATGTAATAAGTATTTTGATGAGCATAGTGGATCAGTTAGGTGGAATTTCTAAAATAAGCCGATGAGCACCGGTTTGTATGGACCCTTTGACCATCAGCTATTTTAATGTCCCCACTGCTGGGGCACAGGCCTTCCTTATGGGTGGAAAGGAGGATGGACTATAACCCTCCACGTGGGCCCAATGCAGATTGGTGGGTCCATATACTATAGTATAGGCATCAATGATATTAAAAGTAAAGATGAGTTATACGCCAACATCATTGCTATTTAAAACAGCGCAAAGGTACTATAGATACACACATTGACCGCTGCATGTGCACTGGCCGTGAATTGAAAGTGCGTCAGCTGTCTCCTTCACTCACACACGCAAAGCAGACAGCGCGCTCTTAGTACAATATGGCCAGATAAAGTAATAGAAAATACATATTTTTATTAAATACAGTACTTACGTGTGAAATTATTTAGAGTATTTGTAAATCGTCTAAAGACGCAAGGAGACTTATTTTTTAATGGAATTTCACTATTTTATCGCGTCTGACTGACGAGAGCTGCGTGTTTCCGTGTCGCGAGCCTGTGCCTGACTAATTGAAAGTCAGGCAATTACCTGACTTTCGTCTTGCCATTTTGGAGTGCGCGTAACGTAGGTATCTATACTTTTAATATCATTGATAGGCATAGTATAGGTAAGTGCTTCAATGTTTAAAGTCCACTATGTGTATAGAAGGTAATAACTTAAATTATAATAGTCTAAGGGTAGTATTTGGTCGGAGAGTCATGTTCGGGGATTTACTAGGTAATTTACTTACTCGTAAAGGTAGGTAAAACGTCTTTGTATGATTCGTTGTATTGTATTGGTTTGTAGATATGAATTCTTACAACATTTCATCACCGAATGTACAATACTTAACCTGACGGTTAAAGAATGATTTTATGTGATACATTGATATATTTCTGTAGTTTCTGGGTTTATTTATTTAGTTAATAGATAAAATTCTTTAATTAAAACTCGCTGAACGACAGACTACACACAAGTTCACACAACAGGGGCACACTTACATTATAGAACAACGCGCAACGCAAGTAGCGCCATCTCTGTATCTTAGCCATCAACTTTCACAACAAAATCTTTAAGTTTGCTAAAATGTCTCTGCAGTCAGACCCAGACCGGACTAGGGTTGCCACCTTTTTTTTGGACTAATAAAGTATATTGGTTGCTAAAGGTAGAAAAAAGTACCTTGTATGGAAATAAAGTATTATTTATTTTTAACTTTAAAAACATACTTACCTTTTATTACTTTTGGCAATATTTAAAAAAACCACGTGAAATAAAGTATTTTCGCTTACTTTATTTTCCTCATAAAGTATAAAGTACAATTACCCAGAAATAAAGTATATACCTTATTATAAAGTACGGGTAGCTAGCAACCATAGCAGACTTATAAAAAATCAAAATAATCTAATATTTAAGAAGACAGTACAGACATTAAAAATCGCATTCTAATTTGGCTATAATAGTTATTTATGCCTCGATGAGGAGCTCGGTGGCGCAGTGGTTTAGCGCCTGGACCAGCGATTGCGGAGGTTAAGCAACGTTCGCAAGGTTCGGTCATGGGATGGGTGACCAAAAATTTATAATCTCGAGCTCCTCCCTGCTTCGGAAGGCACGTTAAGCCGTTGGTCCCGGCTGCATTTGCAGTCGTTAACACCCACCAATCCGCATTGGGCCCGCGTGGTGGGTTATGGCCCGTCCTCCTTATCCACCCATAAGGAAGGCCTGTGCCCCAGCAGTGGGGACATTAAAATGGCTGATGGACTAGTTATTTATGCAACTGTACTATAACGAGGGGTATTAAAACACGAATGTGTGATAATAGTATCACATAAGTGTTTTAATACCTAATTATGTACAGTTGCATACAAGACTTTATCTTTTTCTTTAACCCTTAGGCGCCGGCTTCACGCGTGGTACTTACCGTGATCCATCGCCATAAAGTAAATTTTAACCATGGAAAGTAAAATATTGAACATTCCGTAAAAATTACTTTCCATGGTTAAAATTTACTCTACGGCGATGGATCACAGTAAATACCACGCGTGTAGCCGGCGGCGCCTTATCAAGTATCCTCTATAAAGGATTTTGAAACGGTTGCTTAATATCCGAGCAAGGGCTAGTCGCGCCCGTCACGCGCGCGTCCATTATGAAATTATCCGAATCATAGCGAGTGTTTTAATGTTATACTGAATTTCATAAAGTATCGTTCGGGAGTGGGCGCGGGGAGCGCCCATTGTCACCCTCGCTCAGATATTGTGGTTTTATGACACTGGTTGTTTTAATATTGGCTATAATCTAACTGTTTCAAAACCTTTTTTTAAGGATTTATAGCATGGGTGTAGATAAAGTATTTAAAAACAACATTATTTTACAATGATGCAAACGAATTTTTTTTAAGTAAAGCCTTGGTGCGAATTACAATAATATAATTATAAAATTCGATGACCTAATTCGATTCGATTCGATTGCCACACCACCACTCCACTACTATCGTTGGGATGAATACCGAGTTCAATCAAACCTAGCCAAATTAACATATTTGTTTTGTTTTGATTTATTCTTTTTCATTAATACTTTGTTACAAATAAAGAATATCACATTGAAGTCAAAAAATATAATGAAGAAACAAAACAATACATTTTCAACTATTATAATTTCATGTTAGTAGTTCCGCATCGATTTCCAGAGGCACTAGTGGACTTTCCCTTATATGACTCTACTCTTTGGACCACAAACAAATATATGTCGTCATGACAACCACTTAACATAAATAACGTTCCGTTCTACAAAGTTCTTATTAGATAATTCTAAAAATTTAAATATTTGAGTGCAATATTAACTGATTCGTAATACAGTACGTAACGTTTTGTTGTATCTAATGATTTTAAGAAACTTTAAATACATTTGACCATTAATTATCCAAATAAGTCGTAAAAACAAAAATTTCGATTAAATACCGGTTTTTTTACTTGAAATGGAATTTATATGAGAGTGCTATTATTTTACACTGTGACATCTATCCTCATGGTAGATTTTAGTGGGCAACACCACCATTACGACGACATTACGATTCAACGACGACCATTAATCCAGTCATAATTTTTTTAGCAGAATACCCAATTAGTAACAAACGTAATGAGATCGCGTCTTGATCGCAGAACGTTCTCATTTTATTTCAATTAGCAGACTTGGCCCCCTGGTCAAAGGTTCAATTCTTAGGGGCCCACGAGGACGAAGTCGCGGGCGCCCGCTAATCATGCAATAAGTATATTATCTTATCTCATGCAAGTTAAATGAAGTACCTAAGGTTTGGATTTTATGCAGTCCTAAATAAAGGCAACAGACATTAAATTAGCAGACCACCGTTATTTAGTAAAAAAAATAAAGAAATAAGTTATGTACTCAAAACAGTCAGTTTACACTACACATTAGGTATCCTGAGATATCTGAATTTGGTATAATATAAGTGTGTCTTAAATTAGATCGTGTTGGAAAGTATCTGTTCTACCCCTACGGGGCCATCCATAAATTACATCACACGTTAAGGGGGAGGGAGGGGTCAATGAAGTGTGACATTGTGTGACAAGGGGGAGGAAGGGGGCCTAAATTTGGTGACGTCACACTTCAAATTCATTAAAATTGAAATAAAACAAATTTCGGAACTGCTGTAATTATTTCTGGATGTAATTTGTAAAATATGTGACGTCACACTAGGGAGGGGGAGATCTCACAAATGTGACCAGCTGTGACAAGGACGGGGGAGGGGGTCAAAAATCATGAAATTCGTGTGACGTTATTTATGGATGGCCCCTACGAAATAAAATCGAATTAAAATTGTAGGCTAAGTATGATTCTGTGTGTAATAAAAAAGACAAAAATAAGAGCTGAGTTTCTTGTTAGTTAACGACGTGTTACAAAAATCCCCTAAAGCGGAATATGGTAGATAGGGTACCATACATACAACCCCGGAAAATTATTAAAAACCCTGAAGAAAACCGCCAATTAATAAAAAATGTTTTCAAAATTCAGGTGACAACCCTAGACCTAAATTATGTTTTGCTATTTCCCATCAATGGGATAGATTATCGAAAACAATAGTCTATTTGGGTCTAGGGTCACCGTTTTTCATAAAAATAAAAATAAAACAAAATTTTACGGGTTATTATGAAACAGACAACCTGTAGAGCAAGGCCGGCCAAACCCAGCACGCGTAGCATGACCAACATCGAGATAAGATTCGACTCACAGAACAATGGCTTGTCTACACCGAAATGTCACTTTTGTCGGGTTGAGATCGAGATACTCATGCTCGCATTTAACAACTAGTAGACTCGTATTGTTCTTTGTCGTGGCCTAATGTCAAAAGTCGACAAACACGAGCTTTTCTCTTCAACTGACATTAATTTGACAGTTGAATGAGAGAAACTTGTCTACCACCCTTTGAGTAGTCGAGAAGAGCGAGAGAGAGTTCACAGACTAATAAGAAGATTCGAAATAGTTTTCTACGTATTTTATTTTATATGAATCTAAATTTCGCAATAAAAAATAAATCTAAATTGTCCGTGCTTATATTTTATTCCTTAAAAACTTAAATTAAAATTATTTTCATACGTTGATTTCAATATTTAGTAATTTTCTCGTCATTTTACACAGACTACTAAATTAACAATTTCGTTAGTAGTCTGTGTTATCTTTTCAAAGTACTTTAAATAAAAGAAAGGCAAACGAATTTATATCCATACAGCTATATTTAATTAGTTTTAAGAGTTTAGCGTTGTGAAATCTATAGAAAGGAACGGTGCTTTATGAGAAATAAAGTAATTATTTTCTACTGGCAATATTATTCTTCTCGAGCTCGAGAGAGCTTGTCTACGGAAGAGAACGCTTTCTTGAGTGCCTCTTTATCCTAGAACTTATAAAAAATGAGAATCATGTTTAAACTAAATTATTTCGGATCATTTTAGATAATTTTGACGTTTATTGGTGTTGAAATAAAAAGATTACCTTTAAAATTCACTTTTTTTATTAAAAGACATTAAAAGGTTTCGAAATTCTGAGAACGAGTCCCACCTGAGGCCGTATTACGAGCTCTTAAATCCTGCCAGGTTTATAAATTGCTGTAGTGACATCTCTTTCTCGCTGTATAGCAAATAAAAGAGATAGATTGATAGAGAGTCAGAAAACTGACTGGAAATAAGAGGTCATAATACAGCCCCTGTCTGTCAAACTGTGCTCAGCAATCGAGAAGGTCGAGACGACAAGTCTTCGTAGACAAGAGTCCCGTTTGCTCATGCTACGCGTGCTGGTCCGCGGGTCACTAAGTGGCCCACCAAGGCATTCGAATTTGCCCGCCAGTTATCGGCCGGCTGGCTGGCGCACGATAGCACTGCGTGCGGGCCGGCCCGCTTAAAAGTTGTGGCCCGGCGCCACCATAGTCTAAAAAATTTTGCCCACCTGCCAAATTTATTGGCCACCCTTGCTGTAGAGTGAAGGTGTACAAGTTTGCCATTGATTTCGCACCGCACCTATTGCCGTAACTATTTAGACGTCTACAGGATGCTTATTGACATTGAAAAATTGTATTGTGTTTCTTAGATCGAAATGGGAAACTAGAGTATAAATGTGGTGGAATGCTGATCAACCGTCGCTATGTACTGACTGCAGCTCACTGTCTGCTTGGTAGACACCTGGATG
This sequence comes from Agriphila geniculea, assembly GCA_943789525.1. Lineage (NCBI taxonomy): Eukaryota > Metazoa > Arthropoda > Insecta > Lepidoptera > Crambidae > Agriphila > Agriphila geniculea. Next base: position 8,939,072 of record OX038877.1, on the reverse strand, counting down.
ATTTCGGTAAATTGTAAGTGAAAAAGCCATTTTATTTACCTTACGATAAAAGCAACCGCGTCGCGCGACTTGCATTGTTAAGAGCTCCATGCATTAGCAGTGGGTCGCAACCGGCACCCTGATTATCTAAAAAGAAACTATTTAGCGACCGGTTTCATTCCACATACATTGCTACTTTTCTTTGGTATGTTTTTTTTTAATCCAAAAAGAAGTAGCAATGAATCACTATCATCTATGAACTGCAACCGGTCGCTAGGTGGTTTCTAATTAGATAATCAGCCCGCCGGTCGCGGTTCCCTATCGCGGTCGCTTGTCGCGGTCATTAGCATCGGAAAAAGTATGAAACATATCGCAAAGTATGACATCCCAGAAGAACTAACGCTAAAATCGTAGAATGGTGGACAACAACGTCTTAAAATGCTAAATTGAAACCAAAATAGCACAAAGATGAATGATCCAAATTTTTTAATGACCCTTTACGTGTTTGATTTCAATAAGTACGCGCGGTAATCTCAGAAGATTTCCTTGTGTAAATGTTTTAAGATCTTGATAAAAACTGTCCACCAGTCATTTTAATGTACCCCCAGGATAAGGAGGACGGGCCATAACTAGGGTTGCCAACCCTACTCTATTATTATAGAGTAGGGTTGCACTATATTTAGTATCCTACTATATTAGGGGCTCGCCTACTATATTTTTTGAAAAAATATATAGTAGGCAAAACTACTATATTTTTTCAAGTGAAAAAATTAAACAAAAGCAACAAAAAAAATACTTATATAGGTAATTGCATAATGTTTTCTGTGATTAAACACTTTGTCTTTATGGTTGTTGAATAAATTATGAAATAGTAAGAACTTAATTAAGCATGAAAAATGCAACTTCTTTAAAATCCTCCATACAAAACGGCAACCTACTATATTTTTTTGGACTTTTTCGCCATCTACTATATTTTTACACTAAAAATCTTGATACTACTATATTTGACCCAAAAAGAGTTGGCAACCCTAGCCATAACCCACCACGCGAGCCCAATGCGGTTTGGTGGGTGTTAACGACTGCAAATGCAGCCGGGACCAACGGGATAACGTGCCTTCCGAAGCACGGAGGAGCTCAAGATAATAAATTTTTGGTCACCCATCCCATGACCGACTCTTGTGAAAGTTGCTTAACCTCCGCAACCGCTGGGCCAGGCGCTAAACCACTGCGCCACCGAGCTCCTCTGTAGATAAAAACTACATGGCCTTAATTCATTTACTAACCACCTACCTACCAATATTCTGTTTTCACACAGAGAATCAGTCAGTTTGGGCGAACACGACGTAAGGAACGCCACAGACTGCATAGACGGTATATGTTCGGGTCCACCTCAAGTAATACCCGTTCTAGCCACGTATCCCCATCCAAGATACGCAGATAGATTTCGTAATAGGCAAGATGATATTGCTTTAATACGGCTCGCGAGAAGAGTACAATACACAGGTGAATTCTATAATCACATTATTAAAATCAATATTATTAAGATAAAATGTTTAAGCATAACCATTATTTTAGGATTTTTATAAAAGTAACAATTATTGGCGACCGCGCACCGGACGACGCTCCGTGGGTAGGCCCCCGACAAGGTGGACCGACAATATCTGGTGAAGGTCGCGGGAAGCCGCTGGATGCGGGCAGCGCAGGACCGATCGTCGTGGAGATCCTTGGGGGAGGCCTATACCCAGCAGTGGGTGTCGTGCGGCTGATATGATGATGATGAACATAATAGGTCTTTACCTATGAAATTGCCGATTTGTATGGAGATTTTTCAAGAAGTTGCATTTTTCATAATAGCATTTTCTTTGTTCTTTAACAACCATGAACACTCATGTAACAAAACTTTTATGTACTAATGTTTGAACACTATGCTAACTTATTTCCATTTAAGATAAGCGAAAAAATAAGTTTTGGTTAAGTTACAACCCCTTCGGTCACCCTTTTTTTGCTCACAAAAAAAGAGTCACTTTCAAGATCTTTTTTTTAATGTCACGAAAGCTAAAATATGGACTTTATTTTTACTGATAGTTAACTATCATGATCATAATTCGATGTAATATTCACGATTTTGTTAAAATTTTAAATTATAGAAGTTATTATTTTCTTTGTATGTGACAAAATATCGGCAATTTCATAGGTAAAGACCTAATATTATTTCATAATTCCTGTAAAAGTGTTTTTTTTTTCATAAAACGTGTTGTTTTGGAATTAACTTTAAAATATATATTTTGTGTTGCAGAATTTGTCCAGCCAATATGTTTAGACCGAAGTGGACAGTGGGATATTGGTGATGAAGTGATAGTTGCAGGATGGGGGAAAACACTGGAAGGTATGCAAACACATTTTAATAGACTATTTCCCTCCGTTTTGGATACATCATACAACAACACAAGTTATAATGTACTATCCCCTTTTTCAACGCCTGAGTCGACGACAGGAAAAGAAACGGGCGGTTGAAAGGGGAAAAAGAAAGATATATTGCAGAAAATAGAAACACACGAGACAAGTCGACAGTATAGATATTAACATTAAGATAAGAAACACAGTCGATAAAATATTAATGGATGGAGATGCGAAAATTATTTTGTTAAATAATATTTAATTAACTAAAAATAGAGAAACCTTATTATATTTTGTGCAGTATCTCAAATTATATACTTACAAAGAAATCATAGAAAAGTACCTAATCAAAGATTCCAAATTTAGGGGTGTAAGTATGAAATTTCCGTTTTGTATGGAGAATTTAAAAGAATTTGCTTTTTCCATACTAACATTGTCTTAATTTATTTAGCAACCAAGAGTGCTAATGTTTTAAAACTTTTATGCACAAATGTTTTAAGCACTCAGCAACTAATGTATTAAGTGAAAAAAAAATGGTATCCGCTAAGTTACAACTTACAACGAATTGAGTGGTCATTTCTGCTAACGAAAAAATTAGTCACTTCTAAGATACTTTTTTAACCTTCAGGAAAAAAACAGAAGTTTTTTTATTGCTGATAGTGGGCCGTTATGATCATAATTAGTATTCGAAATAATAACAAGTAAACGAAGCATCTTTTACATCATAGAAGATAATATGAGAGCCTCTGTGTGTGGGAAAAAACGGCAATTTCATACTTTAACCACTATCACTTTCGATTCTGTTTACTGTCTCGATTTGTTCACCACACTAAATGGGGAATATCCGAAAAATCAAATTAGCTGAATACTTTTTTATAGTTACGAATAAGCTCCCTTAGTAGTAGTCAGTGCTATTCTACAATTCAAATGCCGGAATTGAAAGCCAAATTAAGACGTTTTTATTCTTACAGAATTTTTAAATTATTTATATATCCAGATTTTTCAGAAATTTGTAAGTGCCAACATTTTTAAAGCCTAAAAGCACAAAAAAAAACATTTTTTAAAATAAATGTCCTTTGTTTTCATAACTCTCGTGGATCAAGCGTACGCAGCGCCATTTTGATAGTTGCCTTCCCCATTCTGCTGTTACTTTTGTACATTTGTGAAGTCGAAGAGACATTTTTTTTCTTCACGCATCCGAATATTCTGATACTTTTTTTATTACTAAAGGAGCTTATCCTACCTTAAAAAAAATATTCAGCCAATTTGATTTTTTTCGGACATTCCCCATTAGGTTACTCTTCTATTTTCAGGGAAATTCAGTTCGGAAAAGCTAAAAGTATCCTTATCCATAGCAAACAAAGATAAATGCGCGCAGCTTTTCCGTTCACACCACAAAATCAGTCTTACCAATTCCCAAGTATGTGTGGGTGGCGAATTTCTCAAAGATGCTTGCAGAGGAGACTCGGGTGGTCCAGCAATGAGGCGAAGAGGGAGCTATTGGGAAGCTATAGGACTCGTATCTTTTGGCTATGGTTGTGGGAGAGACAACTGGCCAGCTGTCTATACTGTGGTGTCTAGCTATTATAACTGGATTTTGGATACGTTACGCTCAAGTAATCTGTGTCCTGCGCGGTATTAGAAGGCCCAATAAATATTTTGTTCAGAAGCGCTTTGTTTTATTTGATTCAACTGTATATTATTTTAGTACGATCCACGATAAATTGTCAATCAATTGTAATAATTTAGTGTGTTTAATTCACGATAAAAATATTTGCAAATTCTCACTTAATTGTGATGACACTTCTTTTTTCTAGAATCAAAAGCGGCAAAAGTACAAGACTAAAATACAATATCTATACTATTTATTTAAAATAATCTATCGGAGTATAAATTGAAAATGAACATCATAATAAAAAGTACTATTATATTAATAGTATCCAGTTCAGTCATCTGCTCGTGCATTGAAAATGAAGAGTTCCATTTTAAGATATTTTGTTTTTGAAAAAATTCTAAAAATTTTTTTTTAGATTTTTCATAATTTCTAAAAAACTATCCAACCGATTTTCAAAATTCAAGTGTTATACGATAGATATCTGCACCATACACATTTTAACACCTTTCATGTTGCATTTTTGACTGAAAACATCGGTGCATACACTGGTGATCACAAACATTGACAAAATGACAAAAAGTAGGTTAATTATGCTTCTGTTATCTATAGTCAACCTTTTTAGGGTTCCGTACCAAAATGGTAAAAAAGGAACCCTTATGGTGTGAGTGTGACTCAGTCTGTCTGTCTGTCTGTCACAGCTGGATATCTCGAGAACTACTAATGGTATCAACTTGAAATTTGGAATAGTTTAAGATGACATTTGCCCAACTATTTTGCAAATAAGAAAGAAATAATAAAATTAATATTTTTTTTACAACAGGGACTGAAAAGGGGTCTTAAAAATTTTAAGTGAGGTGACTAGGGCATGTGGGGTATAATGTGAAAGAACGCTGTTTGCACATTTTGAAACAATTTTTCCCTTTTTCTTAGGCCGCATAGTTTTCGACTTATGATGAAAAATGTAAAAAAAAAATACCGTTCCCCCCCCCCTTATCTCCGAAGTTTGCAAAGAGAAAAATCTGAAATAATTCTATGTGATAGTAGTTTATGTAAAGATTACAGGAAAAATAAAACGATGTCTCAATATAACACACTTTTTTAGAAATTCAAAAAACATTCTTTTTTAGTTTCACTACCAGTCAACAGATGGCGCTGTCCTAAGCATGCTAACCTAAGGGACAAAAATAGTTCCACTATCGGTCAAGAGATGGCGCAACCTAACACTACAATAATAAATTGGTGGCTGGTTCTAATATAATTACCTACTATTTGCCGTACGAATAAACGAAGAATAAGTTCCTACTTAGTAATATAATAATAACGAGGAGCTCGGTGGCGCAGTGGTTTAGCGCCTGGACCAGCGATTGCGGAGGTTAAGCAACGTTCGCAAGGTTCGGTCATGGGATGGATGACCAAAAATTTAATATCTCGAGCTCCTCCATGCTTCGGAAGGCACGTTAAGCCGTTGGTCCCGGCTCCATTTGCAGTCGTTAACACACTAACTAACACATTGTAATAGCAATCATTGTTAATACTACCTATTAAATAAAACTATAAGGAAAACAATTATATATTGGTAAAGAGGTTATCCTTATCATCCGATTGGCGTAGCTAGGGTTACCAGATGAAAAAATCAAAAGTCCGGAGAAAAGGCCCGATTTCCGTTTAAAAATCCTGAGATTTGTAGCAGTTTGAGAATGAGGTATGGCGGGGCGGGGGCGCCGCTCATATTTTTATTTTTAGTTTAACTTTTTATAAAAAGATCTTTAAAATACACTGTATTTTATTGAAAATTCTAAAAATCCTGAGTTTTCCCGTGATTTGCAAAATCCGGCCGCAGTCCTGAGATGTGTCCAAAAATCCTGAGATCTCAGGACAAATCAGTAGCAATAGCAGACTTGGGTACCTACGGAAAAAATATGGAAGAGTAATACAGACCGAACTCGCGTCTCCTTAAGAAGAATTTCTGCCTCCATGGAACTTTCTTATATTGTATTAAATTATCATTAGTAAGTATGTTAAAATATGAAACGATCATAGTGTAAGTGATAGTATGTAATTTCGCTACAACTTCATGTCCATTACAATTTACAACCTCTAGAATAGTGTGATAAACTTTTCAGTGACTGGATACGAAACCCACACGACTCAAAATTAAAATTACAATATAATAAAATACGAAATAAAGTGCATAAAATTTTAGAAATTAATCGCAATAAGTATTATCTGAATCATATACAAGAAAATTTTGGAAATACAAAAAAAATCTATCAGATCATAAATAAAATGCTGGGCAGAGTGACATTGTCAATTGATTCAGCAATTTTAAAAGCTTTTGAAGATCAAGGCCGTACCATCCAAGACATTGTCGAAGACTTCGCATCAGGGTTTGATAAGGCTGAAAAAGACATTATCCCAAATTGCAATGTGAAGCTTCTTAAACCTAATGTAAAACATGAACCGGTTGACTCTAGCATATATTTTCGAAATGCTTCTTCTAATGATATTTTTAAAATAATAAAAAAGCTTAAAGTTAAAAAAGCACCAGGCCCAGATAACATCAGAGTTTCTGATATTCGAAGTGTAGGTGCTGGTGTGTCTGCGGCTATTGCCAACCTTATCAATCTAAGTGTTAGAACTGGTATCTATCCTGATGAGCTAAAGATAGGATGTGTAAGGCCCTTGCACAAAAAAGGTAAACGGGACGACTATCAAAATTACCGCCCAATAACATTGTTATCTTCAATCGATAAGATAGTCGAAAAGTATATATGTCAACAGATACAAGAATTTTATAAAAAACACGAAGTCATATACGAAAACCAATTCGGTTTTCAATCTGGAAAAGGCACTAATGATCTTTTACTTAAGTTCACGGATGAAGTCAATGAATATCTGAATGATAAAAAACACGTACTAGTCCTATTCATTGATTTCTCGCGAGCATTTGATACATTGGATCACCGTCGACTAGTTGAGAAACTTGACAACTGTGGTGTACGGGGACCATTGCTTGAATGGTGTAAAAACTATCTTCAAAATAGGAAGTTTATGGTGAAAGTTAGTGATAAGTTTAGTAATCCCATAACAGTAACCGAGGGCTCGGCTCAAGGATCTGTGCTTGGACCCTTGCACTTCCTATCTTACGTAAACGAAATGAGTCATTGTATTAATCACAGTTCTTGTTACCAATTCGCAGATGATACATGTTTAGTTGTTGCAGGCAAAAACCCTCATGTTGCACGTGATCAGCTTCAGACAGATTTCAATGCGGTAGTAAAGTGGTGCCATGATGCGGGTTTGGTTTTGAACACCTCTAAGACCAAACTGCTCGTAATTAAATCTCCTTACATAAAGACCACTGACTTAAGTAGCGTCGTGGCTCACGATCACAGTTGTCTTCACTCTCAAAAAAATTACGCTTGTGATTGTCCCGGTATAGATATTGTCAACACCCAGTCACCCATACATACTTGGGACTACAAATAGATAATAACTTCAATTGGCGCAACCACATTGAGTATGTCTGCAACAAGCTGAGACAATTCTTAGCCTACATAACCATATTAAAAAGAAGAATCCCATATAAAGTTAAATTAATGCTGTATAACTCGCTTGCTGAATCGTATGTTCAGTATGGTTTATGTAGTTACGGCCGTAGCTATAACACATACCTAAATAAAATATATAACCTGCAGGTACAAATTTTAAAACATATTGTATCAAATAATATCCGATGTAAATTTCATGGTGACGATAGTGGTCTTTTTATGCATTGTAAAATATTGCCGGCTCAAACCCAGTTCAAATATATGTTTTTGAAAAGTCATTTCTTTAATGACGTTTTTAAAAAGGAAATAAATCACCCGGTGTATACGCGCGCGGTAGCTAGAAACCGGCTCCAAACGTGCTCTGCGAACAATGTGTACGGTAAAAGAACTGCCAGCTATCTCGTCCCCCGACTAATAAATAATCTGCCGCATGAATTATCTAGTACTTTAACAAACACTAATATAAAAAATAAACTCAAGAGCTATTTTTTAAGTAATTTAAAAAATATTATGTAAGTAGTGACTGTCATTTGATGTTACTTGTTACACTTACGAGTATTACCTACCCAATTCCTAGTTTTTTAATTTTGTTAAAGTTTTAATTTAATTTTATTAGTGAATGAAATCGCATCAAACAAACCTTAGTGGTTTAAAATTGTGATTGTAAACATTGTAATATTAACATGTTTTTTAAAATGGTAAATAAAGGAAAAAAAAAAAAAAAAAAATAAGAATTTAGCGACCTTTTGAGATATTTAAAACTACATATAAGCGGCATGATCAAGGCTTTGGTCACTTCATATAGGTTTTAGATTTATTGTTTTGCGTCAAGTTAAACAAGATTTATTACAAGTTAGGAAAATACCGGATAAAACATAATAATATTCTTCCTCTATCTATATAGGTACATTATATTGATTGCGAAGTTGCAATGGATCACATACCTATAAACAATAGTTATTTATAACGAATATTCTATAAAAATATATAAAATAATAAAGAATTCAAGTAAGATACCTCCTTTAGCACACGAATTTAGATGATGCGACTTTTATTACTCACTTTATGTAGCTGTAATTAATTGATTAGTATAACTTTGAAACCGATCGATCGATACCAAATTTTTGAGGTATTTTAGCATTGGCCTTTACATTTATAGATGTTACTGAAATAAAATAAAAAATCAAAACCAACGTTTTTTATGTTATTGATAATGGGTTAATTAAAACAGATTAGTTTTACACATAAGTACCTACTTGTAGTGTTACGGTTGGGAAATATACCTTTTTTCCTTATAATATTAATAATTAATATAATATGAGATAATAAGGAAAAGAAATAAAATACCACTACATCTTTCTGACTTAAATGTATCACCATATCAGGATTGTTACAATTTGACATTGTCGTGTTCCGGCAGTTAAAGATAAGTTACCCAGTTATACTCAGTGGTTGATGAATCTATGTGAAGTAAGTACGTTCAATTCCTTGTCATTATTTTATGCCATATGAAAAACTAATTGCGTAGTACCTTACAGCCATCCATTTTTGGGTAAAAAACCCAACCAAACACGAAACTAATAACTTTGAATTGTTATAAAAAATGCGCTGGGAATCCGAAAATAATATAAAATTTTAAAGATCAGGAAGTACCAAATTATAATAATGAGTTCCAGTTACAGTAGGGTTTTACGTCATTCATTACCTTTATTTACGTTTTTACAAAAGGTGAATTCCCTCAGAATAACACCTGAATTTCTTTACTTTATTTTTTACCCATAACTGGTTAGTGGTTGGCCTTCATCTCTCTCACCGGCCTATTCTCGTTGTCCCCTACCTTTGTCCACCACTGGGGGAAATCGGGAAAAAAATCTTTACATTTCTTTCGAGCTAAAGTAACCAAGTTACTGAGTTGAGCACAGTTTTAGCATTACAACGTTGCACAATGTGTTATGTTGTGTATTCGTTGTGTATGTCCAATCAAATTATTTTCTATATATAACCGACATAGCTCGAAGGATTGTTCAGCTGAAATGGCAGTGGGCTAGACACAACGAGAAGACCGATGGACGTTGGTGCGGAAAGGTTCATGGCGACCGCGTACCGGACGACGCTATGTGGGTAGGCTCCCGACAAGGTGGACTGTCCATAATTTATTTGCCGGTATCCACCAGTATAGCCCAGTAAAATTCTACATTTAAAACGCAAAATGAGATGTAAAGCTGCATTTTTGGTATGTTATTTGGACCCCTTAAGGGAGTGTGGAACCATGTTTTGCAAGCAAAAAAAAGCATTTTTTTCAGTTTTTGCAGTTCTATTAAAAACTATGGGCTTTTGACATCAGTTGCTAAAATTATTTTGAAAATGTATTAAATTTCAAATAATTAAAGCTAACCCACAGCTCCGTATGTCTAATAGTTTTTGATATATGATGCTTGAAACATTGACACTCATACCGGCACCGGCATATTTAACCGCTTACACTGTTATTTTCATACAAACATGCTCACTTCAGTCTCATAAATATAAAAGTTTACGCATCTCTGCAATGGTTTGTATGTTGATAGATTAGGAAGGTGCTCGTTTTTAGAATAAGAATGTCAAATAAGCATAGACATCTCTCAATTTCGCCAAAAGTACAGTAAAGCAATGCATAAATTTAATACCATTTATCATTGTATGGAACGAGAAAATTGGTTTACCTTTTCCTCATTTTGGATAAATTGAGAGGTGTCTATACTTATTTGACATTTTTATTCGAAAAACGAGCACCTGACTAATCTATCAACATACAAATCATTGCATATATGTGTAAACTTTTATATTTATGAGACTGTGAAGTGAAGCATGTTTGTATGAAAATAACAGTGTAGGCGGTTAGATATACCAGTGAGTGTCAATGTTTCAAGCATCATATCTCAAAAATTATTAGACATGCAGAGCTGAAAGTTGCCTTTAATTGTTTGATATTTAATACACTTTCAATATAATAGTGGCAACTATTATCAAAAGCCCATAGTTTTTAAATAAAACTGCAAAAACTGTTTTTTTGCAGTTCTTCACGTATAACGCAGCTAGCACAACTTTTTTTGCTTGCAAAACATAGTTCCACACTCTCCTAGGGGTCCAAAAAACATACCAAAAATGCAGCTATAAATCGCATTTTGCGTATTTTGGAAAAAATATTTGTAAGATTTTACTGGCCTAAGTAGTGAACAAACAGTGGGGAACAACGCAACGGGAATAGGCCCTCTCACCTGAATTTGAGTGACGATAAGGCCAAAGATGGGCAACTGCACACACGGAATCTTCTTTCATCTTTCACGACCTCCATGGTCGAGAGGTTTTTACACAGGTTTTCAAGGTGTCCCCATCTCTGAGGTCGAGTTCAACATTGTTTTCTAAATTGTTAGAAAACAATGTTTTCTATATTGGCTCAGGTCTGGGTGTTTGTAGTTCCACCGTTGTCTCTGATTTCCAAACACAAGTGCTTAGCTACTTACTTTGAAATTAGAGCCTTTTTTTGTGATGTTGTTTAATATTTTTATTTATATCTTCATCCTCTGAGGAACTGGCTATCTTACTTTTAACAGCCGGAACAATGTTAGATACTTGGCTTTAGACATACGTAATATGGTGGTTGCTAGCGAGACGGACTTGAGACAAGTCCAAACCGAGTACAAAATGTACCCCACTCCTGGGCATTGAACCTGGGACCCTGCGTCTTGCATGGGTGAGTAAACCACTAAACTACAGAGGCGAGAGTTAAAATATATGCAGTTATTACATTTCTGAAAATAAAAAAATCATCAAATGAATTTTTTCATTTAAGTAATCAGAATATTTTCATAGGTGGGTTATTCCGAACATATCTGAGGTGAATCACTTTGTTGAGATTCAAGACTAGTTAGTAACGGCAGCAAATAAAATTAATTCGATGACGTTATTGCGATGCCATAGGTATGTTTTTTATTAGCCTCCCACGGAAGATGACAAATAAAATATAGCCAGCATCGCAACGATATATTATTATTTAATTTTTCACCATGAATGACAGTCGTTTTCGTTTGTCAAACTCGCTCATCAATCGCCATATTAAGCGTGAAAAAAGACTCAATGTTTATAATTTGCTCTCAAAATTACTAGGTACTCATTTTGTCTATGTCTTAATGAAAAGCCATAAACACAAGGACCTATTTATTACCTTCTATCTATAATTTCAAGAAAAATGTTCACTTTACATACAGGCACCTTATTTTAAACAATATTTTTTTGCGGGCGGTACACAAAAACAAGGCTTACTTAACATGTCCAACTTGACCTCCAAGGTTCAGTATCGACTACGCGTCGCAAGCGCATGTATACGAACGTTTTCCTTATTTATTTAATTGTTATTTATTGTGATTTGTGATATAAAACAGGAAAGATTGATAGAGAACTGGCAAGTGATGAGTGTATATTATAGTTAAAATATAAAAAAATCATGGGCAGTTCGTTTGTGTTTGTAGTGTTATTTTTAGTATTAAGTGTTGTATGTAAGTATATTTTTCAACTTTTTTCTTTAAAAACATGAGGAATGAGGATGTCACGATATCCTCAAAGATACTAAATTAAAACCTGACTAAGATAATAACCTTTTCCTTATAATGACGCATTTTCAAAAATTTATAGCATAGCCATATAGGCCATATTTCGTAAGACATAATAATAAAGATATATGTTTTTACAGATGACTTTATCAGTAGCATAAAAATAAATATATATTCAAACTTCGAGGAAAATTAGGATCATTTACATTTCTGCATCATAAATTTGCATTCATAAACATGATTCTTCAATTTATGATACGGATGTATATGGGTTATCTTCATCCATTTGATAACAAAGTCGTTAAGTAAACCAGTTTATTTGTTGTAGTATTGCGCGAATCTTTGTTTGAATCTTTGAGCTCGATATTTAATTAAAACAATTTGTTAATGATTGATTAGCAGTGGTGAATGGCCCATATAAGCTGATTCCCATCGGCTTACCTTTTAAAAATCCTACCCCACCAATCCACTATACAGATCATAACATTTTTGCAGCTACTGTTGATTGTAAATAATAATATAGAAATTGTAAAAATATTCTGAAAAATATTGTCTACAAACTTATTTACCCAGTGTTTATATATAATTAAAGTAGTATGGAAAAGTAGTTAGGCTGGCAAACCCACCAGTTATAAGAATGAATGCGGATGGATATAAGAAAGACTCGTATGAAGAATGAAAGTACGAGAGGCATGAAAAGCGAGAACTTGTATGAATGAGGAAATCGATATACAAAGGCCCGGACCCAGCGTCTGGGGAGAAGTGAAAAAAATAATAATAATAATAATAATATAGTAGGTATGTTCAAAAAGTTGAAGTTGATTTAGAAGTATACAAAAACCTTTTGTTTACGTTTTGTCTATGCCAAAAATATATAAAAATGTATCACAAAACAATATTGAAGTTATAATTTTAATTACCTTCTAAAATGTTAGTTACGATTTCTAAAATCTGTTCAAAATATCCAATGAAGGTTATTGCTTTGTATTAATTAAATTGAATTATTAAGTTCAGTATATAAATGGAGTTATAGCATTTCTGTACCACCGCCATCGTCAGCGAAACAACTTGTTTTTATATTATCCATCTTCAGAAACCGAATCCTGATTATAATTGTAGGAAAACTGGTTTTGTAAAAAAACTTGTTATGTTAATAATGTCTTGACGTGCATCAACCTAATATCATATTGTTGATAAAAGCATATGATAGGTATTCGTTATAAATACCTAGATTTTCTAGATTTATTATTTGTAGAAGTTGTGACAAAAAACACTAATTCGTATTTCGTCAACCAAATAATTAACATTTTAGTAGTACTAAATGAAATTAATACCTATCTCGATAAGATTTATAAATGTAAATCGAAAATAAGCACTTATGCGAAATAAAGCAAAAACGTATACAATGACTTCACTGCGATCAGTGTCCATTGCTACCCAGCGTCACGTACGCATAAGAGATGACCATTGCTCGTAAAATCGCAGAAATCCGTTGTATTTCAATAGTGACATCTAGTGCCGATATACATGGAAAGCTAGGCCGAGACGAGAGGTGTGGCTTGACAAAACTTTAGATTAGATATTAAACTAACAACTAATAGGGTAGATGAACTAGTAGAAGCAGCTCATCTATCACTTGATTCTTGACAGAAATCAACGCACTGTCGGTTTTTTTCTTTATTTATTACATGACAATGTTAAAGTATAAAAAGCAAAACTCTCAGTCCTATATTGACTAAAATATTGTTACTCAGATTCACAAGAGTGCCAAACGCCCTTAGGGGCTGTCAGTCGGTGTGTCTCACTATACGACTGCCCTCCTCTCCTGAGTGTGTTCGATCGAAAGCCTGTACCAGAGAGATTCGTCACCTTCCTGAGGTATTCTCAGTGTGGCTTCGATGGCTCAACCCCGAAGGTCTGCTGTGGACCTTTACCGGAGCAACGAGGTGATACAACGGTAGGTTATTAGAAGCTTTTTACAAATCTTCAACAACGTCAGCCATTTTTAATATCCCCACTGCTGGAACATAGGCCATCCTTTGGGTGAAGAAAGAGGCTTGTTTATTAATAGCATTCTGTAACTGTATATTTTTACCATTGCTTTCTCACCAGCTAGAGTCTTTAGTTTGAATTGGAAATAGCCTTATTGTGAAAGATTTTTTAATTTGCTAAAATCTCACCGTGCAAGGCTTATTGTTATGTCAATTATAATTCCAATATTCTATTCCAATTCTAAATAATAAAAGAAGGAAAACAATCATCGAAATTGTCGCGACGCTCCGTGGGTAGCCCCCGATAAGGTGGAACGATAATCTGGTGAAGGTTGCGGGAAGCCGCTGGATACTGGCAGCGCAGGACCGATAGTTGTGGAGATCCTTGGAGGAGGCCTATACCTAGCAGTGAGCGTCGTGCAACTGATATAATGATGATGATGCTTTTACATTCTTGCTTTACCAAAATTAATAACAAATACAATGCTTCCTGAAGCAAATTGAAAGATACTTAATTTAGTTAAAAAAAGTTAAAGAAATTTACATGTCTTTTGTCATGCTAAAAGAGCTTACAGACCAATTGGGTAATTATAGACGTTAGTGGAGCAACAAACTTAACTTTCTTTGTTTCAGTCATCTAGTGTATTTATTATTTTTGTGTAACTACATGAATTCCAGTTCTTGAACTGACTTTCTTGTTGAGTTTGCTAAAACTTTTCACTTAGTGCCAACAAATAATAGTGGATATGATAACAACTTCTTGCAGCAGCCTTTTTTTAAAGAATTTGTCATTGTTATAGGTAGACGACACAGGGACAAACTTAGAACCTGTGAATCAAGATGACTCCTATCCATCCCGTAATGGTGAATGCGGGATAGAAACAAACGGGGACAGAATATATGGAGGGGAGAGGACGGAACTTGATGAATTTCCATGGATGGTTTTGCTGGGATACAGGAAACGTATGAAGTAGCCATTTATTTCTTACTTAATACCTCCGCTTTTAATTTGATGTTGATTCAGAAAAGCAGAACATCAAAAAAAAATTAAAATGATTTATTTCACTTGACAATTTAAATCTGCTATAAATTGTATCTTCTAAAAGCGTATTACCGCTAAAAAGAGTTGGGTCATATGGTTCTATGACATTATATTATCATTATAAAAAATATCCAACTCTGGAAAATCGAACAAACAATGACCAGCCCCCGTAACATTACCACCAAAACAGGTATAGCAATCTATCGACACTCAAAAGCGTTAAATCGCTATATCATATCGCGTTTCGGTTGTCATGCCAGGGGGGTAGGCAAGCTAATAATTTGAACATTCATTAAATTCGTTTTTGTTACAGCTGATGGGTCAAGGACGTACCAATGCAGTGGTGTGTTGTTCAATCATCGATATGTGCTGACAGCTGCGCATTGCGTTACGGGTGCTATTACGACTGAAGTTGGGCAATTGTAAGTAAATGAGTGGGAAATGTCCAAAATCCTGGTAGAAGAATATACATCCCGTGTTAATGAGATATCGTAAACATTCTGTTGATTTTATAATACGAAATTTCTAGCGAATTTAAATGTATGAAACAGCTGATTTTTATTTCGCAATATCAGGATTACTTCCATATATCTGTATATGGAAGTAATCCTAATATTGCGAAATAAAAATCAGCTGTTTCATATATATTGTTTGGTAATAGCATAATTAAGCCGAATATGGTAGATAGGGACCATCAAACTAAACAACTTTTATTACAAAAATTAATAACGAAAATATCAAAATGTATGAAACAGCTGATTCTTTTTCGCAATTTCAGAGTTGTAGTAGGTATGAACCTCTATACAAAAAAAAGTTGGGAGTTACAAGTCGTGATAAAGTTTGGCCACATGATAGAAACTGATCTGTAGGCTGTTTCTAACTAATATTGAGCTGGGCCAAACTATCCTTACATACAGTTCCATACGGCGGCGGGTTGAATAGCGCACTTTTCCCGGCTTCATTCTAAAAACTATAACAATTCAGGTTTAGCTAATAGGTCAAATGTGGTATCATTTTCGGATAAATATATAACGTAGAACTTATTTCTGACATAAAAAAAAATTAATTTGTTAGGCAGTTTCTGAAAAATTACACAATTACCAACATTTTTAAACTTCATTTTTTTAGTTTAGGTATTGGCACTTGTTTCAGTATTTTCAAAAAAACTACTTTAAAGAAGCGTTTTTCAGGTTAATTTGTTTTATGCTTTTGTTATGTTAACTATATTTTATACAATTTGAGCCTAACCCAAGTAGTTTAAGTCCATTGTTTGCGGACATACAGCTAGTCAAAAATATGCATTTTTCACGAAATAAAAAAGGTTTCCGTTTCGTTCAGAAACATTTTTCAGGTTATTTGTTTATATTTCTATAAAGTTAATTAAATTTTCTACAATTTGAGCTTAATTTGAGTAGTCTAGGTTTATTGGTTACAGAGACATAGCTGGTTAAAAATGGGCCTTTTATTGAAATTAATTTAAAAAATCTTATCTTTGACTAGCTGTGTCTTTGCAACTAGTAAACCTAAACTACTCAAGTTAGGCTCAAATTGTAGAAAATTTAATTAAGTTTACAGAAATATAAACAAAAAAACTGAGAAATGCTTCCGAACGAAACGGAAACCCCTTTTATTTCGTGAAAAAATGCATATTTTTGACTAGCTGTGTCTCCGCAAACAATGGACCTCAACTACTTGGGTTAGGCGCAAATTGTATAAAATATAGTTAACATAAAAAAAGCATAAAACAAATTAACCTGAAAAACGCTTCTTTAAAGTAGTTTTTTTGAAAATACTGAAACAAGTGCCAATACCTAAACTAAAAAAATGAAGTTTAAAAATGTTGGTTATTATGTAATTTTTCAGAAACTGCGTAATAAATTGCATTTTTTTATACCAGAAATAAATTCGACGTTATTGATTTATCCGAAAATGATACCACATTTGACCTATTAGCTAAACCTGAATTGTTATAGTTTTTAGAATGAAGCCGGGAAAAGTGCGCTATTCAACCCGCCGCCGTATGGAACTGTATGAAAGGATAGTTTGGCCCAGCTCAATATTAGTTCGAAACAGCCTACAGATCAGTTTCTATCATGTGGCCAAACTTTATCACGACTTGTAACTCCCAACTTTTTTTTGTATAGAGGTTCATACCTACTATTGGTCTCATAGTAAAAGTTATTCAGTTTGATGCTCCCTATCTACCATATTCGGCTTTATAAGGCTATTACCAAACACCTTGTATTATAACTGTTAAAAACAGCATACAGCATAGTTAAAGGTTTTGCGTTATGTGTGATGGATGAGACTGATGAGCATCTGTTCATGATTCATGAATGTTTTGGCATTTCCTATCCGTTTTATAGTTTGCTTAATTTGGGACTATACCTAATAACGGATCTAAGCATTTTCGAAGGTTGTGCGGTTTCGTTAGCTCACGTGGAACTAATGCAACTCGATATTTTATTGAAAAAAAAAATGCTTGTCTTGAACTTCTTGACCACTATAATTGGGCAGTTTATCAGCTCATGACGCTTGCACATTCTGATGAAAATACTTAACTTCCTGAACGCAGATTGATAAAATATACCTAGTACTACTTACTCGTATACTATATTGCATCAATCATCGATCTTTTACTAGAACGATATCATGAACTTAGCTGTCATGCGCCTAATTATAGTGGTCGAGTAGCATGCTTGACGTTTTGCAACTTAGACCTTTTTAATCCTTAGGCAAACTACTGTTTAGACATTCTGCGTTTTAGACAATTTGCTTAGTAGACGTTTTGCTCTTTATACATGAACATTAGGCATTTTGCTTCGTAGACATTTTGATTTTTAGGCAGCGTGATCAGGAAGGTCTTTGTTTCCGTCTATTTTTTCTCTAAAGTATCTTTGGTTGAACTCAAATGTTCGATGGCTTGATTAGATTTGCCTGTTGATTGTTTTATGTCCTACGATTTTTAATTGGGAATTAATTAATTGGGTGACTGGAAATAATTACTTAAATACTAAACCTGGCAGTGGTTTATTTTTTGGGCGACAAAATAACTAAACAGGCGACAAACAGTGAATTACAAAAAATACGTAAAACGGGCGACGACTACATGTGGGAGATAAATAATTTAAGTTAGCAGTGAAAATTCTAAATGAGTGACAAAAATACTGAGTGGGCAACTATTCTACCAAGTAGGTATCTATATAACTGATTTAAGATGCCTTACATGGTACTTTTGGCATCTTGATTAGGATAATAGTCACCTTTTTTAAATTCAATATATGCCAAAATTTTTTTTTTTTTTACTTAAGGTTGTCACCCAAATAGTAAGTTAGTCACCTGTTCTGAATAACTAGTTACTCAATTTGTATTTTAAAGTCACCCATTTTCAACATTTGTAGTCGCCCTCAGTCCGCCTCCAACTTAATATTTCATTACTCTATATTCAGTATTTTTGATACCCAAAATGGGAATTTAATTTTACCCGATTAAATACTACCTTTTACCTTACTACCCTTTTTAATTGTTTGTTACAGAGTCACTGCTCGATTAGGAGAGTACGACACAAAAAGTGAAAGAGACTGCATGGACGGCGTGTGCGCAGATCCTATCGTAGAAATTCCTGTACACAGAGCGTACCCACATCCCGGCTATGTAGATAGCAATTTAAATAAGAAGGACGATATCGCGATCATCAGGTTAGCGGGACGAGCCAGGTTTACAAGTAAGTTCAAAAACATTGCATTGGTAACAGAAAAAAAAATCATCATCTCCCACCCTTATCCCAATTTATTTGGGGTCGGTACAGTGCGTCCTTCTGCGTGCGTGCTTCTATTCCTTCCTGTCACTCGTCATCTCCTTATCCACTCCCTTCACATTCATATCATTCCACACACAATCCATACATCTTTTCTGCGGTATTCCTCTTACATTCCAGCCCTCACCATCCATATACATTACTCTTCTACAGAAAAAAATATTAAATTTATGCAAAAGTGAGTTTTTTTATTATATTTATACGCTATCACGTCTTGACTACTCAACCAATCATGATGAAATATCGCAAACACGTTGTCAGAGGTACAGAAAATGACATAGCTCAGCTTTTATCTAGAAAACAAAACTGCTCCGCTATCTTTATTTTATTTCCAATAAAAAAAAACTTACATATACCTTTTCGATGTCATTTATAAGAAAATGTTGACCGGAATTTAAACGGACAACACTATAGAAGTTGGCTATTTTTAATACAAAAACTTTTAAACTAGCTCAATCAACTTACAGACACTGTGTCAAAATACTAAAGTAGGTATTGAATTTCTTTTGAAATCGAAGATACAGAATTTCCTAGTTGATTGCTGTCCGATTTTGTTTTATTTATGTATGTATGTACGAGTATGTACTCGTAAAATTCATTGTGAATATACTATTCGCTGGGTGCGAAGGTATAATAATCGATCGCAGCGCATGCATGGTGGCAAAAAGTAGAAATGTTGTAGGCTCTGTAATCTGTTTGAAATAGTACATTATTGCAAAGGCAGCGAAATAGGCAATTGCAGGTCGAGTATGAGTTTGAAGGCCGAGCCGCAGGCGAGGACTTTAATGATACGAGACAGGCAATTGCCATTTCGGCCGAGGCATATATAGTGCTTTTCTTAAAAAAATGCAAGGAAATAAAAAAGGGCCTTTCCATAATAAATGTAATTAATATTAAAAGTTATATTGCTCATGTTAGGTTTTAATATGAACTGTACATTTCAGCATAGAATAAATTGCCCATAATGTAGACGGCTTTTTAGTTTTAACAATTTCATTGAAATACGCCAAAAACACTGTTTCGGAGAACAATTTTGTATTTTTCTCGTTTTTCCAGAACATGAAATTTTAATATACTTTCATATATTTTTCTTTACATTTCGCTGGTAGCAGGTTTTCCATCGCTAATTTAGCTTCTGATCTTAAATCTGGTGGAGTGCAGTCAATGTTCATTTCATTTTCACTTTCAGAATCATCGGACCTCATTTTAATTATTTTTTATTAACAAAATAACAACGAACTCCGCCTTACCGCCAATTTTTTATTTTATTTTACAGTTTGTGCCGAAAGGTAAACGCATCTGTGGCTATACAGCCTCGAGAACGCAATGTGTACGATAGATGAAAGAGTTCTAAATTCAAACAGCACACCGTTTCATACAACATTGCCGGCGCGCTCACGCGCCGGGAAGTGAGTTAGGTTTTTCAGTCTACGTAAATATGATACTTCGCGTGTTCTTTATTCAAAAGTAACGACAATATTTCTGCGCATGTTTAAGAAAACGATATTTAATTTATTACTAGCGATACAGGAACAATTATATATGTTTCTTATCACTTAATAAATCTATTAAAGTAGCTTTATCCTCTTGTTTTACAAAATCTACAACTAAAAAAACCGGTCAAGAGCGAGTCGGACTCACGCACCGAGGGTTCCGTACAATCATAAATATATTTGGATATGTTACTTAAGTACAGTCTTTAAAAAAGTAGGATAAACGGCATACAGGTGGAAGGGCGAACAGGCGGACAGTTAATTTACAAATCTTAACCACAGTTGCTTATGGTGACTGAAAAACGTTTCAGCCGCTCCACATTGCAAACTGTTTATATTACTAAGTAGGAACTTATTCTTCGTTTATTCGTACGGCAAATAGTAGGTAATGTTATTAGAACCAGCCACCAATTATTACTGTAGTATTAGGTTGCGCCATCACTTGACGGATAGTCGAACAATTTTTTTTCGCAAGTTAGCATTCTTAGGTCACCGCCATCTGTTGACTGGTAGTGAAACTAAAGAATTTTTGTTTGTTTTTTTTTAATTTCTAAAAAAGTGTGTTATATTGAGACATCGTTTTATTTTTCCTGTAATCTTTACGTAAACTATTATCACATAGAATTATTTCAGATTTTTCTCTTTGCAAACTTCGGAGATAAGGGGGGGGGGAACGGGGGAATTTTACATTTTTCATCATAAGTCGAAAACTATGCGGCCTAAGAAAAAAGAAAAAAATGTTTTAAAATGTGCAAACAGCGCTCTTTCATATGATACCCCACACGCCCTAGACACCTCACTTCAAATTTTTAAGACCCCTTTTCAGTTCCTGTTGTAAAAAAATATTTTTTTTTTTATTTTTTTCTTATTTGCAAAATAGTTGGGCAAATGTCATCTTAAAATATTCCAAATTTCAAGTTGATACCATTAGTAGTTCTCGATATATCCAGCTGTGACAGACAGACAGACAGACTGAGTCACACCATAAGGGTTCCTTTTTTACCATTTTGGTACGGAACCCTAAAAAGAAGTAAACAACCCCTAATATAACCAAAATAAAACACGCTTTTTGAATAGATCTTACTTGGCATAATATGTATAGTATTTTTTAACATTTTGTCACAATGCCGCCATTATAAGAAACAATTCTTAACTCCATCTAATTTAAAAAAAAATTATTGATAGTATGAAACCTGTCGCAAAGCCTGCCATCAGCCCGAAAAAAGGAACGATTCCTTTTTATTTCAAAAAAATACAATCGAATAACTGTGTCACTAATCAAACAGTTATTAATTGTAAAAAAGATGTAGTAATACCGACTAGCCCAAAAAAACTTTCCACACCTTCTCAACCTCAACATGTGAATTTTTTTCGATCCCAAAAGACATAAATATTTTACACTATTGCATCAGAACACACAGGGCCTTAAGTCTAAAAAGGAAATAATAGAGCTCACCCTCTCAGAGATGAGTAAGGAAATCAAACCAGACATATTGTGCTTCACAGAAACATTTATTAAAAGTGGTGAGGAAAATAACATAATGATCAATAACTTTGAATTGGCATCAAGTTATTCACGACCAAAAAAAAGGGGAGGTTCCTGTATACTAATAAAAAAGGGAATTGAATACAAAAAAATCAACACTCTCGATAACCTTGCTTTGATATACCATTTTGAATGTTGCGCTGTAAATTTAATTTCTAATAATATTGTTGTTATCTGTGTGTATAGAACACCATCTAGGGTACAAAGATATATTACATGTTTTCTGGAAAGACTTGAGTTATTATTACACAGATGTTTTTTAAAATTTCCAAATAAAAAAATCATACTCACAGGTGATTTAAACGTGAATATGCTCGAATGTAATAAAAATGAGACGCATTTAAGGGAAATTTTGACTAGGTATAATCTTGAGTTACATATAACAGAACCGACTCGACAAAATTCTTGCCTTGACTTAATAATCAGTAATATAACACACGCTATAGGAAAAGTTCTCCCATTGTACCTCTCTGATCACAATACTGCTCAAATCTTACAATTTGCAGTGATACAGAAAGTAGAAACTCCCAAAACTATATTTATTCATAAAAGAATTTATTCTGAGGAGAATATTGAAAGATTTAAGCAACATCTTCAAGGTCTATCGTTTGCCGAAGTCTATAAACATGATAGCGTACAGGAGGCATTTAACGAATTTCATGACATATTCTGCCTTCTTTATAACCTTTGTTTTCCTATAATCAGAGTTAAAGTTAAGATGTCAAAAAAACTCCCTTGGATTTCGAAAGGACTAAAAAAAAGTTGTTTGACAAAACGATTACTACGTTACAAATACTACACAAGTAAGAAACCAACCGATAAAATTAAATATATGAATTACAATAAATTACTCAAAAAATGTATTGTTAGTTCTAAGAAAATATCCCACAGAAATTACGTCATAAATAGCAAAAATGTAAACAAAGCAACATGGACATTAATAAAAGATGAGACAACTAATATTAAAACAAAAAAATATATTGACAAAATAGTTGTTAACAACAATGATGTAACCGACCCCTCTGACATTGCTTTAGAATTTAATAAATACTTTATTAACGCACCCAATCAATCAAGCCACAATACAGAAAATACATGTAACGAAAGTCAATTATTTCATAATTCAATTTTTCTTAAACCTATAAATGAAAATGACATACTTAAATTAATCTCCTCACTAAATAGACAATGTATGTACCGCAGTACTTAAATCATGCAAAGAACAACTCAGTCCAATTTTGGCGTACCTGGTAAATCTTTCTCTAGAATCTGGTGCTTTTCCAGAAAGATTGAAAATAGCTGTTGTCAAACCGTTATACAAAAAAGGTGACAACACTGACATGACAAATTTCCGACCAATTACTTTAATCTCAATATTTGCAAAAATTTTTGAAAGGGCAATGTATGATCAACTTGTATCCTTTTTTAATAAATTTAACGTTATAAACAAGAATCAATATGGTTTCCAAAAAAACAAGTCAACAACACAAGCTTTATTTCATTTGGTTAATGATGTCTTGCAAAACACAAATGAAAAGAAATTTACCTCCGTGATTTTTCTCGACATGTCAAAAGCATTCGATCGCGTTTTGCATAGTCAACTACTGGAAAAATTAGACAATTATGGTATTAGGGGTCCTGCATATAATTGGTTAAAATCATATTTAGAAAATAGATCACAATGTGTTGAAATAGAGCAATTGGATACGAAATATACTAGGCATGTATCCAGGTCCAAACTAGAGTTCAATAACATAGGGGTCCCCCAAGGTAGTATACTTGGACCACTATTATTTTTGATTTACATTAATGACATATATAGCATTTCAAATCACAAACTGACATTGTTTGCTGATGACATCTCAGTATTGATAACAACTAACAAAAATAGTGACATAGAACAACACAAAATAGACATAATACACACAATGACATATATAATTGAATGGCTTAATAAAAATAATCTTGACATTAATTTAAATAAGACATGCTTAATTAACTTTAATAATTTTCGAAATCAAAATATTAACGTTAAATGGACAAATTCTCTCGAATGCGACTAATGTGACATATTTAGGCTTAATTATAGATGTGACATTAATGTGGAAAGACCAGATAGAAAAAGTGTGTGGTAAAATAAATAGGTTTGTGTTTGCATTGTACAAGCTTGCTTTACTGGCAAATAAAGAAACAGCGATCATGGCATATCATGCTTATGTCGAATCGGTAATAAGGTATGGTCTATTAATCTGGGGTAATGGAACTAATATAAAAAAGGTGTTTGTTGCACAAAAAAAATGCATCCGTGCCATATGCAACATTGCACCGGATGTATCTTGCAAACCATATTTTAAATCAATGAATATTATGCCAGTCCCATGTCTCTATATATTGGAGATAGGAAAATATGTTAAGCAAAATGGGCACTTGTTTATGCGGACAAAAGATGCAACACAAGTAAACTTGAGAAATGTGAATGAACTTATTCTTAATACCGTGCCAAAAACAAAACGCTTCCAAAGAAACAGTTATTCGATGTGTATAAAAATTTACAATAAAATACCCAATGACATAAAACAATTACAATATAATAAATTTTGTGTTTCATTAAGGAAATGGCTGATTAACAATACATTTTATTCAATAGAAGACTTTTTTAAATTTAAATCATAGTTGTTTATTGTGTTGAGTGTGATCGATGCTATGAAATGTATCATTATTTAGTGATAAATTACCATAAGTTTGCATGCTGTTAAATACGGCTAAATAGGCTTCAAGAATCTTATCCCTAATTTTATAATAACACCACATTCATGTATCACCCTATTTATGGCAAATAAATCAATTTGTAATTTGTAATTTGTAATAATTACATATCAAAACGTCAAAATGGTCAGGTCAGAGCCAACAAACTTGCAACACGCTAGGTGGCGCTAAAAGCGTGCACAGAGCCAATACATCATGGATTTTTTTAATGCCACCTAGAGGGAAAGTACTCTAAATAATGAAGATAGCAAATTTTACACAAAGGAACATTGCTTTGTTTTCGAAAAGAAACAAAACTGTATTCAAAGATTTTTTTAATTACGCCTCCCACGCCCAGGAATCGAACCGGCTAAAATTCGAAAAACAACACCCTGTACTTTTATGATATCAATCGTTAGGGTCAAACATAAGGTTCAAATCTCTTTAACAAATATGGTAAATTAAATGAGAGGAAAACCATTAAATCTAAACTTATTTTAATTGAACGAGAAAAAAAGATGGGCCCCATGTTGCTGGTATTTCCCTGTTCCATTTTCAAATCTAAAATTCCATACGCAGTTATGTCTCATCCAAATGAATATAAGATTCTTGGTCTCATCTAATAGTCTGCATTACGAACATCTTATCGTTCTACGTCAAAGATAATTTATTGTGAACTACTAACATCTTTCTTAATAACATAATGTATCCTTGAGTAAAGTGCTTTATCTTGTCTTTCATGGTTTTCCTTTCATTTAATTTACCATGTTTATCATAGAGATTTAATCCTTATGTTTGACCCTATTGATTGATATCATAAAAATATATGGTTTTGTTATTTCGAATTTTAGCCGGTTCGATTACTTGGTGTGGGAAGCGTATTTTTTAAAATCTTTTGAATGCTGTTTTGTTTCTTTTCAAAAATAAAGGAATATTTCCTTTGAGTGAAATTTGCTATCTCCATTGTTTTTAGAGTACTTTCCCTCCAGGTGGCATTAAAAAATTCCACCCTGTATAATAGGTACAGTATGAGGCATATAACTTGAAATCGGATGGGGATTGCGCGAAACGCGTATTTTGGATATGCGTAGCGGTGAGGGGCGCGGGCGGCGGGAGAGGGGCGCGCGCTATTGGTCGCTCTCAAGAGCTCATGCGCGAACTTATCCCCACTCCGTCGAAAAAGTTTCAAGATACGTGCCTAGTACTGTACTCAAAAGAAAATGGACCATTATATATACAAACGAGCTAATTTGTGAAAGTTTTTTGACAGACACGCGGCGAATTGGAGAAATTATACAGTAAATTCGAGAGTAAAGTCCGCAAGTTGACTATTACAGCTTTCGAACAATATCAAATTCAAATGAAATCAGATTGTTGAATTTGTCATAGAAATACCTATCAGAAGTTAGATCTTTTGTATGGAAAATAATTTGTGTCCCTATTTTCTTTTGAGCAGTATATTATTGTCCTGCATATTCTTTTGTGATTGACGTTAACTTCAATCACTTTAACTTACAAGTAATTGATTGTTTCATCTTTGCGTTATACCTACCTAATTTAAATGGGATTCCAACTAGAGGCCAAGTTTATAATAAGGTTTGAGCTAGCTTTGTTGTTTTGCTAACAACAGAGTGAATTGGATAAGTTTTAAACATTTAAGTTTTGATAGTCCAATAGCGTGTAATACAATCAACATTATTTGATTACGAGTCAGTTAAATTTTACCTTCAAAAATTTACGCCTGGCTAAAAATATTTTAGCTATTGTTAGGTATTAAAATAAGACATAGCACAATAATGAGAAAAAAAATTGACCCTCAGCACCTAAAATATGAGAAATGCACACACGTAAATATTATTATGATAAATAGTCATTTATGCATTTTACCTATTTAATATTGATTTCATTATTAAACTACTTACCTAAGTATAAAATTAATACTTTGACCGTTCTCGGTCAAAGTATTAATTTGCTCTGCTGTAAAGTAGGTATGCAAAATCAGCCTCGCCACATCTCGGGTTTTCAAGTTTGATAGGTACCCATTTTCCCAATTTGATCAAAGTAGACAAAACTACATTCCTTTTGTTGTCTTCTGGTTTGTTCTTTACACTAGATTTCCATTACAAAGTGTTACTTATTTTAGGATCAAAGTAGGGTGATGTCCTTTCAATACATACTCGTACTTTACTTACAGGATGTGTATGTTTTTACAGATTACGTGAAGCCTATCTGTTTACCAGATTCAAGAACGAGGGTGGGGACGGGATACGAGGTGTTTGTTGCCGGTTGGGGAAAAACCTTAGAAGGTAATGTCAACATCGATTTTCTACCCATTGCACGACAAATTACAGGAATTCAAAGTTAGTTACCATGAGGAAAATGGATTTGTCAGTCATAATAACTCTACCTCAAAATAATTTTGAGGTAGATTTGCACAGATTTGTTGTTGAACGGATTGGACCGGAACCGCAGGCTGCTTTGCGCAATTTAAAGCATATTTTTAACTTAAGTCATAAAATTAATAAGTAAGTAGAATTATTCAACGGATCATTACAGGAACTTGAGGAATGTATCATATTTTTTTTGTTAGTTCATTGTGTCATTCAACTTCCTTGACAGTTTTTTTTAAATGTCTTGTAGTATTTGTAAATAACTTCAACGGTGAAAGTATGATATCTTCATATTGCCATTCAAAGATCGATCTTTTAATCGAGTTTATCACTCATACGCGGTATTATAGGTCATAGGTCTTAATATTTTCTGAACGTCACTTCAGTTACAATTTTAATAAAACTGTGAGTTCTTTTTTTTGGTCGAATTTCGAATTTTCACACTTTTAGCATAAAATATAAAGTAGGTAGTCAGAAAATATCACTCGGAACAATTTATTTTTTCTTCAATGCGGTTTCCTTGCACGCACCAGACATGGACATTTCGTATAATGCAATCTCAGGCCTAGGAAGTAAGTTCCTGGCTCAAGAAAACAAATTCTTTATACTTGTTTTAAATACGGCGAATACAGCTAGAGCGGACATTCTGTCTATTTTTTTATTTGTGAAAGTGTCGGTTGCATTATATTGTGGTTAAGGTTAAAAATAAAGTCAAATCTGACAATAAAATTAACTGTAATTTTAGCAGTCAACTTTGTCTAGGGATACAGGTGTTATTTTCATACAAACGAGGTAACTTTGAAGCCTTGACTGAGAACTCTGACCCATTAATCTTTTAGAATGCTGATCAAATCAATTGGGTGTGTATAACGATCTGAAACTCCTCCATTCACTCCCTGGATGGCCAACATCAGATCACAGCACGGTACATCCCTGGCAAAAAACCAAGGCTTCAAAGTTACCTCGTTTGTATGAAAATAACACCTGTATCCCTAGACAAAGTTGATGTGTATACTTACTGATTAAAGAATTCTTTGCAGGTAAAAATAGCGACGTGAAACTGAAGCTAGGCGTACCAATATTCGACAAAAATGACTGCGTGAACAAATATAGAAAGCTTGGCGCTAATCTCATTGACAAACAATTATGCGCTGGAGGTGTCTTCAGAAAAGACTCATGCAGAGGGGACTCAGGAGGCCCGCTGATGATGTGGAGGCAAGAGGGCTCGTGGGTGTCAGTCGGCGTGGTGTCCTTTGGCTACGGCTGCGGAATGGATGGATGGCCAGGTGTCTACACGTCAGTAGCCAGTTATACCGACTGGATCCAATCCGTTTTGACATCATCCAATCAATAAAGACAGTGATACTTAGTATACTATTTTCTTCAGATTTTAGGTCAGTTTTTCAGCAGACATTACTTTTGGTTTTAGACAAAGACAGTGAGTTCTTGTGTTACAATGTATTATTTTCTAATATATCAAAGTCATTTTTATTTATTTTTGTAATATAAGATTTTTTTACGATTCGATCGAAAGACTTTTTGAAATACACACTTTGAGAAGAGCTCGTTTTTAATTTTAGTAAACAAGGTAATTACTACATCCATAACAATGATTACTCTTGGGAGGAAAATAATCATATGGTTGTATATTGTATAATATTACAATACAATTTACATCTTAGTACCATGCATGACGCACGTAAGTATCTATTGTTTTATTATTATAAAAAGTTGTAAAATATGATAATATAAGTAATTCACTCACTAAACCAACGACTACGTAACGTTTCTCATATTATAAAATTCTGGCCAATAACTTCGTTTTCCAGTAAGAAAGTCAAAATCTTATTATGCTATTTAAATATTAACCGTAGATATTACATATTATTTTATTATAAAACGAGAGCATTACAATGATTACAATAAACATTTGGAGAATTTATTAAAATCTAATAAAAGCAAACTGAAGCTTTTTATTTTTAACACAGAATACATAATAGCAACAAGTGTTTTGGTCGAAATGACTTGTGTGATTTGTCGAGAATATTTGTCTTTATTTATACTATAGATACTAAATAACACATTATGAAGTAAGTATGAGACAACGAACTCAATAAATACCTACTTGACGCGATTCCGACGACATTACGGTAAGTATCTCGAGCGGATTTTCCATTTTGTACGAAAGAGGGAAAACCAGTCCACTCCGTATGCATCCTGTATTGATCAGAGCTACCTACGTGCGATAAAAACAAAGATCATACAAGAGGGAAAATAAAATAAGATCATCAATATATTTTGAATGTACAAAATGATTAACAAATAAAGGTCATTTATATGCAAATATTTTTTTAGTTCAAAAGTGTTTTGTCTATGTCACAAAAACAAAGACTGTGTTCTTTGTGATGTCAAATTATTTTTTGGATGACTTTATAAAGGTGTAGTTAAGATTTTGGCTAATTAGATATTGACCATCAGCCATTTTTTTAATGTCCCCACTGTTAGGGCACAGGCCTTCCTTATGGGTAGATAATGAGGATGGCCCCTAAACCACCACGCAGGCGAATTCGTGGGTAAATTAAATATAAATTCGCATTGGACCCGCGTTCTTAACGAAACAAAATGTGTATAGGTTTTTTCGGTGCCCAAAGGATAGAGCTATTTATTCTGAATAGTTGAAAGTTAGGTGATATTGATCTTTTATTCCCTTAGATACTTAAAAGGTTTATAACCAAGTATTCAAAATGTTGAATAAATTTTACATACATTGCAATATCTTTATGTAAGTAAACATGCTACATCTGCATTGCGACTTAAAGTTGCAGCATGTGAAAACTGAAGCGTCTAATGCAAATAGAGATATGTCTAAAATATTGAAATATGGTAAGAGATCTGGGCATCAGGCACCGACTGTCGAGAGTTATCGATGGCCTAAGCGTTATTTATGGCCGTCTCCGAGTGGCCGCTTGACGCCCCTGCTATTTGCCAAGCACCTCTGCTTGATTTATTGGCGCCTGGTACTTTCAATTTTGATACGTTTTTTTTGCTACGAAATAAACAATTAAGTTAAAACAATTGAGAATGAAATTCTGCAACGAGTTTTTACTATTCGGTATGTATTCGAGTCTTGTACGAGTCGATTTGACAGGCAACTTGGCAGGCGATTTTAATAATCAGCGCTTTTTATCCCTCTCTATCAGAATGACCTTTTCGCTGAATGACCATTTACGTTGGATGATATTGTTTGTCGATAAAAGCGCTAATTGACTAATATCGCCTTATAGAAATCTTTATTTACATACTAAAAATATGTATTTTAGAAACAATAAATGCGAACAAAATAGCCCAGAGAAAAATATACTTACTTCCTTACATTATTCACCCAAAGAAATCAACTCTATAATTACGAAAGCAAACGTCAAGTTACGCAAACTTCGAAATAAACACATCTCTATTTAGGATACGTTCAATGCGTTTTCCTTAAAAGCTTTTTTTGGCAACAACTTTATTAATACAAATGACTGTGGACGAGTCATCGACATTGCAAATAAATCAAGTGCGAAGCGACGTACGTCTAATTCTTATTTCTGTTAAGATAAAGTTTAAATTTGTTTGACGACTTTCATCAGTTGATGGTTTACTTCGGTCATTAGTTTGTCGTCTGGTAAATAAACGAGCATTGGTCCTTCATTTACTTAATCAAGAGTTTATCTTATGCGGGGTGCGTGAAGGAAACAAATGAAAAGTACTTAATTACTTGCAAATTGAGTTGAAGAATCCAAACTTTTACTGATTAATAAAGACGACGACGAATCAAAAATAAATTCGGAGAAACTTACACAAATCTATTTAATAAATTGGTTTAAGGATCTCACTGACTCTACAAAGAAAAATTTGTAAGAAAAAACTGCCAATCAAGTAATATACAGGGCCATTTTGTATTCACCATCCAAATTTTGAAGAAGTGTTCAGTCCATAAAACCGAATAACTTTCTCTAAGGAACACAGAGCCATAAGAAATCGACTATTCATACAAATCAAAGAGATCATGTGATCAATTTAGTATGGGATGACCAAAGGTTTGTGGCGAAATTCGCACATGATTCTTGGAGAAAAATAGTTAGTTTCATGGACTAAGTTTAGAATCACCCTGTAGAATACCTCGTAAAATCTTGTATTAAAGTGTAGCTGGTGAAATCGATATAAAATATAAAACAGTTTTTTTTTGACAATTGGTGTAATTGGTTTTTAGGAACAAATAGAATACTAAAACAAAAAACCGGCCAAGTACGTGTCGGACTCGCGCACGAAGGGTTCCCTACCGAAAAACGGCAAAAAATCACGTTTGTTGTATGGGAGCCCCTTTAAATATTTATTTTATTCTGTTTTTAGTATTTGTTGTTATGGCGGCAACAGAAATACATAATCTGTGAAAATTTCAACTGTCTAGCTATCACGGTTCATGAGATACAGCCTGGTGACAGACAGACAGACAGACAGCGGAGTCTTAGTCATAGGGTCCCGTTTTTATCCTTGGGTGCGGAACCCTAAAAATAAACATCCATGACTCGGGGTCAAATTGCTTATGTTCACACAAACATTTAACCCTATCTACCAAGATTAACTATTGACTTTGTTTATCTATAGAATTTTCGTATTTTTAGGGATCTTTTTAATTGCATTCTATTTTATTTAAAGGAGTAATTATTAATAATGTACTATCTATAAGTCTACCTTTTTATATTTCAGTCTGAAAACGTCCTTTGAAACGGT
Source organism: Agriphila geniculea (assembly GCA_943789525.1). Lineage (NCBI taxonomy): Eukaryota > Metazoa > Arthropoda > Insecta > Lepidoptera > Crambidae > Agriphila > Agriphila geniculea. The sequence continues at coordinate 8,907,144 of OX038877.1, read as the reverse complement.
TTGAAATAGACGAATTTATTTAATGTCATGGGACGAGACATCAAAGAGATTCGCTATTGGAGTTTGATGGACAGAGCAGACAGCCTCACTTTTGATCACAGCCAAGTTATTTTCTAAACTCAGATATTATAACTTTATACAATTTAGAAAAAAACACTACTCTTTGTTTAATTATATGTTTATTTATAACTTACTGCAATTATTTTTCAAAAAACCAACTGTTAGGATTTAATTATGTAAGTACCTAATATATAATTAAATTGATATCTGTGCTCAAGCTCATAATAATAGCATGAGAGAGTCAATTATTTTAAATACAGTAAGCACATATTTTGGCACGTATAGCGAAGTCGTCGAGATAACATCTAATTGATTAAATTTTCACAGGACAATAAATATTTGCCAATATTTGTTTTACAAACGTAAGCAATGCAGTCCATTGAAACTTATTTAATTTTGCTGTCGCCAATGCGATAAACTTTTATAATTATTTGTTTATGTCGACCCCCGAAGCCGATTTCAAGTTTTTACTCAACTAAAACTTGTTTAGTATTTTATTGTGGTTAAAAACACTAATATTCGTACGAACATAATTATTGTGTTCCGGGCGTTCCGGCAGCTAGATGTATGATAGCCAGTTCCTCAGTGGTGGATGAATGATTTCAAATGGTATTTACGTCAGGTGATAAAGGTCAAGCTTTCTCATTGTGGTTGAAAAAAAATCTAATAAAACAGATTTCAGATCTCTAGTATTTAATATAATAAGCATTAGATACAAACAACAATCTACAAAATAAAGTTTTACCGGTTTTATCCCATCTACATACGTGTTTCTAAATCTGTGACAATAGGGAACATGCATCAATTTTTTTTGTATCAAAATCAAAAGTATAATGCGTGAGAAAATCAACTGTAATATTTAAACTTTTCTCTTGTGTTTTTTTCTCGTGGTATAGTCACTTGAAGTTAGCACGCATCAGCTCCCGCCCAAAACGCTCTATACAAAAAGGTTAACATTTGTGACGTCACTCATGTCACGTTCCAAGCGCATTATATGGAGTTAGCCAAGAATTTTCAAATATCTCCCTAAATATTGCGTTTAAGTATATATGTGTCATACTAAAATATTATTTCTTATTCGATATTCTATCCGACTGCTAAGTACATTATATCCGAAAATGAAAAAAAAATTCGTTATTTTCCCCTGTGTGATAAAACTAAAATAATTATATTTTTTATTTTTTTTTCTGTTCCATCATGTTTTTATACGTGTCTGCAGCGACTAAGGTCAAATTTATCAAAATCGGTGACTTATGCATGTTCCCTATTGATGTTAAAAGTTACTGAAGCTAGTATTCCTACATGAAAAGACTAGCCATTAATTTCTAATCTGTTAAAAACAATATCAATTAAATTAATTTGTTTGCATCGTAACGATTTTGCTTATTTTCAACTTATTGTAACCAAAGCTAACAAAGGACCCAAATTGCAACCCCAAGCATCAGGTGTAAGTAGACAATTAAACAGGGCGGCATTCGGGTGCTGCTTTATAGCGGTATAAAGAAAGCCACCGTATAAAGTTCAACGTAAATCGGTTTACGATCGTGTGTGCTCCTGGAGACATAAAGGAGAATTAATAAGGCTATTCCGTGGAGCGATTCTGCAGACAGATAGCCGACCTTATTGGCCTTGCTTCACTCGGACTCTAATGCACCTATTACATTGAATATTGAAATAGTTTAGCAACAACACCGTGTTCACATCTCAAGCTTACAAACAACAACAAACTGTTGTTACTGAACAACACCATGTTAGTAGTATGATAGGAACCAATTGAAGTGATATACTGACAGGTGATAGTATTGATAAAACTGAACAATATTCTCCAAGGAACATAGGTCGAAAAACTAAAATAAACATAATCCTATACAAAGTATATTGGTCAGCTGACCGACTTACTATAGAAAGGTGAAAAAAGTTTTATTTTCGACCTATAATGTTCCTTGGAGAAAGTTGTTCAGTTTAAGCAATACTTACTGTAATCACCTGTTTCAGTTTTGTTACATAATTTGGTTCAACCTTATGTTTTAGTTGTTGTTGACAATACACCTACTGAATCAATTACTGCAATCATTTACTGCTATTGGCAGCATTACTAATTTCTGATCTGATATCTTAATAGGTACTAATATTTAATACCTATAATCGGTCGTTACCATGCGGTCCATTATATTATAATCATCATCATCATCATATCAGCCGCATGACACCCACTGCTGGGTATAGGCCTCCCCCAAGGATCTCCACGACGATCGGTCCTGCGCTGCCCGCATCGTCGGTCCACCTTTTCGCGGGCCTACCCACGGAGCGTCGACCGGTGCGCGGTAATGGATAGATACAAAAGCAATAACTTCCACAACACAGTAAAAAATCCGTCATACAGATGACTATAGGTTCTACCTATAGGTTCGCAAATAAATGAACATGCAAATACCTACTGCCACACTGACAGACACCCTGTTTTTCACCCTTTTCTTCATTCACCCTGCCCTTATGCCAACTACTCTACATTGTGTATCGCCCTTCCACCGAGCAGATTCGTCAGGAGCTGTTTGACAGTAGAAAGCCAAGCACCGAGTCACTGTTAGGACTCGATGATGATCTTCTGAAAGTAATACTAAGCATATCACCACAGTCTAAGTATGTCATGCTCTCTTTAATAATTTCTGCAGTGGTGTCGTGTGAGGCGGATCGTTACGTTCCCTCAAATATGGTTGAGCGAAGCGATGGCTGGTTCAGGCGTCATGCTCGTGAACGGGTACTGCCAGTGGGAATGGAAGTTATTTGCGCCCATTTTTCTTGTTAGCTAAAATACGTCATAATGGGTGGTAGGGTAAAAGAATTGACGATTTAAACATGCTTATTATGTGAGCTTATTTAAATAAAGAATTTTTCAATTTCAATTTCAATACATGTTCACTTTATTTCAATTAGTTCCAAAGAGTCTTAGTGCGACAGGTTCCTAAGTAAGCTCATGTAACTATACGAAGATATTGAAAGTTATCGATTCCGAAAACGATTCCAGTAAAGTCTCTTTATTGGACTGTTAAAGATATATACTTACCTATATAATTCAGTCCACCAATACCTAAGCGCTTTTTTATGAACACATAAATCTGTTGCAAAATCTACCAAAAATAATCGAAGCTGGTAAGAAGTGCTAATTTTAAAATCGTTGTTGGTACCTACTATACCTACCATTTATTTTTTTAATTTTTTTACAATATATTTTAGAGGCGTAAAGCACAACGCAGATAAACATACAAAAGCGATTAATTGAAAATGTATTAAAAAGGGTGCTTGGTGCCATTATTTATAACCATACGATCCGCTTAATATTTTGGTTGATAAGAATTACCAAAACAATTGATTTACATGTAGATACACAAAGATATACCTACATAGTAAGTAATATAAAATTGATTCTAGGTAAGTACTAATTTGTAATAAAAGTTAACATCAAAAACACTAAAGGGAATCTCTTTGTCTGTACCTAAGATTCTTTGTCACTGACATGAAAAATTGTTTTTCTTATTAACTGGACGGGCTGTCTGTATGATTTGACAGCAAAGTTCTTGTGCCTATTTGAAACGCCACTAGCGTGCGTCTAAAGAACTAATTTTGACGTACAATATGAAAATGGTTGCCGTGATGGTCTCTCCAGACTTCAAACTTTAGTACCATGTCCCTCACGCTATGCTCACGCTACGTCCTACAGCGCCAAAATGGCGGAAATCAAATAGGCACAAGAGCAGTTTGACAGCAGTCAGTCCAGTGTAATAATATAGAGGTCAATGATTCTTTGTATAGTGTGTTAGTGTCAGTTGAGTATAATATGTTTGTAAAACTGTTGCATACTAAATAAATAATAGTACAAATACCTACTACGTACGAATACCTATGTAATACTGAAATGTTTAACAATACTCCTTAACTCACTCACTCAATCCCTCACTTAAACTCACTAAAAGCTTTACATAAACTCAACATTGCATGTGTAAATAAAATACTTTGCCTGAATCAATTTAAAAGGCGTTTTAAGAAGGTGGAGACGTTATCTTATACTGCCATGAAGGAAATTCAAATGTGCTATTTTATGGACACTAACTATAAAAGTAAAAAGAATGTTAAATCCACCCCCGATGGGTGGGTTCGAACACTTAGATTTGCCCATCAAGTCTGGGAGCACTCAAAAATCCATTTGAAAAATACACATTTTATGCCTTTCGTATAGATTTGTACTTAGGTGTACGATAACTGAATGGAGTTTTCAATTAATTTGATGACTTTAAAAATGAATTATCGGGTTCATGTAATGATGATAATGTGTATTATTTGTAAGAATAATAATTTATGTAGGTATGTTATTAAAACTTTAGGCTATCAAATGATTTTCTAAAAAAATATACACATCTGAATTCTGATAGAGTCTGTGCGGAAAGATTCGTCATCGAAGGATTTGTGTTTGATTATCGTTTTTTGTCATGATGACGGCACTGTTACGTCATTATTGTGCAACTGAGAGTTTGATATTTATAAAGCAAAATTATGTTATTGTGCTATTATGACGTAAAAACTAACTGTCCCGTCAACATGACTTCTTCTTATCGTATGAGGATTAGTGGCCACCTCTGGTGTTAGAGTTTATCAAGCCGCCTGTAAGACTGTTATCAAATGACAACAGCCGTGACCGACGGTTTAACGTTACCCTCCGAAGCACGGAAGCGCTCAGTTGTAATGCCACTTTACGGTCACCCATCCAACACCCTGGCCGGACCGAGCGTTGCTTAACAAACGTGATCGAGTTCGATCAGATGTCAAGCTCCGCCACGAGCGCTTCAACATGACATCAAGCACAAATCCCATGATGGTTTTCTTCCCGCACACTCTAGCAATATATCTATTCTGTGCTCTAGATAGGTACTGTCGGGGAATCGAACCTTCGAGGATTTTACTATTTCAGTGGCTAACTATTAAGACTTATGCCACCGCATTCGCATAAATCAGAATTCATTGTTATTAGCTTTAATGCCGTAACACTGAATTTAATATCAATCTATGAGATCGTTTGAAAAGGGTGCTTTTATTCACTACATATCTCTGCTGAATAGCTCTCCTTTATGTTCACAATCTGAGGGTGTTTGCATAACCTATTAAATAGTTAAGTACTATTATATATTCTGTGGTTAAGTATAGACCGTAAAAACTTTAGTTACCTATGCAAAAAAAATATAATAAAATATTACTGTTAGTTACTAAAAGTAAAAAATATTTGCTTTGTTAGATAAGAACAGTATAAATAGTCAGTATACTATCACAGAATAAATAAATAGTACTAGCGTAGTACTATCTTTTCACTATTAAAGCTATCTAGTCTAGTCGATGATAAGATAATAGTTTGAAAGATAACGATTAATCTATTAATATTGGAGTTAAAGGTGATTTTTTTTTCGCGATTTCAGAGTTGGTCCCATAGTAAAAGTTGTTCAGTTTGATGGTTAGAAGAAACGGTTTTCCCATTTGGGGTTTAACACGTTGTATAAGAAAGCGACCTATACTATACAGGGTAATTTTGCGACCCCTTTACAAAATCCAAATATAAGTTCAAGGAAGTAATAAAAAAAAATAGGTGAGATAATTTTAAATTATTTCTTTTTAAATTCACAGTTTTCAGTCACTCTTTATATCCTAAAAATCTATGCACGCACGCTCACCCTCGCGCTCGAGGCGCGTGCGGAGGAAGGCAGGTGGCGGGAGGGGGGCACGCGCGGGTCGACCTGCGCGATGCGCAAACAGTGACAACAATTTCAATTTGTGTAGGGAAAAGTTTGGGGTAAAAATGTAAAAAAAATATTTTAATTCATAAATTGATTGTACTGCTGTTATAGAATGACCTGACAAAATTTGAAAAGGGGTCCAAAAATGACCCTGTATACTACACACACACAAAACTAAAATATATTTTGTTTTTATTACACAATAATCTGCAATATTACAGGTCAGGTAGGTATAGTTACGTATAATAGCATTTTTTTATTTATAAAGACTTTACCAAACACCCTGTATATCAAATATTTTGGGTTAGCCACACACGATAGCCGTAATTTTGAGTGTCTCCATAGGATACAGTAACCGCGGTATTAATAAATGTATAAGGATGGAACCACACGTAACAAAACCACAACTCAACCACACCACAAAGAGCGCGGCGCTAATTTAAAAGATTTTTTTTACAGTGTTGAAAAAAAAACAGGAAAGGAAAATATAGCACCAATGTTTTTTTTTCCAAATTTTTTTTCTCAATAATCTTTGGAAAATAATTGTTTTATTTAATCAAATCAATAGTAAAATTAGATTTTTATTCTTCGTTCTAACTAAGATCATAAGGAATAAGGAACTTCAAAGAAACAAACCAAATGGAGATTTCATCGTGCGCATCTATTAAATAATCTCAACGGTTGAAAACTTGGTACTATTCAACCAATAAAGTAATGTAGGTTCAAAAATGAATGAAAACTGTAATATTGAACTCATAAGCTAATCTTTAACAGAAACTTCCTTAAAAATTTTGATTTCTGTACTCTTGAAATAAAACATGCTCCAGACAAAGAACACGTTCTTTTCATGGTATTTTTTCACGTGAGAAAAAAAAACAGATTTTTTGCAATACTAATCACAACGTAACTGAAAGCATTAGCAACGACTACATTTACTTTTACCAAACCAACAACGCTCGCTCACTTTTTTACAAAACTGCCCAAAAAGGAGTGTATTATGTGTTCAGGGTTCATGTATGGTTTGTGGGTATGTGAGTTTCTTAACTTCTAAATGGCTGAACAGATTTGGATGTCGTTAGAATCCTTACATCATTCCGAGTAACACTGGCCAAATTTATTTTGAAAAAAGTCAATATGGCGACTGTACAACGCCATTTTAAAATGTGAAAAAATTTTTTTTTTCTTCAATTATCACAATATGGGCATCAAATGAAAGCCTCTAATGAGCACATTTCAAAACTATATAATTTGTCACTAAAAATGTGTGAAATAAAAATAAATAAATTTAAAAAATATTAAAAACACGACTGCCCTGCCAAAAAAGAACTAAAAAGTTTAATAACAAGTGTCATTGCAGTCGGGGGACCTCTTTGATTAAAAATTGTTCCACAAAACAGTCCCCCGACTGCAATGACACTTGTTATTTAACTTTTCAGTTCGTTTTTGGCAGGGCATTCGTGTTTTTAATATTTTTTAATTGTCGCTGTGACGTGATGTTGTGACGTGTAAGTAAACTTTTATAATCCGTACCTTCTGCAATATCCATTGCACCAAACCCATTCTCAATTACAAAGCGGAATTAAATGCAACATTATATCTAACATCACCTTTAGGCGGGATTGTTGTTATTATTATCAACCATAAAAGGCGTAACACTGTTCAGCCCCAGGCAGACTCTGTCAAACTGCTTAGTGGTTAGTTTTAATCGCAAGTCATAACCGTTTACAACGCAATAATAATTTAAGTCTGGTAAACGAGATGGGTCCGAATCCGAATATGATATTAATGTGTTCGAATCATTTGTGATTGTATTGCTGGGTGTGTTATACTAATGGCGTAGCCATCGAAATGTACTAGGCGTAGCGTACTATTTGGTGATTTCGGAATAATTAATAATACTTTTATTATGATGTCTGAGAATGAATTCAGACGTAGTATTTTATAAAATTGTACCTAACTTCACTTTACAATATTGTATATTGCATTCACTGTACCTACCTTTGAGCATAAGAATAAATATGCTTTGAGTCAAAGGATAGAAAATCTATTGTTTGCCAGTCTTCGCAAATCAACGGTATAACAAAAGATTTTCCAACATTTTATAATACCTATATTCAGCCTTTGAAATACGAATTCAGAAAGATTTTAATGTTTCCCTAGAAATTAAATTGCGGAAAACTTCCAACGAAAAACGCCTTTCTTTTCTCATACAGAAATTATATTTTACTAGGTACATACATTTTAGATCCTAGTATAATAATTATGTAACAATATAATTAAAGTGTTTATCTTATTAGTCGTTGTTATTATTCTGTCTAGTAACCTAGTCACGTCTAAAAATACATATCTAGGCAGTTTAGAACTTTGTCACTTTGATGTTGTTGTCATTTGTCATTATTTTTTGTACAAACAGTAATAGCTTTGGAGTGACAAAGTTCTAAACTGTAAGTAGGTATACATATTTATAGACGTACGTGACAGTAGAAGTATCAACGCCATCTACAGAAACATAAATCGGAAAAAAAATGTGGTGAGTGAGTTAAAGAAAAATAAAAAATGCGATGCGTGGGATATGAGACGCTTGGACGCCATAACTAAATAAAAGGAAACATTTTATCCAAGAGGTAAGATCATATTTATATAACCCTTAATTACCACACAATATCACAACTGTAACAAAATAATGTAAAATGTGAAGATTAAGTACCTATACATTCACCAGTAGTAACCACACCACCATTGCGTAGGGATGATGTCATCCCGAAGGGAGAGAAATGACGTCACGGCTTCTGCTGGGGATTTGTGAGTCAGCGGGTCACACCCTTTTCTACAAGTACTTTATTAAGTATTATGGATTATGATGACGTAACAATACATAATAACTACCTGTTTAATGGGCAAGAACTCAAATTACTAATTTGCATTAATACCTATATTGTTTTAAAAGTCGTAAAAGGTCAATATCATGTTAAGGAGAAAACGACCTAGAATATATTGCAGATCTAGTTCTTTAAAGTCATAAATGCTTAGATGCAATCTAAAATTGAGTTAACTATGCAACAACTTCTGTCATTATAGCATTAGTGCAAAAAATTACGCGCCTTCAGTGCAACGACGTCCTATTCGTAACGTACTGCAAAATTAAGAAAATGACATTTATGACTTTAAAGAACTAGATGTGCGATATTGAAAAAATAAATAAGTACTTCGGGCGAAGCGCGTCTTACTCTAAGCTTCGGGCCAACCGGGAATCGATTCATTGGAAACTCAGATTTGACGTCAGCATATATGACGCCATCTAGTTAAGCAAATAGTTATTATTTTTATTTTTTTAATTGAAATTTATTAACTTTGAAAAGCCCTCATTGCCAAAACACGACAGTTTCTTATGAAAATTTTGCAGGACTGACGCACTGAGCAAGTAAATCACTAAGGACCATGAACAGAACCTTATTTATGACTCAAAAGCAAAGAGAATGTAAAATCACTACGTTTGATTCTTGCTACGGACTGACGTACAAAAAGTAAATACAGGTTTATTGACAATAGAATATGAATATAAAATTCTTGTTGACAACAAACACCACATTCGAATTATTAGTTTTTTAGAATTAAAAAAAAAATGGCATAGTTTCGTACAAGAATTTTATATTCATATTCTATCGTATTTCCAAAAATAAGGTTTTATTCTCTAAGAAGGAAGTCGAACGGCAACGTCACACATTTAATGATGGGAATAGAGCGTTCATACTTTATTTCCCGACATCCACCAGTGTTGAACAAATACTGGGAGACAACGGAAATAGGCCGAAGATTTCTGTAGGTACCACTGAGTAACCACTCAAGTATTTACACTTACACGTCAAGTTTTAAGTCCTAAATTAAAAGCAACAACTCGAAACAACTTAACACAACATTGCGGTTACTACCCTTTCAGGCGTTTACGAGTATGAACTAAAGAATATCTTTTACGTTACTTCTCATTAAAGCAATTAGTTCAATCGCTGCAATTAAACCCTATTGCTTTTGTATAAGAGATCAAAATCAGATAACACAGGGTAGTAGTATCTAGATAGAAAAATCACCTTCAAAGGGTGCAATTACTAAGATTAAAGGTTCTCTATGGGCGATAAATCAGACAGCTGGACTATCGTAGCTAGCTAGGTAACGTTGGGGCGGCATCCGATAAAATTTAATATTAGTAAAAGCCCTTAGAAACATAAAATCGTGAACGTTTTAAGGGTCCATAATAGGAAAACATGGTTTGCGGGGGCCATTTTTTATACAGGGTCATTTTGAACATACCATCCAAATTTTGAAGATGTGTTCAGTCCATGAAACTGAACAACTTTCTCTAAGGAACACATGGTCAAATATCTAAATATATATAACTCAAAGGTGACTGACTGACATAGTGATCTATCAACGCACAGCCCAAACCACTGGACGGAATGGGCTGAAATTTGGCATGTAGGTAGATGTTATGACGTAGGCATCCGCTAAGAAAGAATTTTGATCAATTCTACCCCCAAGGGGATAAAATAAGGGATGAAAGTTTGTATGAAACTTTGTCAATTTTAAACCGATCGGGCTGAGACTTTGCAAATAGGCTGGTTGGATTCTGGTTGTAGGTTCCCTTAGGATTTTCTCTAATATCCACGCGGACGAAGTCGCGGGCGGAAGCTAGTGTAAAATAAAAATCGACTTTACATACAAATCAAAGAAATCACGTGATCAATTTAATATGGGATGACCAAAATTTTATGGCGAAATTTGAGAATTTCTTAGAGAAAGTTGTTTAGTTTCATGGACTGGACACATCCTTAAAATTTGGATGGTACGTTCAAAATGACCCGATATAGAAATCGTAAAGTTGTAGCCACACAAAAAACATACGACAAGCTAAAGAGATTATCTAGTATTAAATTGCGTATAAAACTCACAAATGATTGTAAAAAATAAACAGAATAACATCAAAAGCGTTTGCGTAGGGTCATATTTTTGGCGTAAATAATAGCGGAAACGTATTGAATTCTACGTCAATACTGTGCAGTATAGTTCCAACAACTTTTATTCTAGAAAGATAATTGAGGTAAAGTTAATGGTGTAAAAACAACGAAAAACATCAAAAAGGGCAGAAGTGAGGTTATTTTCCATAATTTTTACACGTAAATCAAAAGACAGAGACAAATGTTTCCGCATAACCGAGCCTTAACTAGGAACGTTGAACGTTATCACCTTTGGTAAACCATTAAAATAACGAATCAGCAGGTAAATTAGTTAAATTAGTGATACCGTTTTCATTCTAGAGTATTTTTTCTTAAAATAACAAAGCAAAAGGAAAATTGAAAAAGGCTTTTCTTGTCTCCTTAGAATATCTTATTCTAACTTGTGTGATTAATGGATACGATTCCGATAGACATTGTTTAAAAACTTAATTTAAAGCTAATCAGATAACATCTCTTTTTTCGCTCGGCATTGAAGGGATAAGGCAGGATTTATTTAGGCAAAAGTACTTACATAAGTGTATGTTTTGTAATTTCTACTTTATTATTTATCGTGATTAAAAGTATAAATATATATTTGCGAAAAGCCTGAAAAGATCTATTATTATTTCCGTTCCGTGCTATGTTATTTTGTTATACCGTTGGAGTCACATCTATTAAAATATTTGTTTTTCTTTGACTTGTATAAAATACTTAATCAATTTTTATTCCATTCCTCGTAGTAGGTATCAGTTTGATGAATTCACGGCACCTTTGGGCTCCACAAAGCAAACATGACTCCAATGCAATCTTATCACGCCATGAAAGCCTGGAGGATTTATTCCCTATTTCGCAAGAAAACGTATTTTTAGACGGAAGACAGAAGGGTAATGTCCTTTCTAAACAGGTCTAAACTCTAGGAAAACATTGATTTTTAAGGAAATATTTAAATGATGTCTGGCATCCTCAAAATTTTTGAGAAATTATCAAATTTTGTTGTTATAAGTAAAAATGTTAGTCTAGCCCGTCTATTACTAACCGACAAACCACTCTTTTTTTTCTTAACTGACCACCACTATAGTTTGTTGGTTAGGAATCGAACCCTAGGATTCTCACATCTCGACGCCAGAATTTTTTGTGCCTGTTGTTCACGTAACCTTCGCATTCGTAACTAACGAGTCTTATTTTTCTTTTATTTGGTCAATTTTCTTACTAGTTTAGAATAGGAGTTCTTCTACCTTAATGTGGCTAAAATATATAGCAAATATTTTTACGACCGTGCCCAAGGGCATTTGAAATTGTGCCTTTCTTAGTATTAATAAAATAATTTATGTAATAAATAATGCGGTGTAGACACTATGTTAGGCACAAAAAAAAACTAAAACCAGCGTCCACTTACGTCCTACACAAGAGGCACGTATCGAAAAGTTGGTAACTGGAGATTTCTCGTCACAGCCTGACAAACGATTGAAACTCGTGCGAAACTTGTTAGAAAAGTAAAAGAAGTCGTCGGGACTTTGTTGAATCCCGTTTCAACCACATATAAACTAGTCGATAGACTGTTTGAAACGATTTGATGTGCTCTTAGTTCTATTCCAGTCGAATAACCGACTAACCATCTAGAATTTTACTTCTAACTTCAAAATGAGGCTTTAAAATTCAGCCTTTTAACTTTAACCTTTAACAGCTAAGCTACGTTAGTAGCTATACTGAGATGGCCTTATTAATAAACGAAGAAGGAGTTTACACCTTCGTTAAACCAAAAAGAATATTATGACGCCTTGAGACGTCAAACTTATTAAAAAGTAATATTGCTAAGCAATATTTTTGGTTTAGCCAAACTTATTCTTTAATGTGACTTGATCTTGATGTTAATTTACTCCATATTTTAAATATGACAGATAGTCTTATCTGTTCCATCCTGAAGTGCTATCCTGACCTGGACTAAATTGGAGTTATGGTAAAGTAGGTATTTACTAAATGACACTTTTACGTATATCGTGGTTTTGAATTGTTTTTTATTTGATGTTTGCTTATCTGTAGCTGATCGGCACCTTTGCAGCTGCCGTAGTAGCCCACTGGTACTATTAGTTATTCTGTGGTAGCGCTCTGCCCTATCCGTAGCGGCCGTAGTCCATGTACAAACTTACGTATTCTACAAGATATTCTACAGCTTAGTGACAGAATACTTACATGATTTTTAATTAATCGAGTATTTGTACTTAAAAGTGTTTTATTTCAATAAAAACTAAGAATTATAACACCTAGTTCCCTACAAAGCGCACTGCCAAATTTAAGGCAACTTAAATTAAACCATAATGGCACAGTTTTCAGATTTTTATGCTTCATTCTTCATTTTTTCTTAATAACTCTTACAGGTACTGTTTTGTACTTATAGGTACGAAACAGTTTTAATTTTCCAACTTTTAGGGTATAAGTAACTACCTATTTTATTGTATTTTAGTTACAATTAGGTAACATATTATGAAGGATATAAATCTGAAAACTGAGCCATCCATTATGGTTCAGTTTTAGTTGCCTCAATACCTGGAGGATAAAATATTTGTTAACTTCCTTCTATGTTTTTGTTCAGTTTGATCTTAGTGGTATATTCTACAGTAACAAGCACTGACAGCGTGACAAAGTGGTACAATGGTTGTTCCTTATTTAAGCTACCCAGCTTTATCTTTCAGATCTGTGAGTCGAGATCGTGCAAGAAATCCTCAGAATACTTTTGTGTACCCTACATGGGAACTAAACTCTTGTATTTTATTTCCAAGACTTAAGGTTCAAAATCGAAATACTGACTTACAACACGTGTTAACTTGTATCAAGATACTGTATCGGGTCGTGTCAGAGGCATTAAAAATGGCTGTGCCTAACAATTTGGAGGTCTCTTAATTGAATAAGTACCGTCTGGTACCTATTTTATTAGCAAAGAATGATTGTGTATTCAGTCTTTAGCCAAATTTATGAAATAAATAGGTTTGTGCAACATCACATTTGAGCTTTCCTAGTGTAAAATATTACACCAGGAAAATAAACCTTTTTACCGACTTCAAAAGGAGGGAGGTACTCAATTCGACCCGTTTTTTTTTTTTTTTTTTTTTTTTTTTTGTTTTTTGTATGTACACCGATTACTCGAAGACGGCTGGACCGATTGAAATGATTCAAACGTTATTACATTAGGTAAACTTTCAAGTTGGTCCCATTTTTTAAAATTTTGAAATCGGTTCAGTACTTTTCAAGTAATCTTGAAAAAAGCACGAAAATAGTATGATTTTGTGTGAACTACCTCGATGATCAGTCGTATAACTTCTTTGTTTATGAACTGAATAAGATAATTATTTTTTTGTTAGAAAAGGGATATCTTAAGTGTAGTTCTTTAACCGACTTAAAAAAGGAGGTTCTCAGTTTGACCCGCATGTATGTATGTTTCTCCGCGATTAACTCACGTTTGGCTGAGCCGATTTTAATTTCTACCTAAATAATATACCTACACTACCTAGTACAAAAGGTACCTACACTAAAAATAAAAAAATAAAAAATTGTTTAAAAAAACAAAAACCGACTTCAAAAAACCTACCTCTAAAAAGCAAGAAATAATATTCGTAATAATAAAAACACGTCTATTGAAGTCGGGTGGGGCTTTTAGAATAAAAAAAAGGAATTTGTACTCCAGCTCCACCCGACTTCAATAGACGTGTTTTTATTATTACGAATATTATTTCTTGCTTTTTAGAGGTAGGTTTTTTGAAGTCGGTTTTTTTATTGTATAAAGAGGAGAATGCAATCTTAACGCATACCAAACGGCATGTTGGACTCGGTCATACCAGTAGCATGTCCGTCGCCACACCCAACCCTCACACCTAGCCAGAATCTCGTAGAAGCAATGACAACTTTTCAGCAAAAGCCATTACATTAGCTGATGATTTCTGCTAAAGCCCACCGACGTAGTAACCGCGTCGTCTAGACATTAATTTGACATAACATTAGAAGGATTCAAACTTAAGATTCCTAGCCACTTGCAAAGTTAACCTCCCGATATTAAAGACCTAAAATCCATTTAGGGGTTGTTGAGGGAAAATAAATCAGAGTCGGCGTCGGTTCGTCGAACTCTGTACGAGTCGCGAACAATAGAGGAGATGTAAATTATATCGAGTGGCTGCGAGGCTTCGCCCGGGACAGAAGTTAGGTGATGCTAAACTTCTTTGAGTTTGGAATGAAATGTGAAAAGTAGTGAGATTAGGACCACGGAATAAGTTTACTAGTCTTGGACTTTGGGAATATTAAACATTAAACTAGGTACCTACATTACTTATGCGTAAATTCAATCGAGTGGCTTGTATTTACCTGCATGTAATAGAACTTATTTTATGATGGTAAACTTCTTTCCAGTTTCGTAAATGCCGCAAAAATCTACCTAATTACTAATTCGGACGCAAGTCGTGACCTACGTTAATATTAGCAGAATCGAGACCATAATATTTTCATACTTGCGATAACTTAATTCATTCATTCCTTCGTTTAATTAGCTCATTCATAGACAAATCAACTTGGAAATTACTTTATATGATGCTACAACTCTGGGCCCAACACCCATATATTTTTGGACATAATTTTTTAAAGGAAAAGAAAATTAAATGAACTTCACATCGGTAAGAAAAAGTGATATAACAAAAGACTCTCTAGTCTAGCGAAATGGATTCTAAGCAAGTTCTTAATAAAACTGGCTATCTATTGATACTGACATTGATATTTCGGCAGGCTGATTATCTAATTAAAAACCACCTAGCGACTGGTTGCAATTCATAGATGTAGTGATCCATTGCTACTTCTTATTGGATTAAAAAAAACATACCAAAGAAAAGTAGCAATGTATGCGGAATGAAACCGGTCGCTAAATAGTTTCTTTTTTTTAGATAATCAGGGTGCCGGTTTTCCAAAATTGTATCGTCATAAAAGTACTAACTTGGTAATAAAAAATTATCACATGGGATGGGATTCTTGAGTGGCTGAAAACTGAGGACAGTGTCTACGATATAGTCAGCATATGAAAGTCCACAGTTGGACATATTTTCACCCAGGCTCTGAGCCTTCTACAACAAAATCTAAAGCAATAATAATTGATAGGTCTTACTTTAAAGTTACTGGTGCCGCCTTAATAGAATCCGCACGGGACTAGGCAGGTGTAACTTCATGAAACATAAGTGGGGATGGTTAGAGAATCCGCTGTGTGACTGCGGCTTTGAGGACCAGACTATCCAACATATTGTAGAACGATGTCCAAAGCGCCATTTCCCAGGCGATCTACGGGACCTCTACACGAGAACCTGACACCAGCAGCTATAGACTGGTCGCGTGATCTGGATGTGGACCTATAATAATAACCAATAACTAACCTACAATTTAATTAAACCATACGATTAAATAAATAAAATTCTAACGCTCCTTTACAAATATTCAGAAGAATTGAGAACTTCCTCCTTTTTTTGAAGTCGGTTAAAAACTGCTCATTTTTAGGGTTCCGTAGCCTAATGGCAAAAAACGGAACCCTTATAGTTTCGTCATATCTGTCTGTCTGTCGGTCTGTCTGTCTGTCCGTATGTCACAGCTACTTTATTCCGAAACTATTAAGATTACACAGTTGAAACTTGGTAGGTAGATGTATTCTGTGAACCGCTCTAAGGTTTTTACATAAAAATAAAAAAATAGAAGATTAAATAAATAGAATAAATAGAAGATCCTAATAAATACTTTCAACGAAAATTAGTTTGAACGAGATATATTGATAATTTTTTAGAGATATATAACATTTTCCGAAACCGCAAATATAACTTTGTCATTCATACAAACACTATGAAAAAAGTTATTTTTGCAGACGAAAAATTATAGTGGTATTCAATATGGTATGGTATAAGATAACTACGGAACCCTACTGCGAGTGGCCCGACACGCATTTGGCCGGCTTTTTAAGATATAACGTGAAAAATGAGAAATACCAAAACTTATCATCAAGAGCTGCTGTCGTAAAATAAACTAAAAACACTCATTCGATACGTCGTCGCCATAGGAAATAAGGATAAGCTACTTATTTTTAAAGGCCAATTTATAAAACTTGAACTATAAAAATATCATTCCAAACAATACCCATGAGTAACATGCCATAAAAAACAGGCAAAACGAGTCCTCGAAACAAGGCTAGCCTAAAAATAAATTATTTTTTCGCCGTAAACAAAGAATCAGTTCTTCGGTTCCGAACAAACGCCTCGTAAAGCCATCATACATATTTCTTGTTCTTCGAAATCTGGAGCAGAACGTCCCATAAAAGTATCTAATAATTAGCCGGGGTGACATCACGTTCTAGCGATTTTCTAAAAGGCCCCTTTGTCTCGGAAGCTGACAGATACGGCGTAAATCTCAACTCATGACAACCGTGGCGATAAATCCGAACTTAGAAATTATTTGTTAGGGTTCCGTGGAGGGTGCCACTAAGCTGTTATTAATAAAAACAACCGGACAAGTATTATATCTTGATTTTCTATTCAGAAAGACGTCAGTCAAAGTTATTAAGCGATCTTTTCATCTTTTGTTTTTCTTTTATCAAGAAAGAAAGGTAAGTATAAACTCTTTTGTTTATTGTAACGGTTGAGTTGCACAAGTTTAATACTTAATTGCCTATTTGTATTGGTTATATTTTCTAATTCTCATTTATTTGTAATGCTTGTCAAATGTTTGTCGAGTATTCAGAATAGTATAAAGCAGAGCGACTGAAACCTGGGAGCTGATTACGTAACTCTGTTCCTAACAATTCTCGATTGAAATCTATTGAAACCGTAGTTACATTGCTGTTTTAACTACGATGGTTGTCACATTGTTCTAACTAAAGCAGCAATGTAACTGCTATTTGAGTTGATTGCAACAAAGTTTCAAAATCAGAGGGCTGGATCGAAAGGAGAAAATTGATTATTGTGATCTAACTAATTGGAAGTCAGCTAACACGTTTTTTTGGGTTAACTAACATTTCTAGACTTTTAACCCTGCACTTCACTCGACAGTAGAAATATATGAAATTCCATATCTCTTACCACAATGCTGTTGTTCCTACTCCTCAAAAAGGGGCACGAGAATCTTTAGGGTGGCTTAAAAATGTTATAAAAGTTAAAACAAAATGAATATTGCCCTTATGATATGTTTTCATGTCAACTCACACTTATCCATCCTCCGATGCTTTGTCTCCAAAAGTTACGTCATCACCAGCAACCAAACATCGGCATAGTGGTGAATGACGAAACGGTTTCGCGGCTGCGCAAGAGTTTATTTGTACAAGCTGCAGATAAATATCTACTCGTGAGAGAGAGTGCGATTAAAAAATAAACAAACGTAGGTACGTTGCAATGAAATGAAACGAGATGCGGTACTGCATGAATGGTTTCATTGGAGGTCAAAGTTGTACAGAATAAATAAATCATTAGTAGGAATAAAGATAAAACTTGGAATTAATTAATGTTAAGACGAGGCCAGTAAAGGGTTTGATGAAAAGGTGGATTTTTGAGCTTTCAGTGTGAAGACTGAAAAAGAAATAAAGAAACACAATCACCGAACTCTGTAAAAAATCCTAAATAACACCATAAAACTTATAAAAATAAACATTTTGTGTTATTTTTATAAATTTTATATTTATTATATGTTATATTTATATAATGTTAGATTTCGTCATTTTCAACTACTGTGATATGATTTTTTTATGCAAGAAGGATAGATTTTTTATTGGTCTAACAAAATAACCGAGTAGATTTTTAATATATGATCCAGTATTCCAGAAATCAATTAAAATGTACTAAATTTCTGGCGAAGCGACAATTAAAGCTGTGCAATAATCAACCTAAGAGATACAGAGATGGCACAATATTAGTGAAAGAGTAGATTTCGTGAACTGTCATGCCTTAAGGCTCGCATAAGCTATGTTTCTCTCTCTCTGTTTTTTTCCTTAGAGCATTTAACCAATTTTCTTTACGTGTAAAGAGTATGGAAAATAATAACCTCACTTCTGCACTTTTTCGATATTTTTCGATGTTTTTTCATATCTTTTAAAAAAAACTAATTGGAGCAACTGCACAGTACATTAAAGTGTATTTTGATGTAGAGTTCAATACGTTTCCACTGTTATTTACGCCTTTTGGCATATTTTTATATGACCTGCGACAAGTGCTTTTGATGATATTTTGTTTTTTTTTACAATCATCTGTGAGGTTTATACGCAATTTAATACTTGTAGCTCAAGAATCTTATATTCATAATCTAAGCTACTAGATAATCTCTTTAGTTTGTCGTATGTTTTTTTTTGTAGCTACAACTTTACGTTTTCTATATAAAAATATAGCCCGCGCAAAACCATGTTTTCCTATCATGGACCCTTAATAAAAGTAATCCCAAACCAAAATTAAGCGCGACACGTTTTACAAACTTCTATTTGCTGTTATTTCATGAATCTCCTCTTGAAAGTTTAAAAAACAAATAAGCAATTATAATCAAGTCACTCAACAACCTTTGATAAAAACAGGCTCCGAATTCGGTCTAACATTAAAGCAATTATTTCGCAAAAAGTTAAATGGCTAATTGAATTAATATCTAATAAATCCATACTCGCATCGACAGTTCCGATCAACAAAAAACTTGGACTCAGTAGCTTTGAGTTGATAAATAATAATGATGTTTTACGTCATTTAGAAACTGCTGGTTAAGTATATACTAAATTTTCTATACTCAAATAAGTATGT
Organism: Agriphila geniculea; assembly: GCA_943789525.1. NCBI lineage: Eukaryota > Metazoa > Arthropoda > Insecta > Lepidoptera > Crambidae > Agriphila > Agriphila geniculea. The sequence goes on along the minus strand of OX038877.1, from coordinate 8,887,542 downwards.
TTTTATCTTCCGATTATTTCAATAACACTTTGAATCAATTATTCCAAATTTTTTATTTAACATGTAAGCAACAACTTCGAAAAGATGTTACATGTTTCCTGTAATTTAAATGACTAGTATTAAACACGATCAAACGAAACAAGAAAACGCTATAAAAGTCTGTTCCCAACATTCGTCACCTTCCCGTCACCTTCGCATTGTGTTGTGAACCGAAATAGGTACAGTTAATTGCGCCGATGACGTTAAAATATAACTGGTAGTAATTACGACAAGATGCGATGTGTTTGACAAAGACGCGAGTCCTGGGGCGGGCGTCACGAACAGGAATAGAACACCCCTTCGAGCTTTGCTACAGGGTTTTTCCCATTAGCCAGAAAAGTTACTTACTACACAATTTGGTACAGTCTTAGAAAATAAAATAATATTTCAATAAGTAAATGTTGATCGATGGAGGGTTAGACAAGACCGAAGAAAGAAGGTTAGGTATATTTTGTAGCTTGAGGTTATGATCTGAATATGTTAAAGCTGATAGCCTGATAAGTTTCATGCACCCGTTCTTCTTGTCAGTTAAAAAAGTCTGGAATGGGTGGTAGGAAAATATTGACAATTCAAAAGTACTTAATTATTCTGTTTATTTGAATAAATCCATTTTGACTGTGACTTTGACTTTATTAAAAGAAGGAAAGTGTTGCACTGACAACAGATTAATTAATCTGCTGTCAGTGCAACACTTTCCTTCTTTTTCCCAACTGGGACAAGAAGGAAAATAGGGAGCAGTGGCAAAGAGTCCATACAAGCCGATTCCTTCCCATTGGCTTACCTTTTAGAAATCCCACTTACAGATGTCAAATCCACTATGCAGATCATAACATATTTGTAAAACGGCTTACCTTCACGTGCCTTCACCATAATTTCACCCCTCGCCACTGATAGGGAGAAGAATTAAGTAGGAGTTTTTGTACTCTTACAATAAGATCACACTTTTCAATATTATTCATACAATGCAGCATTTTATACATCATCGTATGCCATGCCACAGAATATAATACAGTTCATCGAAAACGTTTAGCGATACAAACACCCTTTTCATACAGTCTTAAACCTCATAATTGTAACTAGGAGCTGAAATATTAAATATTTTACAAATTAATGCAAAAATACATGCAAAATTATAGCCCGCTATAAGTTTTAACATGTAAATACCTCCATCATAGACGATTATATTTTTTCACGTTTCTGACAAACAGTAAATAAATCTAACGTTTGCAAACGTTATTGCAATGTTGTTTTTGACTAACGGAAGTGTACCAAGACGAGGTGTTTCCAATTTACAAAGACGACAACTCTAATGCGCTACAAGATTTACAATCTGTATTAATTTAAAAACCCGTCTGGGATGACATAAGGTGCTATATTTGAAATCCTCATTCAAATCTCTAAAACAATTGCAGATTGCAATAAAAGCAATGGATTCATTACATAGATTTGAGGCCGAAGCAATTCAGATGTTTGATCATGACCCGGATATAATATGAACATAATGAGGACGCATCTTTATATTTGTTGCGGTTTGATCTTGAATCTTATATAAATCGTATAAATAATTTGAAGTGTGCACCTCCTTGCACTGCGTTTGAAATATTATGGCACTTGACACAATCAATAAATTAACTATAAATCATTTTTATAGTTTACGATACATGTCTACATATTTTATTACAATAATTTTAAGACCAATGTCGGAGAGGCTTTATAATGTGTTCTTTTACGCTTAATGGTAAAAGCGTTATTTCGTTGTGACTAGCAAAATAGTCACAAATTTTCTTTATCTGTTTAATAGTTAAAAACCTAGTCCATTATCTAGAAACAAAAAACGATCGGTTGGCACTCCGGGAGTGCCGGCAGAAGTGAAAACTTGAATATTAACGTTGTGCATTTTGATATTTTGAAATTAGCGGCAAAGGATTAAAATAATTTCTTTCCTATAGTATACAGTCACACAATTCAATCAGTTTGTAATTAGAGAAAAATTCTAAAGATTTCTTTTCTACGATTTACACAGATTCTACGATTTACACAGAGTATAAATAAGTCTATGATTTCACCAACGAGATCGCTGCTATTAGTTCCATTTTTAAAATTAGTGCGTTACTGTTGACACAAGTGTTTACGTCTTAAAATGACGCGCCGCCATTTTCAACGCGCCCCGTAGAAAGAGAGGGGGATACTTCCGCCGCCAGCTGTCTACTCTCCATCCGTCAGATCCGTCTTACGCATTTTTGATCAGCCACGTGATTCTCACTGACGCGAGTTTAGCATTTTTTCCCCATACAAAAAGCGTACAACGCCGCTAAAGAAGTTTTCACTTCAAAAAAAGCTTCATTCATCAACATTTATTCCATACCGAAGCAAAACAGTTACCTGCTAGACAACATCCCACAACCTAAGCAGTGAAATATTCCACAAAACGTAAAGAACAACGCAAAGGCAAAACTCAGACAGACAGATCACGTACAAAAGATGTATTAAGACGTTAATTAGTATCAAACACGCGATCTTTGCACAAGAATACTGTTACTTGAGTATAAAACGGCTTAAAGTAAGAGTGGCCATCACCGACGCTCGTAAAGTGGCTGCAATGAAAAAACCGTAAAACAAGGGGAGCCACTGAGGCGAAAATATTATTTTTGTTACGTGCTTTCTCAAAAAATAACGTCTGCATAAAATTCGACGGATTTTGCAAAGATTCTGCACCTGTAGATAAAATTTTTAAAGCTCTGATTATGTACTTTTTAGGGTTCACAAAATGAAATACTAACTATGAACCCTACTTTTCCAAGAATTAGGTACAATCGTCTTGTGTAATACCAATTTGTTCTTCTTGTTCTATGAGATTTTACAATACCGCATGGTATTTTTTGTAAAAGTTACGAATTTTATCTGAGTATCAAAATAAAACGGCATTTTTTTGAAACCTATGAAGTTTTGCACAATGATAGTATTTTTATTTTTTCTACTATTTTGATACAAAGTTAGTCCTTTTAGGGTAACATTGTTAAAATGTCCAACTGTCATTATATTAATATTATATTTTACGGGATAATTGATGATTAATTGCAATTGCAATTAACCTTTCGAAGCATTGAAGTGTTGAATTCGGTGTTAAAGAGAAAGCGAGCTTCGTGTTTCAGCTGTTTCAACATCTGTCCTAAGCTTTTATACCTCGGCCTCGTCGTTCGAATCCAATGGAATTGAACCATGCATACGTTATACATATAAAGAAATTGCGATAAAGTAAAAAGTAAATGCAATTGAATGGGTTATTGTCCACGTATTAAGTCAAATATTTAGTTTTAATCAAAAACTTGTAAAATAGCAAAACATTAATTAATTCACAATAACCTAGCCTCCATACTTAATTGAAGGTAATAAACGAAACTAGAAATATCAACAGCAGAAGCACATAATCAGAAAAAAGTAAAATAAAATAAAACTGGAACACACTGTACCTACCTAACCACAAAATTCGGACGTTTGTTGAAATGATTTTACGATAATGAGGAAACGTTCTTTAGGACATCACCTTTGAAGATGATATAATACCGAAAAAAGGCCACCTACCTAAAAACTTTTCACATTATTGCCTTCAACGTGTTTTGCCTTTTTGATGTCGCATCAAAAGAAAACTGATCCTTTTTCCGGCCTGATACCTTTATTGTCATTCTGATCTGACTCCTTCCGTATCAGAGGCAACCCTCGTCTTTTGAATAGATTTCTTTATTAAGCCCAAAATATGTTTTCTAATTCAATCCTCTGATCCTCAGCTTCATTTATTTACTTCGGATTTTTTTCTTATTAAAATAGTCAAAAGAGGAAAATCTCAAGGGCCCCAATTGTATTGTAGCTCCACCTGAATTCTTTGCGTAGTTCGACGCAAGTAAATGTTATTATTCTTATGAATGGGAGTCGGGTTTCTTTGGAGGGCAAACCGCGTCCTATTTTTAAACCCCTTTGGTTACGTCACAGTTTTCAAGGACTTATTAAATTGGTACATTAATTTTAGATAGCTATTATGTTTTTTCTTATTCTATACAATCCAACTCGAATCAAAATCTTACCATCTCATCAGTCATATCAGTGTCTTGTATGTAAGTATATTATTTGCAATGTAATTTTTTTTGTGAATTCAGTAAGCTTAGAAGCTGCTGTTCATTTATTTGACAGAATCTTTCTGTTTTTATGAAAAAGAAACTAAAATTTTATATAACAGTAAAATACTTTTTTTATCTGACGGTTTATACTTATAAGATACTTACTCTATCACCAACTTTGGATTTGAAAATAAAAGCAAATAACAAATCGACCACTTTTAACCATAAGCGGCAAACAAGCAAAAAGTCAAAAGAAAGCCTGTTACCATTTCATACATAATAATACAATCTATACTACAACTTATATTCTCTAGTGTCACGATCGTTTAAGGTCTAGTAGTCACTACACTTCTGACACTAAAGGTATAGTTCTCACATTGTCAAGTCGTCACTGATCCATTTCCCATACATGAAACTACAAGTATATCTTCTATATAACAGGAACAATACAAAGACGCAAAATTGAAACCACACCCTTATTATAATCCTCCCATATTCACATAACAAAATTTTACGTTGCTCATTCGCCGTACCATACGTTTAATATCAGCACACGACAAATCTCATTACATATGAATCAGCACAATATTACTTATATTCGTGAATAACATCGTTTCATTCTCAAACTGATTATGGCTCCCCTCGTTCTAAACTCTCATAGATTTTTAAACACAAGCCACCCTTTATACACAGTCCTTAAGTACAAATTTACGACTGAATCGTAAAACACGGATCACTGAAAATTTTTGATATGTAACGTTTCTATTCAAATGCGGATTTACGAGACGACCCATTATAATTTTACTGACGTCATATTTTTTTTACTTGTCACGAACTCCGTGGCGGCTTTTGAAAAGATTTCTGCTTTAATAAAAAAATGTTATTTATTTTTAATCACTTCCCTTTTTATGTGGCTCGTATTTACCTTTTCAATTTTGCACAGTGGCACTATAAAATGTGTTTATTTCTTGTTTTGTGTTGTCAATTTCGAATTTGATTTTCTTTTGTTCATGCTTGATTAGCTTTATTTTTTTTTTGCCTGCTCGTGTGCCTTGTTCGTTATTATTTTGCATCATTGGGTCCTGTCTTGATGAATAAGTTATTTTTTATTAGATTGGAGTGCTGATAAGATTATCGAAATGAAATAGACGTATTAGGAATCCAATAAGTATTTCAAAACGGAACTTAAAAAACTTAAACTAACGTATTCAGTGGTTTACTAACGTCTTTTTAAGTGTAATTCATACGCAACTTACTATTCTACGATTACGCAAATCAATACGATATAAGCCCATTACGAGATAAGCCCATTTCAAGTCTACTACCAGTAATTAAAAAAAGTATTTGTCAATTTTTAGTTACATTAAAGTTCGTACTATCTAGTTAACAAATTTTAAAAGTAGGTACCTATATAGGTTATCAAATATTAATACGAGTATTAGATACTCCTGCACTTCAAAAGTAAAAACAGTAAACAGTATAAATATTTTACTATAAAAGTTATTTATACTATTAACTGAACATCAATCATTTCGTTTACGTCTATTCAACTACTGGCCAGACCTCCAGACAGCGACGCATAATAAAATAAAACAAACAAAATCTTGCCTTTATTGCCAACACGAGTTGATACAAAAATTGGCCCAATTTATGGTCACTGATGTCATAAGATCAGCTGCATAGTCAACAGCGGAGAACAGTGGAAAAAGTTTCTTTAAAAGGTCAACAGAATCACGAAGTAAAGCCACTGAATTATATTTTATTAGCTTCTAACTCATAAATAATTCATTGTTTAACGTGCACTTTGATAATAAAGCATGATATTTCACGTTGTTTGTTCTTCATAAACTAACAACTTCACGTACCCTAGGTACGATTGGCAACGCATGTGCTTTAGCACTTTGCAAAAAAAAATTCGTGTGCGCGCGTATAGCTCAAAGTGACGTGACGGGCGCGGCGTGCAAGCGATTTTAACCTTGTTGTCAATAGTACCAATGGCAAGATCGAGATGTTATAAAATTAGATTCAGTACATTACCGAATCATCATTCACATTATCCATCCTCGAACCCAATAATCATAACGTTATTTCAACAAAACATAAACTTAAATAACTACCCATCGAAAAGTCTATTTAATTGTGGGTTGATCTCTACTTGACCTTCAACGCCTCGTTTTGAATAAATCACGCATACTTATTTTTGTAAAACAAAACGAATCATTCATGCAAACTCTGAATAAAAAAACTTCGCACCAAACATAGATTACCGTCTACGCCTGTAGTGGTAAATAAGAAAAAAACACTACGCAACGAAAAACATGTGGCTCGAGAGCGTGAGAACATAAAGGCAATAATATAAATAAGAGACAAAAGAGTTTGTAATCCGAACATTTGTATAAAGATTACTATCATCATAACGCTTCTTAAATAACTTACGTTTTGGACTTTATTTTATACGTTCATCCTTCAGAAGCCGTCAAGATACCAACAATGTAAACATACCAAGATGTTTTCGCACTAAATTCACACAATTTATGTACAGCCGTTTGGGACAAAGAAATCTTTGAATCGAGAACAAGATGAAAAAAAAAGATTAAAGTCGACAAAAAATTAAAATTTATTTTGCAGAGAATAATCTAAATATAAATGCGTGAAATACGGATAAGTAAATACCTACCTATAGAAAAGGTAAAGGGCGTAACCAATTCAAATTTTAGAAAATGTAGTGCAAATCCAATATTTTTGAAAATCCTAGGATCGATCGTAAAGAAATCAAAAAGGTAGGCCGTTATTAATTTGGGTAGGTACCCCTAATACCTATAACTATAACCCAAGTTAATATTATGTTGTAATTTCTCTCCATGATTATTTTACAAAAACTAATGATAATGGGTAACGAATTTTACGCTGATTTCATTACAAAGAAACAGATTGCCTAGTAAAGTTTTTTCATGAGCTTTGCTTTTTATGGAGTTAGTACCAAAATGACTCAACCAAACATGAATATTATGAGCAAAAAATGTAATTGATCCACATTTTGTTAATACACGTCACTGACCTTTGATCCTTTAAAATAATGATAGAGTTGATTATTCGTAAATAGTGTATTGTAGCTCACAAATCGTAATATAGTTATAGCTTTTGTAATTGATCAGCTGTTTTTGCTCATACGGGTTTTTGCAATTTGATACAAACATAACATACCTACTTTTTTATAATGTGGATAACATTCAATTTTCAAAGGGCAGAAAAGTCACTATGAAATGTAAAAGCGTGGCTGCATAACCCAAAATTCTTTTCATTTCTTCGAAATTAAGAAAAGGAAATGTCTATTTTACTTCCTTTTGGCATTGATCTGTCATTTGGTTGACAGATACCACAGACTAATAAGTAAATAAAAAAGGACAGCAGATTATGAATCGCAGATTAAGAAATTAAAATAGTATACAACTTTAGCATAAAAGGCCTGTATTATAATTTTTTGTATCCGACATGTTACACTTATAGATAATTATTGATGCTCTAAATACAGCATAGTATCTTTATTAACAATTCCTTTGATGTAAATACCGACAACGACTGAACTATGTTAAACAGTTATAATCGCCATTAGTATGATATAAAAAATTAAGATAATTCGATACATTTCGTGGTATAAAGTTGTCATTTTTCCACGAATTCAGATTAAGGGCAGGGCAGGTCAATACTCTTGTTATAACGTAGTCTTTGTTTTAAAAGAGTTATGCAACACCAATGTTGTTTAAAGGTGCCTACACATAAGGAGTTATTTTTACTTTATTTAAAAAAAATACTTAAGTAAACATCACTTTACAAAATTGTTTGCGATCGCGATACTTAAGCATAATAGCCGTCATGATATAATTTTGTGATTAAAGAGAAAACATGGCTGTGTTTACTAACAACTTATGAAAGAAATAAGAGGACATATCATGAATAAGAAGCTACATTTCAATGTAGAAACTTATAACAATAATTGTCGTTTTAAAGTACAGGATTTGGATAGTAAAATCGCCGTTTATTATTATAAAATACTGCTATTTGATGTAGAACTACACAATGTAAAAGACGTTAATATAACCACAGAATAAATAATAGTACTTACATGTGAATAGCTCTTCAAAATGGATATTATGATATTATGAATAAAACTTAGTTGATCCTTGACTTATTTCCAAAAGCATAATAATATATTAACTACCTACTCAAGTTTTAGCTTAGATAGGTAATACCTACATCGTCTTTTTTTAAAATCATCATCAATCAGACCGTTTTGTTGTGAGTGTAACAATAAAAAATAAAATAATGTTACAGTACTAGGCACGTATCTTGAAATTTTTTCGACGAAGTGGGGATAAGTTCGCGGATCTATTCCTATCGAGTACCAAAAACTAATACCAAATGGTATTTGTTTATTGCCGTTATAAAATTATATTCCCAACGAGTCCCAATTCTTAAATATTGAAAAGAAGCTCAAAATCTATTCCCAACGAATACCAAAACATAACATTTGGTACAGTCACCGAAACAATTTATTTTGTGTTTTAATAATTTAATATTATGATCTGATGATCATAATTTATTATGATTAATACAATCCTAAATTCACTTCATTCCGGCATTTTTACTCACGACATGAGTAGCTTAAGTGTTTCACTTGCCAATTTTTTTTTCTTGCGAAAAAAGGTGAGTTTGCTTTATAGTTTCAAAATCCAAGCGCCGTGTGCAAACGAATTTTTTTATTGATTGTTGGAATAAACGCTAAGACTAATGAAATAAGGACTGTTTTTTTTAAATATTTTTGGTCTTGCATAAATTATTATTATTTCTAATAAACTGGTCAATTCTAAGGGATATTGTTATCTATTCCTTAGTACTTTTCTGTGTGTGGTGGCGTGCGCGCAATAACTTGAAACAAAATTGAAAGTGTTATTTATTCAGTAAGTACTTATTAATTTGTAATTTTATATTGATTTACTTATCAGTCTTTTAGTATTCCTATGTTTATATTCAATATGATGTGTATTTATATAATGTATTACTTAGTCGAATTTTTAAAAGATAACAATTAAAGTCGCGTGTTTTTTAAAGTCCAAGTACAAATCCCCGTTTTAGTTTATGCGTTTATTTTTTAGAAATGTCTGATAAAGAAGCTGTTACTCTGCCTCCCACAATTTCAAAAACACAGGAGGATTGACTTTTACAAAAAGAAATGGTGGCTTAGTGCTGTTGAGAGCTAACCAGCTCTATATACTATAGTTTGTTGTATACTAGTAACCACCAGTATACAAAAACCTTTTTTTTGTAAATAAGTAGTCGATTGTTTGTGATATTCTTTAATTGTTAAATTTTGATGAAAGTAAAAAATATAGATATGTAGGTACTTATCTAATTAAGTATCTCTGTTATTATAATAATGAACCAAACGTTTTCATACTACATTTTAATATGTTTGGAGAGACAGATTTTTATTAAATAAACACTACTCAAAATCACATTTAAAATCATTTTTATAACTGACTGTACCTCGTAGCATTTAACTTGTTTTAGGATTCGTTTATGAGTGGTACTCGTTGGGAATAGAATTTTATAACGGCAATAAACAAATACCATTTGGTATTAGTTTTTGGTACTCGATAGGAATAGATCAGTTCGCGCATGTGCTCTTGTGAGCGACCAATAGCGCGCGCCTCTCTCCCGCTGCCGCCCGCGCCCCTCACCGCTACGCATGCCCAAAATACGCGTTTCGCGCAATCCCCACCCGATTTCAAGTTATATGCCTCGTACTGTACAAGCTAATGAATAAGCACCTTTAGAAGCGTGTGTGTAACCCAATCTGTTCTAAGAAACGTGCTCTACAGAAAAACATAAGCTTTATCGATCAGAACACGATATGAGCACATATCGCGGATTCTGTGCATAGTTCCGATGTTTTGTTTCATTTGGCCGATTCATTAATTAGCATATCGGTAATGAATGGACTTTTGACATTCCAGATAGATTCTACATTTCGCAACGATAAAAATTTATTGAAAACATTTGACAATGTATGCTCAACTGCTACAAAAACATTTGCATGTAAAATTTGTATAGGTAGATAAAGAAGCTTATGCAATAGGGAATGTTAACGTTATTTTTAAATATAACGTTAATTTTTACTCTTTTTACCGTTAATTTTAACATTAACGTTATGTCAATAAATAACGTTAAATTTTTTCCGATAATTTTACCGGTACTAAATTTAACGCTATATTTAACGTTAATTTTACCGGTAAAATATTTGTAACGTTATTTTAACCGGTAAATTTACCGATAAAATGTTTGAACGGTATTTTTAACGTTATTTTTTTATATCCTTATTTATCTTAACGGTATTTCAATCCCTGTTATGCAGTACTGTATAAAAAGTAATGCATAAGCTTCTTTATCTACTGCCCAAAAAAAATAAGAGTGTTTTGTGTTCAAGGTTCATGTATGTTTTTTATGTATGTATGTCAGTTTCTTTATTCCACAATAACTTCTAAATAACATATTACATTATTGTTTCAATTTTATATTTATTTCATACATGCGACCTCATTTCCACCGTACTTATCAACCTTATTTTTCAACAGACCTAGTTATTTTATTTTTATACTTTTTAAATCATGTCCGACAATAATTAATAATGATAAAGTATTCTATCTTTCCTTTTCTCACATATCAGTTTTACAGTTTCCATCTTTTACACTCTATTTCTTTTTTCTTTATTACTTATTTCAAAAGCTGGTGTCAGTTTTTTTTTTAATCTTACGTTCGCAGCAAAAATCGATTTTGTTGAGATTTTTTTATGCGCCAATAACGCCCATTTCATAATGTAAAAAAATTGACTACAATATAGGTATCAAATGAAATGTGCCTTGATGAGCACATTCCAAAATTAAATAATTTATTACTAAAATGTGTGAAATAAAAATAAATACCTAATTACAAAAAAAAAAAAAACACGACTGCCCTACCAAAAATGAGCTTTCAGCATTAGGAATCTCTGAGGACCTTTTGCATTTGCATCTCTGATTTCCTTAAGGAACGAATGAACTTATTAAAAACTAAAAAAATATAGAACACAATGACTTAAATTAAAAATAAATACAAGGAAGAAGGAATGAAAAAGAGAAATAAAATGTTTAAAGGTCAATCAGGGCCCTGCCTCGGCTTGTGTCGTGTCGTGGTAGAACAGACAGGTAGGTAGGTACATCGTAGCGATGCGCGATGTTGATGTTTTGGCAGCGCCTGTTTGGTGCGTAGTTTGTGAAGGGCAAAATAAAATACCTATAATAATAATAAAAAAAAACTTAAGGCGACTTTATCCTTTAAGTGGCACCCTCATTTTAATTACATTTATTGCTCGCTAAGGATCGAAAATTCACATTTACAGATTGAAACTAAGGTTCTATAGTTTATTTGCCAACAATAACCTCAATAAAATCTGGTAAAATGTAGTTCCTTGTAGTAGTAGTAGGCAAAAGTGCTTAAAGTGAGCACTTTTTGCTGAATGCGCCACTTTGAGGTAAACTCAAACAATACAACACAATCAAACAAAGGTATTTAACTAAAACCCAAAACTTTATTCCCGCTTGGTCTCGTATCACAATTCACATAGTACGCCGAAGGAACACCAAAAACTGGCTCATAGGGGAAATAATTAGGGCGTGAGCGGATTTTGGCATAGTTGTAGGGTTCCCTCCATATCTCAATAAATATTAATCCTAGCGATAAAGTGCACGGAATATTTTTTGTAGATAATTTTGTGAGTATTATTTAAATAATTGAACACATTTTGTTATGGGCCTCCGTTTACAAGTTATTTAGGAAAAACTAGAAAAGGGGACCTTTACACCCCCTCCCCCCGTTAGCTCCACCCCCATCCATCAGTACTTTTAGTATGTTATTTTAGACACCATTTCCTACAACTAATTCGCTCATGCCCTAATTATTTCCCCTAATTTTCATTCGTTTGGCGGACTAACACTCTAGATTAATACACAGTTCAGTGTATGATATTCAGAGACAAGGTTTAATTAAAGATTTTCTCTACATGTTAACATAAGAATGTTTGTCATCGACACAATATTATTCAATAGTTGAAGCACATCCGGATAATTCACAAAACCGTTACCCTTCTTCATACATATAGGTCAAATACTACCGCTTGAAGGTTCTAGTTTTTGAAAAAAAATCAAGGAGACCTTTGTAAAATATTTCACGAAGCCGGCAAAACAACGATTAAAAAAGAAAAACAAACCTCAAATACCTGTCTCACCAGTTTCTTTGCAAAATATCCTAGTAGAGAGGGACAGCGAATCTTAAAAAACGAGTTTGGCGGGTCTCACGTATTTCCAAAGTGTCTTTTTGTAAGGTTTCCAATTTCTTTTGGTGAACAAACAAGAGTATAAACTATAAAGGGATATATGCATGCCAGCGTGATAATAGGGGGGAATAGAGAAAAACACAAAGGTGAATAGGGTTGCCAAAACTACTATATAATTAAACTGTGATATAATAGCCCACTATATTTTGGGCCATGCTATGTACTTACTGTTGGAAAATATAATAGTAGTTATAGACATATTATATTAGCCACATATCTAGTATATTGCAGCAACAGCGGTAACACTGTCGGTCGGGTTATTATTTCAATAATTTCCATTTTCCATTACGGCTTACCGCGTTCGGAAACCTCTAAATAAAAAACCTTTCAACTTAAGGGTGTCGTAGGACTCGTAGGTCAAATAATAAAGGTTGTAAAAAATAAATAAATAAAGGATAAGTACTATGTTTTTATATGGATACTGTTTTTTGACCCCATAAATGAAAATCTACTAGGTAAGTTTATTTTGCTTCATGGCAACCCTAAAGGTGAGGTTCAATTTGAGGGACCTCTCTATAACAGTGTTGGAGCGTTCACGCTTGGCCGATTTTATAAACGCAGTTCGGGATATAAAACGATGTACGGTTCACACTTTCATTGTTTGGGTCTAAATATAAATGAATACAATTTAGTATTTTGTCACTATGTTGTAGTTGTCATTTGTCATTAATTTCAAGTTATTTTTTTAGAACATTATTACAGTTATAACTGTTTTATAGGTTATTGTAGACGTAACTGTATCTATAACAAAGAACTGTTATTTGACCATTTCAGGAGGCGCCGAAACTTATTTTGTTTCACTCATTTGTGTAACACAGCTTGGACAAATGCATTTTACTCGCACTTTCTCGCCAGTAAAGCTAGAGTTTCCTAGGATGACGGTGCCGTCATATTACGGCCGTAATATAGCGGCGGCGTAGAAAATTGTCTATGAAAACAAAACGGCGCGGTTTCCTAGAGAGCGGTGCTAGCCATAAAGTAGAATAGTCTTTTTAACCGACTTCAAAAAAAGGAGGAGGTTCTCAAGTCGTCGGTATTTTTTTTTTTTATTTTTTTTTTTATGTATGTTTTACCATAACTTCGTCAGTTGTTAACCGATTTATACAATTCTTTTTTTATCTTAAAGAACATAGTTTGTGTGTGGTCCCATAAAGAAATTACAGAGATCTGGCTGGTAGTTTTTTCATAATCCTGAAAAATGTCAATTATTTAGCTTGCCATCACACGTGTTTTTACGGATTTTCGAACATAACATCTTTGTTTATGTACCGATTTAGATGATTCTTTTTTTGTTTGAAAGGGTATACTTCAAGAGTGGTCACATTTTAATTTCATCGGTATTAGACTTTGAACTTCGAAGATACACAAGGGAACTCCTCAAATTCAAATAGGATATGTAAAGTGATTTGGATTTTGGTAGGTTTATGACAATCCAAAACAAACCAAACCATGGTCTGCAATGCAAGGTTCTGGACTAAACTTGGACTACGAAGACACAATGGAACTCCTCAAAAACAAACAGCGTAAATTGGGAATTTGAGTTGTGGGCATTTTACCATTGAAAATATTTTATAAAGTTAAAAAATATTTACATGTTTACATACCTGCCACTAAAAAGTTGAAAATAAAAACTTTTTTAACAAAAAAGAAAAACCTCCTTCAAAAAACCTGAAACAAAAACAGCTTCAAAATTAAATACCTCTAAAAAAGCGAGAAATAATATTCAAATCATTAGTTACGCATAACATTATTAATAAAACACGTCTAATGAAGTCGGGTGGGGCTTTCAGAAATATATAAAAAATTACTTGTCTTCCAGCCCCTCCCGACTTCAATAGACGTGTTTTATTAATAATGTTATGCGTAACTAATGATTTGAATATTATTTCTCGCTTTTTTAGAGGTATTTAATTTTGAAGCTGTTTTTGTTTCAGGTTTTTTGAAGGAGGTTTTTCTTTTTTGTTAAAAAAGTTTTTACGTCCGTAAAATTAGGGCCGCTATGTGACGGCACCGCTTTCTTAGGAAACCCTAGCTTAATTAACACCTGTAGGTTTGTTAAGTTAAAACAAATGTGGATAGAATTCACACCGTATTCAATCAGTATTTAATTTGAAATTTCACTCATCCGATTGTTGATAAATACAACGAGAGACTGTGAGATTAATTCCATTTGTAACACAATTTATATATCTACAATTTATTTTGATGATGTACCAATCGTAAAGTAAAATGTCAGTTTGATTTTTGAACAGATGGCAAGCCTAATTTTTTTTTACAATAAGTACCAACTTACTCATCTAAAGCTATTCGCCATATGCTTAAATCATCCACTAAAAATCAGCACACAGCCGTAATTAACAAATTGTGTTCGAAATTAGAATTACTAGGTTCAGAAAAACATGCAATCTCAAACCTTGGTAATGTTGTCTTTCGAGGTATGTTTGTGTGTATAAATATACACAATACATGGCCTAACATTTTACAGCACATAATGAGATGAATAATTTATTTCTAAATAGTAAAATGTACTCGAAAGTAGCTTTAAGAGGTTTATTATGTGTACTGGAACCTAATTTCAACGTGCAGCTTGATGGTATGTCTATAAAGTAACTATTAAGGCTTTCTATGAATGCCTAATAGATCTACAACAACACAACACTATTCTATGGTTGTGGTCACACTAAAAATCCGGAAAATTCAAAATTAACCAAAATCTTTTAAAATATGATTAGAGAAATGAGGTTTTAATAAGTAAATTTAAATTATTTATAGAAATTATAAATCTTTGGTGTTAGTTCTATAAGATTCCGCTATGATCTTCGAAAGGACCTCATAGAGTACCTAATAGTACCTATGTACATAATAGAACGTTTCGTTTATGGGAATATCACACGAATCGTCCGTTTATGGGCTCTCGACAAAAAGACTTTTCCGGTACTTAAAAAAAATTATCGAGAGGTTATTCCGATTGTGTTATAAATATGTTAGATTAGTCATAGAGATAGATTTTTCTTGTCACTAACTAGTATACTTTAACACATTTCCGATTATAAAAACGAATGCCTGCGACCACAGCGAAACAAACGAAGGTTTTAAGAAACGAATATTTTTAAACCCCAAATGTTCGCTTCAAAATGACGAAACATTTTGAAAACCATAGCAGATGTTGAAATGTTTCACCGCGAAACACCATTATTCGGCACCATAAATAATCGACAGAATACAAAACGCTAAACCCTCCACTGCCTCTTCCTTTTACGATTCGGTGAAATGAAATAAAATATGTGCGCGCCAAAACAAAGGGTATAAGAGCAAAATGACAGGGCCACACGGTTTTCAAGATGGCCGAATGAAAAGAAAAAGAAAACTATAATTTCGCATTATGTAATACTCGGAAGAGTTGCCTGACGGGATTCGGACTTCGAACAGGCTTGGTTTAAAAATAACCCAAGGTTACCTCGGCTGGTTCGAGGAGGGTCCCTTTTGTAAGATCAAGGTCCACAACTTGCATATATGCGCTTGCGCAGTGCATCGATATATGTAAACATCGATCGAATGAAGGAGAATGCACTGCGCAATAAATTCTCTTGTCAAAATGCTTGTTTAATTATTGTTCGCAGTATTATGCCAACCCGTTTTTAATACATCACTCTTAAATAAACTTGCTAGCAGTTAATTCGATGAGCGAACGACGAACTGTCAGTATTTTCAATTAAAACTTGATGCGTATTAGTTTGAAACAGACAAGTTTTCTTTAAGAAACGTTCTTAAACTAAAACATTTATGTTTTAATTAAAACGTACTAAGACTACAAAGGAAACGTTTAGAGAAATAGGTACTCCGAAAGTGAAAATAAAACCGGCCAAGTGCGAGTCGGACTCGCGCACGAAGGGTTCCGTACCGAAACAAAAATACATCACCTGTGAAAATTTCAACTGTCTACCAGTTGTCGTTATTAATATCGAGCAAAAAACAGCAAAAAAATAACGTTTGTTGTATGGGAGCCCCCCTCAAATATTAATTTTATTCTGTTTTTAGTATGTGTTGTTATAGCGGCAACAGAAATACATCATATGTGAAAATTTCAACTTTCTAGCTACCATGGTTCATGAGATACAGCCTGGTGACAGACATACAGACAGACAGACAGACAGACAGACAGACAGCGGAGTCTTAGTAATAGGGTCCCGTTTTTACTCTTTGGGTACGGAACCCTAAAAACATTAAAAAGTAATTTCTTAATCTTTCAGGTCACGTAATAAAACTTAAACGATAATATTTTAAGTAAGTATAAAGTTACCTAAACGTTGTTAGGTACTTACACTATGAATTAATAATATTTACTTCATTATTATAAAAACAGTAACATTGCAAAATTCAAAAAAATTCAAAATTCAAAATATTTTATTCAGTCTAGGCTGTTACAAGCACTTGTGAATGTCATAGAAGCTACGCCATCGGTTCGCAAACCCTAAGCGGGAGACCTTGTAACGAGAAGAACCGGCAAGAAACTCGTCAAGGGCTGCTTTTTTCTCCCTGTATATTTCATACAGAGTCGTCAACATTGAAAAATGAGCTCTACGTTTAAAGTGAGGTCATTTTCCATCACAATAATTAACAAAAGTTTGCACACAATGGGTAGGTAGGTTAAAATTAAATATATCTACTACATTCAGATAGGTAAATATGAGAGTAAATAACTTTCAACTAGTTGAGAAATCACTCTGTCTGCTACTCGAACCAAAAAACACTTGATGCAAGACATAAAAAGTAAAAACGCAATTCTTACAATTCAATATGCGTTAAGATAGGTACTCAGAAGCAGACCCATTCCCACTGGCAGCACCCGTTCACGAGCATGACGCATGGACCAGCCATCGCTTCGCTCAACCATATTTGAGGGAACGTAACGACCCGCCCGGCCGCCCCACACGACACCACCGCAGCATGACATACTTAGGCTACCCATCCTAAGGCACTGAATTGAAAACGAATATCCAAAAGCTTTTCATAGGCCTTTACTTACAAAACTATAGACGAAAAAATACGAAAAAATATTACGAAAGCAAAATAATCATTTTAGTCATTAGCAATAAAAAAAGTGAGAAATCAAAACAAGGATTAGTTATTAATTTTATGTTTTGAGTAAGAAGTGCCATACAGATTGATAATATTAAACATGAAGAAAAAAAAAAAAATTATTATGAACCTTTTTTTTTTATCTTAAATGGGTTTGCTCTTGACCCCAGTCTAGCCCAAAAGCAAAGACAGGGCCTACGATGGAGCGAGCTTGCCCAGAAAGTGCTTATTCACTCTGGCCTTGAATAGAGTCAGGTTGTATGCGCTCGGAAACACAGACGCCGGCAGGGAATTCCATTCCATAGCTGTGCGCATTATTAACGATGTGGAGTAGCGCTTGGTACGCAGAAAAGGTATATCAACCAAGAACGGGTGATAGCCCGCAGTGCGTCTGGATGTCCGATAGTAGAAAGGAGAAGGTGGAATGAGCTCATGCAGCTCTTGAGCACACTCACCGAAGTACAATCTATAAAAGACCGATAGGCAGGCAACTTTTCGGCGGTGAGCCAAACTTATTAAACCTTATTATATTATTATTATTTTGAACCTAGTTACTAATAGAAATACCATTTTATTATATGCAATTGATGCTATGTAAGACCAGTAATGATAAGCCATCTTGATGTACTATAAACAGAGAACCAGTCGCCTCATTTATTAGTGTTGTAGTGTTTCAGACAACTTAGGAACTAGCAAATATACTTATGTTATGTTCAAACTCCGAAGCTCAGGCGCTCCTAGATTTGGCTAGTCAAACCCAGCGAACTAAAATCTATGGAAGTGTAATTGCTAAAAAAACCAACAAATATTGCTAAAAAAACCGGCCAAGTGCGAGTCGGACTCGCGCACGAAGGGTTCCGTACCAAAAAAACCGGTCAAGAGCGAGTCGGACTCGCGCACCGAGGGTTCCGTACAATCATAAATATATTTGGATATGTTACTTTAGTACAGTCTTTAAAAAAGTAGGATAAACGGCAGACAGGTGGAAGGGCGAACAGGCGGACAGTTAATTTACAAATCTTAACCACAGTTGCTTATGGTGACTGAAAAACGTTTCAGCCGCTCCACATTGCAAACTGTTTATATTACTAAGTAGGAACTTATTCTTCGTTTATTCGTACGGCAAATAGTAGGTAATTTATATAAGAACCAGTCACCAATTATTACTGTAGTATTAGGTTGCGCCATCTCTTGACCGATAGTGGAACTATTTTAATTCGCAAGTCAGCATTCTTAGGTCACCGCCATCTGTTGACGGGTAGTGAAACAAAAGAATTCTTGTTTGTTTTTTGAATTTCTAAAAAAGTGTGTTATATAGAGACCTCGTTTTATTTTTCCTGTAATCTTTACGTAAACTACTATCACATAGAATTATTTCAGATTTTTCTCTTTGCAAACTTCGGAGATAAGGGGGGGGGAACGGTATTTTTTTTTACATTTTTCATCATAAGTCGAAAACTATGCGGCCTAAGAAAAAAGAAAAAAATGTTTTAAAATGTGCAAACAGCGCTCTTTCATATGATACCCCACACGCCCTAGTCACCTCACTTCAAATTTTTAAGACCCCTTTTCAGTCCCTGTTGTGAAAAAAATATTTTTTTTTTTATTTCTTTCTTATTTGCAAAATAGTTGGGCAAATGTCATCTTAAACTATTCCAAATTTCAAGTTGATACCATTAGTAGTTCTCGAGATATCCAGCTGTGACAGACAGACAGACAGACTTAGTCACACCATAAGGGTTCCTTTTTTACCATTTTGGTACGGAACCCTAAAAACGGCAAAAAAAACTACGTTTGTTGTATGGGGGCCCCCCTTAAATATTAATTTTATTCTGTTTTTAGTATTTATTGTAATAGCGGCAACAAAAATACATCATCTGTAAAAATTTTAACTGTCTACCTGTTGTCGTTATCAATATCGAGCAAAAAATTGCAAAAAAATCACGTTTGTTGTATGGGAGCCCCCCTCAAATTTTAATTTTATTCTGTTTTTTGTATTTGTTATTATAGCGGCAACACAAATACATCATGTGTGAAATTTTCAACTTTCTAGCTATCACGGTTCATGAGATACAGCCTGGAGACAGACAGACAGACAGACAGACGGACAGCGGAGTCTTAGTAATAGGGTCCCGTTTTTACCCTTTGGGTACGGAACACTAAAAATGGCACCACGGGGCCTAAAAAGTACAACCCGCTCAGCTTTAGTCGAGCCAGCTACGCACCCGGTGACTGACGTTGACGTTCTTTACAATAATTGCAGTTTGTATTGTAGAGAAAGAGAAAGTTTATTAGAAATGACGTCCTGTGTAGTCAAAAGGTGTAAAAGACGCAAAGAAGGCAGTAAAAACATGCAGAAATAACGTATCATATTTTTCGTTTAAGTATAGAAAATAATATATGAGTATACAAATTATGGTTGATAATAAGCAACAGTGCTCATACGTTTTGTGCTGCATAACTAAATGCCAGCATTTTAGCTCCATCCACTTAGTTGTACTTTTCGTGTGGTGCCATTTTTTGAGCGCAAATGCTTGTTCCATAGATTTTAGTTCGCTGGTCAAACCTCAGGTCTGAAAGGAAGTCGTAGTCAAAGTCCAAACAAATAGCGTGTTTCGGCCTTTGACTAACGAAACTTTGACCGACTTAAGTCACCGAACGATTGACTTCAAAAATTCTCACTTAAGACAGGTTGAGCTCCTCGAAATTAAAAAAATATCTCCTTCCCAAGTAACACAGATAGCTGTATAACTACTCACTTTTAGACTTATTTAAAACTCTGTGCTTATTAAGACTCTTCTAAGAGTACACTGGTGACCCTACAGCTGCATAATAGCAGTCAGTGATATTTAAACAGCTTAGGCTAATTAAGAACTGTATTAAGGTTTATTAAGACCGACAAAACCACCATTAATACGCTAAGAGTGCTATAAAGGTATATTTTCTCGACTCTATTCAGCTTCTAACATATTCTAAAGCCTAAACCCTAGTAAGGACTGTTTAGTGGATAAAATTTCGCTAAATACTGTTTAAGAAGGTATTTGTGAACTCCTATTACACTAACTTATTAAAGAGGCACGTGTGAACTATTATGAAGTGAATAGCTGTATAATGGATGATATGTGGCGCATATTTCAACTTATAGCTGAATATGTCTACCGCTAATCAGCCTTTATACTGCCATTGATAGTATCTGCATAGCGGCTGTTTATAAATTCACTAGATGCCTCGCAGCTGCTTAGAGACTCATTAGTGTATCAAATTAACGGCTTCTACTTTATAATGGTTCACATAAGTACCTTAAAACAGATGTTATCTGAATAAAAGAACATATGTGGTACTGTAATCAGTCAATGTAATTAGTAACATAATCCACCATTTTTTGTATAACCTATAAAAATTCTGATTGATTTTTCAACCTTTACGATGTTTTGTGCAAGAAATAGGAATGTAATGTATCAGTTTCAACTTCGAAATATCTTAATAATAACTTTTTATCTTATAATTCTTTTCAAAGCACTACATTTTTTTTTGTCAAGATTACATCACAGCATATTTATATCACAAAACTAATTCAAAACAGAATATTTTCGTGGCGCACTAAAATTTTGTTAGATAATATATATGTATAATGTCAGTAAAATTACGTTCCCAGTCATTTTCCTTTTATAATACGTCAAACAGAGTATGAATATGAATATTATCCACCAATGTATCGTTAACTCTAATTCATTCACGTAACATAAAGTGTTCAATTGTTAGCTTTATATATGCTTAAACTCGTTTACACTTCAAATATTAGTTCACTTAATTTTACACAGGCCGCAAGCAGCCTTGCGCTGTTCAAAATATGTATTAAAGCGTACATGTGACATATTTTCTGAATAAAGATTAACTTGTGATCTCTTAGTCAGTCGAATTTCAGCGCATAGTACTGTCGTTACCCTTTATAACACTCTTAAATTTCTGCTACACAGCCTGTTACCCTTTATTACACTGTTAACTTGCTGCTACACAGCTCTTAAGCAGCTATGTGAACTTAAGGCTGAATAATTTGTGCCCATTTAAGATCTATAAGAGCTGTATAAGGTCGTATACAGCCTTTATGCAGGTTCCTTATTCAGCTTTAAGCGTGATGGAAATCCGTTATTCGGCTGTTAAGCAGCCTTCGTGTGTTACTTGGGTTGCCTTCTTGTATCAATCGATGTTTTATGAATTTACCTTATTTGCTCCTTGGATAAACTAGGCAAAGTCCGAAACAAATTATTTTGCTTTTAAGGTTTGACTAAAAAGTAAGGGAAATCTAGGTTTGCCTAAAAATACATCAGTTAAAGGCAGTTTCCTTAAATCAAATAAATAAAAAACCAGTCATTTCGCGTAGAGGCTACAAATCGACCTTTGACTATAACTTATTATATTTACTTATGTAATTTACAATTTCACACATCTATGCAAATATGCTGATTGTGTAGTTGAGTTTCTTGAGTTTCGGTATGGTTTGTGTGTGTTTTAAGTGAAGTTAAGGCAGGTAATATTGGAATTATTGTGAAGTAAATCGCTTGCTTTTTGTAGCATAGGTAGGTACTTATAATTTGATCATAAAGAATCACGAAAATAAATAATAAGCCAATTTGTAGCGGATACATTGTTGACTACACTAAGCCCGAAAGTCGAGACTGTTGCCCGATTCCTGTGAAAAGTCACACACAACCACGAGATGTTGTTTAGTTTTAAACAAAAGTGCTTAGAACTAAACAACATCTCGTGGTTAATGCGAACATTTTTTTTGTATATTTCCTCGTGTTCACTGATCAATTTTGTGTGTCTCTATTTTTTCTATGTTAATTAAGCGATAGTTAAGTAAGTATTTAAAAAAAATTGTTTTCATATTTATGTTGAATTCTTAATCTCAGCCATTCATTAAATCACTAATGGCGTCATCTGATTAAAAAATCAGACTACTATGGCATTATTGAGACATGTATAGTCATGTCCCAGTAATATCGCAAAATTCCAATTATCTCGAATGTCCTACAACGTAAAGCATTACTACGAATAGCGTATTAAAATATAAGTACCCGGCTGAACAAAAAACAGTGAGTACTCACAAACTATAAAAAAATACGAAAACCAGTATTGCAGCTCCTTCCACAAATAAGTACGATAGGTATGTGGGGTACGCTCAAGTTAACCCTACCTACTGACAGACTTATTTTTTTGTTCAGTTTTAACCTTCATACGCTAACTATGATATAAGACTACGCACTGGAATATTTTTTTGCAAGATGGCCGTGTTTAATTTATTATTATGCAGTCAGGGGTTAACCTAAATGTTTTTTTGCGAATGCTCCAAGAGCAATTTTTTTGTTGTTTCTTTAATAATGTAATAAGCAGGTACTTACTTTAATTGTAAAAATATGCAAATTACTAACGTTTTTAAGTTATTATTTAGTTATCATAAAGTTTACCTACATTATTTTCATTGGGGCAGTAATAGTGAGACCATTGGTTCTGAAAACAAGCACAATTTTTTTTTTATAAGTAACTTACAAAATTTAAAACTATAAAAAATTACTCAATTAAAAGAAATTGGAACACTATCCATAATGTAATGTAAATGAGATAAGATAACCATTGCGTAAACTTATCAAAAACATACCTACTGAAAGTCAAGTTGGTACCTACCAAGGTTACCCGCACACGGACTACTTGTTGTAGCGATAATCGCGGCGATTTTTATAGCCATACCTTTGTTAGCGATTTTGAATGTTATGTTCTATACTCGGCGACAAAAAAATCTCTCAGCGATTAATCGCTCGTGGGCGAGAGTTGGCCATTTCTTTCACAAAATCATCAATTTTTAAAAGCATTAAGTAGTTACTTATTTTCTATATTCCCCCAAAATACCATTATAAATGCGAAAGTCACGTCTTCACTACTCAACCGATCATCATGAAACTTTGCAAACACGCTTTCAGGGGTACAGAAAAGGACGTACTTTATATCCCTAAAAAAAGAACTATTCCCGAGAGATGGAAAAAAAATTCTACACAAACGAAGTCGCGTGCGGTCGCTAATTTTTTATATTCCCCAAAATACCATTATAAAATAATAAAATACTTAGGTATAAAATATAACAAATAAAAAAACCTCCTTCAAAAAACCTGAAAATAAAAACAGAAACTTAGATACTTACCTCTAAAAAGCAAGAAATAATATTCAATTAATCAATTTTAATAAAACACGTCATATTGAAGTCGGGTGAGGATGCAGGACAATTTCTTTTTTTTTTTATTCTGAAAGCCCCACCCGACTTCATAAGACGTGTTTTATTAAAATTGATTATTTGGATATTATTTCTTGCTTTTTAGAGGTATTTTCAGGTTTTTTGAAGGAGGTTTTTCTTTTTTTTTTAGAGCTTTTTTATTTTCAACTTTTATGTGGTATGTAAGAGTGTTATTTAAAGTATCCCTTTAAGTAAGGGTGGGGCTGCATGACAATTTCTTTTTTTTATTCTGAAAGCCCCACCCGACTTCATAAGACGTGTTTTATTAAAATTGATTATTTGGATATTATTTCTTGCTTTTTAGAGATATTTTCAGGTTTTTAGAAGGAGGTTTTTCTTTTTTTAAAGCTTTTTTATTTTCAACTTTTATGTGGTATATAAGAATTAGTATCCCTTTCCCTAATAATAATAATAATATAAATTGGTTCATAAAAAATTACCAGTACCCTTAACACGAATAATTATCGAGAAAAAAAACGCGCGTTTAATTACTCGATAGTGAATTATCTATGGAAATTTTAATTTCGCTATTCGGCGATAGATGGCGTTGTACAAATTTCCAATACAAAATTGCACTATCGAATGATTTTACGCGCGTTATTTTTCTCGATAGCTGTTCGTGCTAAGGGTACTTGGTCGTCAAGATAATTCACCCTTATGGTATTTTACCGACTTTTTTTGAAAATCGGTTCACAATAATTAGAGGAGATATCGAGGAACATACATACAAAAAAAGTTGAATTGATAACGCCCTCCTTTTTTTGAAGTCGGTTAAATATAAAGTTTTCACTTCTCAAGCTTACGCGCTCACTAGACATGAAATAAAACAATTTTTAACGGATACTAGCGAGGTTTTATTGAAAGCACTTTAGTAATTAGTTGGCATTTGGTTTGATTTTTGGTTTTCCCGACGTTTCGGCAACTTTGCAGCTGCCGTGGTCACGGGGGACTGAAGCTACCCGTGAGTCTACCCTCAAGCGATGAATTTTTTTTAGACGTTCAGAAATTAAAATTTTAACAAATTTTTTTAAATGTTTTATGTTGATTTATAATTTAGTTTTATGAATTATTTAGTGCTAAAAAGAGAGAATCTACTGAAGCTACCACCATTTCATAAAATTGGGAGGCCCCTCCAAGAAAGAAATAGCGAAAGAAAACTTGGAGAGGAAAACCGACCTCCGTCTTTTATATTAATTTATTTATTTGCAAAAGGAACTAACTGTATCATTAGATCTTACAGTGTGTGTGAGGGGCTTAAGCTTGTGAATGATGGGGTCCCAAGCTGGTGGAATTTTCCAACCATCATCTCTATTGAAATTAGGGTATTTATTTATTTCGATAGCCTCGCGGAGCATTCTAGGAATAAATCTACGTTCCCTAGCAAGGATTTGGGGTTTGT
Source organism: Agriphila geniculea (assembly GCA_943789525.1). Lineage (NCBI taxonomy): Eukaryota > Metazoa > Arthropoda > Insecta > Lepidoptera > Crambidae > Agriphila > Agriphila geniculea. The sequence goes on along the minus strand of OX038877.1, from coordinate 8,862,199 downwards.
CAAATCTAATATAATGGTTGGGCCCCTCAAAGGCGTGTTCACTCACTGCAGACTTGTTATCGCGCCTATGTTTCATGTCAGCTATATGCTCTTTGACGCGGGTCCCTATGCTTCTCTTTGTTTGCCCGATATAGGAGAGCCCACAGTCACAATCTAGTTTGTAGACGCCTGCGGCTTGAAGGGGGATATTACACTTGACAGGTCGTAAGAATTGGTTGATCTTCTTCGGCGGATTGAAGTAAGTTTTGATTGACGCTCGCTTCAGAATGTTTCCAATCTTGTCAGTGACACCCTTCACGTATGGTAGGACGGCAGGTTGACGCTCTACTGTGGCTGGTTTGGCGCGTTTTTTGTGATGAAGGCGTGGTACTTGCAATTTGTTGTTACGCAGTACTTGTTTGACATGCTGAAGCTCAGCAGTCAGGTGTTGTTTATCACAGATGCCACGGGCTCTCTGAAACAAAGATTTCCCTACGGTAGCTAACTGTATAGGATGATGGTGAGAGTCACCATTAAGGTATCTGTCTGTATGGGTTGCTTTACGATACACTGTATGGCTCAAGGTTTGGTTCGGATTCCTGATAATAAGAATGTCTAGGAAAGCTAGTTTACTATCTGCTTCTAACTCCATAGTAAATTGTATGTTGGGGTTTATGGACTTAAGATGGTTGAGAAATGCAGGGACACTGTCTCTAGGTAGTATTGTGAATTGTGAAACATTTTGAGGAGAAAGCACTAGCCACAGCAATTCACAATACTACCTAGAGACAGTGTCCCTGCATTTCTCAACCATCTTAACTCCATAAACCCCAACATACAATTTACTATGGAGTTAGAAGCAGATAGTAAACTAACTTTCCTAGACATTCTCATTATCAGGAATCCGAACCAAACCTTGAGCCATACAGTGTATCGTAAAGCAACCCATACAGACAGATACCTCAATGGTGACTCTCACCATCATCCTATACAGTTAGCTACCGTAGGGAAATCTTTGTTTCAGAGAGCCAGTGGCATCTGTGATAAACAACACCTGACTGCTGAGCTTCAGCATGTCAAACAAGTACTGCGTAACAACAAATTGCAAGTACCACGCCTTCATCACAAAAAACGCGCCAAACCAGCCACAGTAGAGCGTCAACCTGCCGTCCTACCATACGTGAAGGGTGTCACTGACAAGATTGGAAACATTCTGAAGCGAGCGTCAATCAAAACTTACTTCAAGCCGCCGAAGAAGATCAACCAATCTTACGACCTGTCAAGTGTAATATCCCCCTTCAAGCCGCAGGCGTCTACAAACTAGATTGTGACTGTGGGCTCTCCTATATCGGGCAAACAAAGAGAAGCATAGGGACCCGCGTCAAAGAGCATATAGCTGACATGAAACATAGGCGCGATAACAAGTCTGCAGTGAGTGAACACGCCTTTGAGGGGCCCAACCATTATATTAGATTTGACAAACCCCAAATCCTTGCTAGGGAACGTAGATTTATTCCTAGCATGCTCCGCGAGGCTATCGAAATAAATAAATACCCTAATTTCAATAGAGATGATGGTTGGAAAATTCCACCAGCTTGGGACCCCATCATTCACAAGCTTAAGCCCCTCACACACACTGTAAGATCTAATGATACAGTTAGTTCCTTTTGCAAATAAATAAATTAATATAAAAGACGGAGGTCGGTTTTCCTCTCCAAGTTTTCTTTCGCCATTTCTTTCTTGGAGGGGCCTCCTAATTTTATGAAATGGTGGTAGCTTCAGTAGATTCTCTCTTTTTAGCACTAAATAATTCATAAAACTAAATTATAAATCAACATAAAACATTTAAAAAATCTTGTTAAAATTTTAATTGCTGAACGTCTAAAAAAAATCATCGCTTGAGGGTAGACTCACGGGTAGCTTCAGTCCCCCGTGACCACGGCAGCTGCAATGCAAAGTTGCCGAAACGTCGGGAAAACCAAAAATCAAACCAAATACCAACTAATTACTAAAGTGCTTTCAATAAAACCGCGCTAGTATCCGTTAAAAATTGTTTTATTTCAAATATAAAGTTTCATCAGTCCACTTCCCCAACGCGTTTATAAACGTTCATAAAAACAAAACAATATTTTTGCCGAGACCTTGAGACGAACAGCTGTCTAGGGTCCGAGGCACCTGCCTGCATTATGCGGTGACCTATAAAGGTAATAATTAAATAATTTATTCCACGACAATCATCCCTTAGATGTGGGTCAAATAAAAAGGGAGCTTTGGAGTTCCGCGGTAAGTACAAAAAAAATGTGAAAAATGATAATTATTGTGGATGGAAGTTCGACATTCGCAATGTGAAATGTGAATTTCACATTTATTCATTGGAATTTAGTAAAATCATTTTTCATTTTGTATTGTAATTACAATATTACTAAAAAACTCGTAGGTAAGTAAGTATTAGGTACACACGATTTAAAAAAAAAAATGAGAATAGCTTTTTACAAAAGGTTTTTTTAATTAAATTATTACTATGATGTTATTATAATTACAATTAAATATTAAAATACCTAACGCAGATTGTAAATGAGCAGAAGTTATAAACTATAGGTGCCGCTGAATTTAATAAATATCTTTGTGCAATTAGAAATAAAACACTTTTTACGGATTACAGCGCGTAGGTATATTGATGTTATTTTAAAAGTGTACCTATATATTTATGCAACCTACGGAACCCCCTTTAGATATAAAAATTTAATTCTCGATGTAAACTTTAGCGATGTTATTTTTTTATAGCCAAAGCATCCGTTGTGGAAGGAAATAGGGGCTTTATATTTACAACTGCAGTTGTTTTTGTGCGCCCGCGCATATTATGTTGACTACGGCCACAAAATAGAGAGGCTTGTGCTACGACCACAAAATAGATATAAGTATACTACCGTACAGAAATAAAAATCTCTCCGCCCCGCCCTACAATCAATTACCTTACCTCACCCTACCCCGAACTTGCGTGTGCCGAATCGTGTGCTCTTGTGCTCTAGACTTCACGCACACAGTTGCGCGTGTGCAAAAACGTCACTGTGTTTGTAGTGTAGTGTAGTGGTAGTTGAAACGCGGCGCTTGTATGCAGTGCCCGGGGTGTGGTATTGCCACAGTAAACATATTGCTTTTCGTAAAAACATCCTTACTAATAATATAAATGCGAAAGTCCGTTTGTTTGTTTGTTTGTTACGCCTTCACGTCTCAACTACTGAACCGATCATCATGAAATTTTGCATACACGTTTTCAGGGGTACAGAGAAGGACATAGGGTACCTTTTATCCGGAAAAAAAGTATTGTTCCCGAGGGATAGCAAAAAAACCTTTCCACGCAGACGAAGTCGCGGGCGGCCGCTAGTTAGTAACAAAAACTGTGTCAAAAACATAATCTCTCCTGTAGTCGGGTAAAAAGGAATAAGTACTATTTTAGGCTTAGCTAAATCGGGGGATCCCGCACCCCGTTTACAAAATGTTGACTACGCCGGCCGTAGTCAACATTTTGTAAACGGGGTGCGGGAACACAAAAACAACAAAGGTCTTAAATCTTAAATCATTACAATCTGGTAATAAAAAACGAAGCTACAGTCGTTATAGTAATGGGAGAAAGTTATAAAACTATATTTTTTTTTGTATGGAATTAAATTTTATTTTTCCAAAACCCATCGTGTTTAGTATCGAAAAAAAGGGCTTTTTGAGCTAAATCCAAATATATAAAATATTATTACATTTTAGCTCCTGGTTTAGGAAAAAAAACAGAAAAACATTTTCCAAACATACTGAGTTTGGGCTCTTGGAGAAAGAAAACGGTTAATCGAATTCTTATGAAACATACGCCAAATAACTTGTTATATACTCTTATCTTATATCCTGGAAGCAATTTGGAAAATATTACAATTGAGTATTTTTTTTAATCCAATTCTATTAGTTAGTATTTTTCAAAACTTACTGTAGTTATAGGCAAGAACTTTAAAATCATTGGTAATAGGTGACCGCAAACTATTCTACAGTTGCAAAAGACATTCCACAAGTTTTTATTTCATTAATTAATATTATATTTCATTAATAAATAAGTTCATTAATTTACTATAATTTATATGGTAAATTAATGAATTTATATTATTCTCATCTCACTCTTATTAATTTTTTCAAACTCAAACTGGGATCAACAAAAATGAAATTGATTTTGGGGGGGAGGGTATAGAGTATAGGGGTAAGAAGAGTGACCTCCCTCTTCTTCCGCGTTTTAATGTACCAGTGCGATGTATAACACTGCAATTACTTGTTACTAAAGTAAGTTGTGAAAAATACTAACTAGTAGACTTGGAACAAGGATATACTCAATGCTAATATTTTCCAAATTGCTTCCAGAACGTTAGACAAGAGTATATTATGAGTTATATAGCGTATATTTCATAAGATTTCGATTAACCGTTTTCTTTCTCCAAGAGCCCAAACTCAGTATGTTTGGAAAATGTTTTTCTGTTTTTTCCTTGAACCAGGAGCTAAAATGTAATAATTTTTTATATATTTGGAATCAGCTCAGTGGAGCTCGGTGGCGCAGTGGAGCTCGGTGGCGCAGTGGTTTAGCGCCTGGCCCAGCGATTGCGGAGGTTAAGCAACGTTCGCAAGGGTCGGTCATGGGATGGGTGACCAAAAATTTATCATCTCGAACTCCTCCGTGCTTCGGAAGGCACGTTAAGCCGTTGGTCCCGGCTGCATTTGCAGTCGTTAACACCCACCAATCCGCATTGGGCACGCGTGGTGGGTTAATGGCCCGTCCTCCTTATCCACCCATAAGGAAGGCCTGTGCCCCAGCAGTGGGGACATTAAAATGGCTGTGATGATGATGATGATGATATTTGGAATCAGCTCAAGAAGACCTTTTATTCGATACCAAACACGATGGGTTTTGGTAAAATAAAATTTAAGTCCATAAAAAAAAATAGTTTTATAACTCCCTACCATTACTATAACAACTGTAGCTTCGTTGTTTATTACCCGATTGTAATTATTTAAGGTTTATTAAAAAGCTGATAAAAGCAACAATACGTTTTATAATAAGCTACATTTGCATAATCCTCACGGATACCGAGATATTTACTATTATAGACATTAGGACCAATTTCTTCTTTTCAAAATTTTGGTTTTTAATTATTATTTCATTTGATATTAGCTTTACATGAACGTTTGTTTAAATTAAATAATGCGAATTAAATTATCTTTCATTCAACACCTTATTTAACTAAATCGGTTCAGCAGTTATCTAGGAATACCGTTTAATAGAATGGGCCGGCCGCCATCTTTGCTACGTCACAGCTCCCCCCTCCATACCCCTAAGAAGTGACTACCGCACTTTTTGTATTCAGGAAAACCTACCAAACAAGTACATACCGGTAGTCGGTATAACGGAGGTGGGTCCCACGGAAATGGAGTTTTCGTGTATTGGGGACCAGACTATATAGGCACAGTGGTACATATAAGCATGGATGAATAAATACTTTCAGTAAAGTTCTTCTATCTCACGAAGTCCATTTGGCTAAGATTTTTTTTGTTATTAAAGCTAATAATCATTTTAAAATAATTCAAGAAACGCAACGAGGCAGCTGGCCGATGACATTATTAACTTATCCACTTAATTTAAAGTTATTTAACTTGCAGTATTATCTTAAAGTATTTAACTTGCATATTTTCTTAAAATTCTGCTAGGACCGAAGGACAAAGATAATTACAGAAATAAGCAAAAAGATAAATGAACAGATAAGAAGAGATAGAAAACAAAATCGATCAAACACATTAAAACACTATATTAAATGCACAGGAGGAGTTAAGAACGCTATCAAAGAATTGGATGACAAAAAATATTGGATGCCAAATATGAAGAATAAATAAGGAATGTCTACTAGTAAAATACCAGAAATATTAAATATTGCAACAGAATTTTACAGAGACTTATATCGTAGTCGAAATCCAGAAACGAATGATATAGAAACTAAGGAAACACAGGAATCGGAGCCAATACCACCTATATTAGTAAAAGAAACAGAGAGAGCAATTAACACACAGAAGTTTGATAAAGCACCAGTATCTGACCAAATAACTAATGAACTCCTTAAAATCTCAATGCCGTTAATTGCTCCCAAACTAACAGATTTATTTAATGAGATAGTAGACACAGAAAATATCCCAGAGGATTGGACTAAATCTACAATAGTGTTACTTCATAAAAAAGAAGATAAAGGAGACATTGGGAATTATAGGCCAATAAGTTTGATGTCAAATATATATAAAATCTTTTCTAAAATACTACTAGCTCGAATCGCTAAACTATTAGATGAAAACCAACCTAAGGAGCAGGCCGGCTTTCGTAGTAAATTTTCTACAATAGATCATATCCACGTGGTAAAGCAAATACTTCAAAAGTATAACGAATACAATAAAGTATACTATCTCGGATTTGTGGACTTTAACAAAGCGTTCGATTCTTTAGAACATAAGTATATTTGGAATGCACTGAAGAGCCAGGGAGTTCCAGTAAAATACATACGAATACTTAAAAATATATATACAAAGAGCACAGCACATATAAGACTGGAAACAGCTGGAAAAGAATTTTCTACAGATAGAGGTGTCCGTCAAGGTGATCCTGTCTCACCAAAGCTGTTCTCAGCGGTCTTGGAAATGATATTTAGGAACTAAGATTGGCAAAACATTGGAATAAATGTAAATGGAGAGAACTTAAATCACCTAAGATTTGCTGACGATTTAATTCTGTTTGCTGAATGCCCATGGAGATTGAAACAAATGCTACAACAATTATCAGATGAAAGTGCAAAAGCGGGTCTGTCTATGAACCTTACTAAAACTAAAGTGGTGAGCAATTCCCCACAACTTAAAGATATCAAAATTGATAATAAAGCCATAGAATATGTAAACGAATATATCTATTTAGGACAATTGGTATCTACAACTAGTTCAATGCAGAAAGAAATAGATAGAAGGATAACTAACACATGGAGACTATATTGGTCACTAAGCGAAGTAATGAAAAATAAAGATATGCCAATGACTGAGAAAAGGAAGGTGTTTAATACTTGTATCCTACCATGTTTGACATACGGATGTCAAACTTGGGCCCTACTAACAGAGCTACAGGAAAATAAACTGAAGGTGTGAGAAAATGGAATCGAGAGAAGTGTGGTAGGCATAAGGAGAAGAGACAGAATACGGTTAAAGGAAATAAAAGAAAAAACAAAATTTAAGAAGGTAGGTACAGACAGTATATAGAAAATTAAAATGGCGTTGGACGGGACACATGTTAAGAGAAATATTAAAAAGTGGATTAAAACAATAACGGCATTCCGTATTCAGTACCCAAGAGGAAATAAAAGAAGCCGAGGTAGACAGCAAAAAAGATGGGAGGATGATATCAAAACTGTTGCTGGTCCAGAATGGATTCGCACCGCGAGAGATAAAGTGGAAAACCTTAGAGGAGGCTTTTGTCGAAAGGCAAGCTGTTGAAAGTGAAACCGGTTGCCGAGAGTAATATTTTTTTGTTATATTTATTTTTATAACTTTGTAAAACAGTAATAAAGGCTTATCTTATAAACAATACTAAATAATATACTAGAAAAAATACGACTCGCACCAGATCAATACTCAGACGGGAATCGAACCCGCGACCTTTGGATATCTGGTCCAATGCTCTGACCGCTGAGCTACCGAGTCACTAGTGACATCGTCGAATTTTTCCTAGTATATCCTAAACTCTTACGCTGTAAGCCAGCGTTATTTCACCAATGTGAGGAATTACCTCGACATTCAATTGAAATATCTTTCCAGATATTTCTATTCTAGTATATTATTTAGTTTTGTTTAAAAATAGCATTGTAAATGCAAAAATCTCAAATTTAAAAATTAGATAGCTATTTCATCTTAATCAATTGTTAAAATATCTGGAAAGATATTTCAATTGAATGTCGAGGTAATTCCTCAGATTGGTGAAATAACGCTGGCTTACAGCGTAAGAGTTTAGGATATACTAGGAAAAATTCGACGATGTCACTAGTGACTCGGTAGCTCAGCGGTCAGAGCATTGGACCGGATATCCAAAGGTCGCGGGTTCGATTCCCGTCTGAGTATTGATCTGGTGCGAGTCGTATTTTTTCTAGTATATTATTTAGTATTGTTTAAAAATAGCATTGTAAATGCAAAAATCTCAAATTTAAAAATTATATAGCTATTTCATCTTAATCAATTGTTAAAATATCTGGAAAGATATTTCAATTGAATGTCGAGGTAATTCCTCACATTGGTGAAATAACGCTGGCTTACAGCGTAAGAGTTTAGGATATACTAGGAAAAATTCGACGATGTCACTAGTGACTCGGTAGCTCAGCGGTCAGAGCATTGGACCGGATATCCAAAGGTCGCGGGTTCGATTCCCGTCTGAGTATTGATCTGGTGCGAGTCGTATTTTTTCTAGTATATTATTTAGTATTGTTTAAAAATAGCATTGTAAAGGCAAAAATCTCAAATTTAAAAATTATATAGCTATACGTCGAGGTAATTCCTCACATTGGTGAAATAACGCTGGCTTACAGCGTAAGAGTTTAGGATATACTAGGAAAAATTCGACGATGTCACTAGTGACTCGGTAGCTCAGCGGTCAGAGCATTGGACCGGATATCCAAAGGTCGCGGGTTCGATTCCCGTCTGGGTATTGATCTGGTGCGAGTCGTATTTTTTCTAGTATATTATTTAGTATTTTTATTTTATTTTATTTTATTTTATTTTATTTTATTTTATTTTATTTTATTTTATTTTATTTTATTTTATTTTATTTTATTTTATTTTATTTTATTTTATTTTATTTTATTTTATTTTATTTTATTTTATTTTATTTTATTTTATTTTATTTTATTTTATTTTATTTTATTTTATTTTATTTTATTTTATTTTATTTTATTTTATTTTATTTTATTTTATTTTATTTTATTTTATTTTATTTTATTTTATTTTATTTTATTTTATTTTATTTTATTTTATTTTATTTTATTTTATTTTATTTTATTTTATTTTATTTTATTTTATTTTATTTTATTTTATTTTATTTTATTTTATTTTATTTTATTTTATTTTATTTTATTTTATTTTATTTATTATCTTAAAGAGGTAATTTTAATTATTTTTAGCGTTTATTTGACAACGTTTTAATTTTTTCATTCTACCGCCTCTGGGTCTAGTGGTTCGCCCTCCCGTGTAAGACGCAGGGGTCCTGGATTCGATTTCCAGGGGGGTACAATTTATACTTGGTTTGATTGGTGGTAGGGCTTATTGCAAGTCCGCCTGGCTAGCTATCTTACCTAAGTCTGCCGCCATTACAACAATAAAAAGATGTTGTGTTCCGGCAGTTACAGTTAAGATGGCCAGACACTATCCCGCCGTTGAGCATAAATAATCATTGATTAGGATTTAATTTTTAAACGGCGTAAAAATAGCTGGTTTTTTATAAGAAATATTATTTTAAGAATCGTCGCGTCGGCTACAAAATGCACCAGTTTTTATTTCAATATATTTTATTACTACATATTATTTCACAACACCATATCGTCCATTTTACGCATACTCTTTATTTCAAATTCAATAGCCATTGAGAGGTCACAGATGTTGGACCTCACAAAAGCTATTATAAAAGTGAAGCTGTAAGACGCAGTTTTTCACCAATTAATCTTCAGAGGAAAACAGCATCTAATTCGGTGGAAGAAGATCGTCTGTTCTTTGAGGATTTCTTCAAAGAGGGCCAAGTGGTAGACCTAACACGTGTCCCCCTCGTATGCACCTCTATCACCTGGCCATACAAGTACTTACAAGAAATGGGTCACACGTTGCGCCATTGGCGATTCCCTCCTATAGGATAGCTACACTTTAGAATTTTACAGGATTCTGCTGGCTTGAAGAGGACTATGTAACCTAAATAGTTTTTTCTCGTAGTTTTAAAAAGTAAGGTACCTATCTACTTTATCAAAACGTCGATGGGCGTGCAAGGTCTTACACGAGAGCAGTTTGCAATACCGCGTATCAACATTTTTGAATTTTACATGACGCTGAAAAAATATAATATCTTGGCCATTCTTTGTAACGTAACGTAACTTTACGAAATTTACCGATAATTTCATAAGATTTTCATGTAATATCCCCTCTATCTCAGCCCATTTTGGGACTTTGGTAAATACGCGGTAATGCAAACTGCTTTTACGCAGTCTTGCACGCCCATCGACTAAAAGTCATAACATAACCTACTTGGGCCTTTTTCACATAGGATCTGGAAATAAATTTTCTGATATTCTTTCAATTAAACAAGAACCTACCTTTGAAGAGTTTGAAGTGAACTTTTCCTTAAAAGCTGATTTTGTACAAAACATATTTGCTTATGTAATAGTATATAGTAGTATATAGTATATAGGTACCTACCAATAATAAATTAAAAAATCCTATTTTGACAATTTTAATTTGTACCGTACAACCTTAAAAACCTTTTATAAACCAAAACTTTACTTTTGAAGATAAAACTTAGGTTTAGGTTTCAATCAGATAATTATTCTATTACGATAAAACCTGTGATCGGATTAAAATACGCACAGGTATTTTAATTTGGGTAGTACAGGGTTTGCCTCCAAAAGGAAAAACTAGGTAAGATAGACGCTAATAAAATTAATAGGAAAAAATAAAACTTATAAGTGCCAATATTTTTACGATGACGATGAGTGAAAATACGAAAGCATAAAAAACTCTCCTAATTTTTAGAAGAATGTTGGTAGCCCTAAAACCCTCTAGCCTTGGACCGGTTTGAAGAAAGACCCTTCAATTGCTATTCCTTATTAAACACGTGCGCAATGAACAAATAACTCGGGAATAATGGCGTTTGATTTACCTGCTCACTATGGGAGAACTCGATTTACGCATTATGGGAAATAAAAGCGATTATGTGTAAGCGGATGTCTTTTCTATAATAACTAGTAGGTACCTAGGTACTTACTTATTTGTATGTTATAGAACAGGGGAATGGAATTGTGGTTCGAAATATCTAGGAATAAGGTTCGTAAAGATTTTTATTATGGATTTCACGCAGAAAATCGAGACGGTGGAATTTGATAGACTCACGTTATGTGTGCCTTGCCCTCGGCCCACATTTTTATTATTTGACCAATAAATACATTTTATTATTATTATAATTATTTTCACGTTCATCCTTCAATGCCTGTGTTTCCATGCAGCTGCTGTAATGTATTATTTCTGTTAGCTATTTCATATTTACATTTCTTAAATGATAATCTGTGGTAATCAACATGAGTGACATCCCTTATATAGAAGAAATATAATCTTAATCTATGCAAAAAAACATGATCTGTGGGGAGCTGTCATTAATGTTCTGTATTGTTGATTTGGTGTTTTTTATATAAAATGGTTTTGGTTAAGTTACTATTGGATATTTTGAAGAAAAATACTTGGACCCACCGTTTACGGGACTGTTAACATGTATACGAAAGGAATAAAAAGAAATACTATACGCTAATCAGTGGCATTTTATTAATAACAAGCATCCTTGGAAAAACATAGAAGTAGCTACCTACCTACCTTTAAGAGAAGAATTTAACATTTCTAAGGATGGGAAATTTCCAGTTCCAATTACTGTCAAGTGCTAGTGCCTAACTGGTAATGGAAACCTAAAAATATTCTCAAGACCACCACTCGTTCTCATACATTAGGACCTCCGTGCATCTTAGGTTTTCCCCTAGTTCTATTGATTAATGACCAAAAATTATTTCTTCCGGCCTTCTAGAGTACGATCAATTTTTTCTTTGGTATCGGAAAGATCAACAGCTTTTCGAAATTTTTCGAAAATAAAACCACACTTCAGTCACTTTGAAAAATGTTCAAAAATGTCACAAATGCGAGATCTACAGTTCACAGACCACTAGTTTTAATGTGGTGTTTAGGGAATAGCAACTTGGGAAAAATCTCCAATGCTGTTACTTCTGTAATAAAGGTTGCCGAAACGAAGTTATTATAATTATTTATTAAACATTTTCCACGCAACCGAAAATTCTGAATCTTTGCTTATTACTACGTAAGTATAAATAAATATTTTGACAATTTTTTTTTTCAGACAATCCCCATTGGTAATAAATCATGTACCTATCCTGTGCATATTTTGTCATCTTTCTTGTAGTACCCAACCCAATTTGTTCTAATGAACTTTGTTTTAACAGCACTCAAAGTGGCGCCCTCATTTTAATTAAATTTATTGCTCGCTAAGTATACTACATAATGTATCGATAATTCACATGCATATTGAAGCAAAGGTTCAATCCATTGTTTATTTACGTACAAACAACAATCTTAGTAAAATATACACACATCAACTTTGTCTAGGGATACCAGGTGTTATTTTCATACAAACGAGGTAGGTAACTTTGAAGCCTTGGTTTCCTGCCAGCGATGTACTGTGCTGTGATCTGATGACGGCTATCCAGGGAGTGAATGGCAGAGATTCAGATCGCTATACACACCCAACTGGGGCCGTACCGGCTAACGAATCGATTATCGAAAAGTCTGCTGGGTTTCAAATTAAAACAGATAAATCGAGCCCCAATCGGGCGAAAATGGCGAACCCCATTTCATGATGTCACACGAACATCGTTATCTTCCAAATTACGTCAACAGAAAGTACAAGACGAAATTCCTTACTTTGATTTTTCAGTTCTAAGTTGAAACCGATTCAGATTTTTCGATAATCGATTCGTTAGCCGGTACGGCCCCTGATCTGACCAGCATTCTAAAAACATAATGGACATGTTTACAAAAACCACGAAAATAGCATGAAAATGTATGGAAATCCTCAAACTGAGAGCTCTGACCCATTAATCTTTTAGAATGCTGATCAGATCAGTTGGGTGTGTATAGAGATCTGAATCTACTCCTTTCAATCCCTGGATGGCCATCATCAGATTACAGCACGGTAAGTACATCCCTGGCAGAAAACCAAGGCTTCAAAGTTAGTTATGAAAATAACACGTGTGATGTGTATAGTTCATTGTAAGTAGTAGTAGTAGGCAAAAAAGTAAAAAGTGGCCACTTCAAGCACTTTTGCCAATATTTTACTAAGGTTATTGTTTGTAAATAAACAACTTATAGAACCTTAGTTTCAATCTATGCATGTGAATTTTCAATACATTATGTACTTAGTGAGCAATAAATTTAATTAAGATGAGGGCGCTAATAGAGGTCTATTAGTCGCCTTATAAGTGACCAATTCACTAGTAAGATGAATGCAATAGTCACCTCTAAATGATAAAAATTTTATTATTCATTATGAATATTATATTTTTTTATCCAACATTATTGTCAGTCTGTGTGACAAATCTTAAGTGACTCATGTTAAGGTTTCACAACATGTTGTGTATGTTTCTTCAATATTAATAATTATTTATAATTCTTACCAAACCAACCTACGCTTATCTTTATGGAGATTTTTATGGATAATAAGCACCTTACCATAATCTTAGCTCTTAGATTAACTAATAACAAACTAAAATGTTTGTTGTTATTTAGCTAGCCTTCTACCTACTTGTTGTCTTTCTTATATAAAAAAATAAATAATTGCTGTTCGTTAAATCTAAAACTCAAAAAAGACTTGTTTTGTTCGCCATAGTACTGGACTGGTTGGTGGTTAAGAAACAAAAAAAAATAGCAAAAACCCAAAAGAACAATTCTGGCAGCCATTACATGGTCATGCAAGCGTCAGTCAAATTCCATCAGTCATGAATTACGTTTGACTGATGTAAAGAAGAAATCAACTTTCCATGCAAGCGTCAGTCAAATTCCATCAGTCATCAATTACGTTTGACTGATTCAGTTTTTGTTTGACAGTGTTTGTTTGACATCAGTCAATCAGGCAAACGTAATTCATGACTGATGGAATTTGACTGACGCTTGCATGACCATGCAACGGCTTCCGGTTTCTATCCCGTTGTGCATAAAAAAAACTATTCCTTATACTTAATTTTTATATTTAAGCTAAGACATTTTTAATTAAAGACTTACTATAAAATGTTCATAGCAAGAAGTAATAATTAAATTTTAACTAGCGGCCTCACGCGACTTCGTCCGCGTTAACCCCTAGGAAAGTTCGCTACCTTTGACGAGGATAAAAAGTAGGTATCCTATGTTTGAAACTATCGGTGTGCCAAATTACATCCAAATCCGAATAGCCGTTTAGGCGTGAAGAGGTTACAGACTGACCCACTTTTCGCAAAGAAAAACTTGATTTCTCATCATTTGGTTTTGGTTCATTTGATGTTTGACATACACTTATCTTAAAATTATATTTTTTTCAGAAACTTAAGGCCTTACCTACTTAATTTTATATCTAAGTTAAGAAGTCATTAGGTACCTACCTACTTAATTGAAAATAACATCCTTACTTAATCCTTACTATCCTTACTAACTAATATTATAAATGCGAAAGTCCGTTTGTTTGTTTGTTTATTTGTTTGTTTGTTTGTTACGCCTTCACGTCTTCCTTCACTACTCAACCGATCATCATGAAATTTTGCATACACGTTCTTAGGGGTACAGAGAAGGACATAGGGTACCTTTCATCCCGAAAAAATAAACTGTTCCCGAGGAATAGCAAAAAAACTTTCCACGCAGACGAAGTCGCGGGCGGCCGCTAGTATAAAATATTTGTGGCAAGAAGACATTAACTTTGTTTTTTAACTTAAAAAAAGATTTGAGTTAAGAATTTAATTCTTGTTGATTTTAATAACAAAAATACAACACTATTAAACTGCAACTCACAGAAATAAATTTGTTTCTGTGTTCTGTGGTTTTTCCATACCTACCTACTTATTGTATTTACCATGATTATGGCAAGTTCAAGATTGAAAAAGTTCAATAATTGATTTCTCATTAAGTATTTGATTTTTTTTTTACTTAATGAGTTCTTGCAATAAGCCGACGAAATAGTAAATATAAATTAACTAGGTAGGTAGGTAAGTATTTAATCCTCCTAAACTTTTTATGTCCATCAGCCATTTTTAAATGTCCCCACTGCAGGTGCACAGGCCTTCCTTATGGGTGGATAAGGAGGACGGGCCATAACATAACCCACCACGCGGGCCCAATGCGGATTGGTGGGTGTTAACGACTGCAAATGCAGCCGGGACCAACGGCTTAACGTGCCTTCCGAAGCACGGAGGAGCTCGAGATACTAAATTTTTGGTCACCCATCCCATGGTCGACACTTGCGAAAGTTGCTTAACCTCCGAAATCGCTCGGCCAGGCGCTAAACCACTGCGCCATCGAGCTCCTCAAACTTTTTATACTTTTTTAATATAGGTACTTAATTTCTTATACATATACTTACCCATACCTAACTAAATCGCAAATTTGCTACCTAAGTAAGTTTATCTTTTAATATTGAAACTATAATACCTAATATTGAAACTGTTAACATAGGTTAATAAGGCTTAGGCTCTCTTAATCTACAAAACATAAAAGTTACTTTTGAAATTCGATTCAACATTCTATTTTTATTTTCTTTTGACGAAACGAACTTATAAAACATAAAAAATAAAACCGGTCAAGAGCGAGTCGGACTCGCGCACCGAGGGTTCCGTACCATCATAATTGCACCATTAAAAACAACACCGCAGAATAGAATGATAAAATTAGTATTGCAGTTTTAGGTCAGCGCCATCTCTTGACCGATAGTGGAACTACTGTTAACTTTTTTAGAAATTTTATAATTTCTAATAAAGTTTGCGATATTGAAACATCGTTTTTTTATTTTTTTTATGTATGTTTTACCATAACTTCGTCAGTTGTTATCCGATTTATACAATTCTTTTTTTTTATGTCAAAGAACATAATTTGTGTGTGGTCCCATAAAAAAATTACACAGATCAGGGGACCTATTTTTGAATCGCTCGAAGCCAGTCGAGCGCTCGTTTCTACTGATTTTCGTTCGACATCTCATTGTTTTGAGTCATATGTCGAACGAACATCAGTCGAAAAGAGCGCTCGATCCCTGCCGAGCGATTCAAAAATAGGGCCCCTGGCTGGTAGTTTTTCATAAACCTGAAAAATGTCAGTTATTTTAGCTTGTCATCACACGTGTTTTTACGGATTTTCGGACATGACATCTTTGTTTATGTACCGATTTAGATGATTCTTTTTTTGTTTGAAAGGGTATACTTCAAGAATGGTCACATTTTAATTTCATCGGTATTGGACTTTGAACTTCGAAGATACACAAGGGAACTCCTCAAATTCAAATAGTATATGTAAAGAGATTTGGATTTTGGTAGGTTTATGACAATCCAAAACAAACCAAACCATGGTCTCATGGGGGCCTATTACGAAAATAACGTACGCAGTTTTTTAATATGGCTATCGTAGCCCATAGACTACTGAACGAACGATGTCGGATACGCTAGAGAAAAACTGTCAAACTCACGCAATCATTTCGCAATTTCGCATACGAAAGTGGTTTGTAATAGGAAACAATCAAAACGAAGCACGGACGCAGCTGCGAGTATCGCATCAAACTTTTCGTAATAGACCCCCTGGACTAGACTTGAACTACGAAGACACAACGGAACTTCTCAAAAACAAACAGCGTAAATTTGGAAATTGAGTTGAGGGCATTTTACCATTGAAAATATTTTATAAAGTTAAAAAATATTTACATGCTTACATACCTTCTTCTAAAAAGTTAAAAATAAAAAAAACTTTTGAAACAAAAAAGAAAAACCTCCTTCAAAAAACCTGAAACAAAAACAGCTTCAAAATTGAATACCTCTAAAAAAGCGAGAAATAATATTCAAATCATTAGTTACACATAACATTATTAATAAAACAGGTCTAATGAAGTCGGGTGGGGCTTTTAGAAATATTTAAAAAAATAAGTTGTCTTCCAGCCCCACCCGACTTCAATAGACGTGTTTTATTAATAACTAGCTGCCGCCCGCGACTTCGTCTGCGTGGAAAGTTTTTTTGCTATCCCTCGGGAACAATACTTTTTTCCGGGATGAAAAGTATCCTATGTCCTTCTCTGTACCCCTGACAACGTGTATGTAAAATTTCATGATGATCGGTTCAGTAGTTAAGACGTGAAGGCGTAACAAACAAACAAACAAATAAACAAACAAACGGACTTTCGTATTTATAATATTAGTAAGGATGTTATGTGTAACTAATGATTTGAATATTATTTCTCGCTTTTTTAGAGGTATTTAATTTTGAAGCTGTTTTTGTTTCAGGTTTTTGGGCATATGTAGCGGTGAGGGGCGCGCGCTATTGGTCTATTTGGCGAGCACATGCGCGAGTTTATCCCCACTCCGTCGAAAAAATTTCAAGATACATGCCTCGTACGTACTGTAGCCCCACTTCAAATTTTTAAGACCCCTTTTCAGTTCCTGTTGTAAAAAAGATATTTTTTTTATTAATTTTGTTTTTGCAAAATAGTTGGGCAAATGTCATCTCTTTTTTTTATATTTTTATATATATTTTTTTACACAACGGGATAGTGCTTGGCCTTCATCTGACCTGATGTTAAATGACGATAAGGCCGAAGGTGGAAGCGCACTACACCCGGAATACTGGCTATCTTACCTCTACTGCATGAACACAACAATTTTTAAATTGTTATTATGGCGTCAGACTTGGGTAAGATGGTGGTAGCTAGCCAGGCGGACTTGAAATAGGCCCTACCACAATCCAAACCGAGTACAAATTGTACCCCCCCTGGGAATCAAACCCGGGACCTCTGCGTCTTACACGGGTGGGCGAACCACTAGACCACAGAGGCTGTTAAACCGTTCTTAAACCATTCCAAATTTCAAGTTTCATTAGTAGTTCCCGAGATATCCACTTGTGACAGACAGACTGAGTCACACACACCAAAAGGGTTCCTTTTTTACCATTTTGGTACGGAACCCTGAAAAGGTCAATCATCCGCACCCCACCACATTGTAAATGCGGCAGCCCAAAGCCCATACATTGTATTGGGCTTTGGGCTGAACCGTGTCTTATTTACTGAACGTAGACAGAGATTAATTTCTCTGTCTATGTATACCTACGGTGCTGAAGTAATACCGTCTCAACGACTACCGCAAATCGCTGTTGTAGCCGCTGCCGCTGTTGCATCCACAACGCGAAAGTGAAAATTATACTATAGCACGCACGACTGTGACTTTATGAACTTTCTCCCCACCCGGGGCGGCCGGTGCAGTGCGGCACGGCGGCAGCGGCACCGTGCGGCGTGCCGTGCGGCCGGAGGCGCGCGGTGGTCGCATCGCCCCGCCCTTCATTGCACCCCCGCGCCCCCGCTCGCCGCAAGGTCAGCCAGCCCCGCGTGCAGGCGGGTAGCGCGGCGGGCGGGCGCGGCGCGACGCGCTGCGCTCTTGAAATTTCGCTTTCGTTCACTCACTCACTCGCTCGCGGTTATTAGTCGGCCGCGCGCGCTCCGGCAAGCATGTGTTTCGCGTGACGCGCTCCTATTTTACGCGACACGTTCGATTTCGTTGGCATGGCTCCGCGCCGCCAAGGCGCCACCGGCGAGCGAGAGGCGGAGGACACTCGTGGGTGCTGCGTTCCCGGCGAGTGCCTCCGGCCCCGTGAGGCGGTACGCATCGAAGACGCCGTCCGCGTGCTATGCAACAACGACACGTGCGCCGCCGGCCGGTACATGCACCGGGAATGCTTCGAACAATGGGAAGGCGGCGTGCTCGCCTATCTGAAGTCTTGTGGGCGAGCGAGGTCCTGGTCTGAGAGGCAACGCCATCAGAATTTATGGACGAAGAAGGGTTACGACTTGGCGTTCAAAGCTTGCGGCTGCCGTTGCGGGCGCGGCCACTTGAAGAAAGATCTTGACTGGGCTCCCCCCGGCGCTGCTGTCCGGGCTGAGGAAGATAAGAAGCGACGTAGGCGGACTAGGTCCGGCCGGACGCCGGCAGCAGCCGAGGGCCGTCCCCGGGCATTCAGTCTGTCCAGCTCAGGTTCTTGTTCGCCGCCGTCGGCCCCCTCCGAACCCTCAGCCAGCCCGACCCATGCCCCTACACATGCTGTCACTCCGGCCAAGAGAAACTCCAAACCAGAAATCGTTTCTGACAGAGTCAGGTAAGAACACTTTCTTGATAATTTTAATCATAAACATTAATTATTTATAAACATTCTTGGTTCATAATATTGTTGGTAGTAAGTATACCTACCTATTCTTAATCTTAATTCTTGAGAATCTTATTTCTAATGTGGGTGATTTCGGACGTGATTACATCTGACATTATTTTTATCTAAGGACTGAACTGAATATTTATAATTTTAAGTAAATAAAGGTAAGTAAAGTACCTACCTACTTTACCTATAACTACCTACCTACTCTTTTTCTTAATTCAAAATTGTACACAATATTTATAGGTACCTACCATCAAAAATATTTTTTCCATGAGTGTATTTTTTTTTATTCCTACAAAGGATGTTTCGTTTTATGTTACCTATTTCAATTTTATAACTTTTTGGGTAAATGCAAACCCAAGACAATACAAACCACTACCTACCTTGAAATCGAACAATGGTCTTTTCTTTCCCTATAATTTAGTGAATAAAAAAATAATATCTCGTCTTGGTCACCTCTGCAATGGCATAAGAATAAGTAGGTAAAACTAATGGTTAAATTACCACAGTTATTACTAATGCGTGCCAAATAAGAATAGTATCGACAACTTAACGTCACTGGTCAATTTTGTACTGCCAGCAAAAAATCCAATGATCGTTTGCCATGCTGATCGATGCCAGCAATGATAAAAATCATATTTTTATATATTTTGTTTCTTTTTATGCACATCCTATACATTATGAAGTTATCAATTCTACCAAGCAATAACAAAATTGTCCAGTGCCGTGAAGTTGTCGATACTATTCTTATTTGGCGCGCATAGTACCGTGTCTTGGCTTTGACTAGATAACGATCAAAAGAATACCTAGGTAGGTACTGTCAGCAAAGCTATGAATTTCTAGATTGAGTAGGTAGTCTAAATTGTCTTGCATTTACTCAAAAGTCACAAAAGCATCTTTTGTATAGAAACAATGGAGGCAGGTAAAAGACGAACTTTTAATTCTATCCTTGCAAGCGACTTTGTTTTTACTGTACCTACCCATTTAATTAAATCATAGGTATAGATTTAGCTTTAAATGTCTGATAATATCGCGTCGCAAAGTTTTTCATACCTACTTATCAAAGTCAAATAGGTTGAAAGCTAGCTAAAAGGTTTTATAGTGGGGTATTAAAATGCATGTCTTGTTTATGTCGTTTCGAAGTCGGCTTAATTGGCGGGAACAAGTCGGTTCGACGGGTTTCGTAAAACCGGCTGACCCCTCTATCTACCATACGTAGGGTTGTCACACCCAAAAATAGAATTGACGGAAAGAGGTTCTTATTTAACCGAGCATTTTGCCATGAAAGCCTGAGGCACTCTGCACTAGATTTTTTAAAGAAAAAAACTTAAATTTTGTATTTTTTTACAAAGTTTTTACTTTTAATATATGTTAGGTACCTATTTCTTTTTAGTTGATTCATTTGAGACCTCCAACTTGTAATTGGAAGGGGTTGACCAAAAGCCTAATAAAATCCGGACAGGCCGGACTTCTATAAAATAAAATGTATATTTGGCCGGACCGTAAAAAGCTGGTAATCTGACAACCCTAACCGGTGGTACAGTGTTCATTCTGATAATGTGCAAGTTGCACCTATTTGAACTGACACAAGAAAATTTGCGATTTTTTTTCATTATTTTTAACGTATACAAGTTTAGCATAGGGGGATGTGTAGGGTCTCCTTTCACGAGAATCAAGTGTTCAGTTAACTAAAGGTCATTGGGCATTTTAATCGAACATTTGACCTACGAAACGAAAACGAAATAGGGTTAGGTATGTAGATAAATGTATCTGCTACTCAGTGGTATGGGTAGCATTCTTGCAGGCCATGTTTCATTTTTATTTTATCATTATATCATTGTATTTCAATAAAATAACATATAAATAAAATAAAATAAATAAATAAAGACAATACAAACGTTTATTATGCTTGTACGACACATTTTAACAATGCTGAAAGTAAAAACTTCAGTTTTATTAACAAAAGTTTAATAACAATAAATAATACTCACACTCGTACTGAAAAATAACTTTTTTTTTGCCGGTCAGTGTACACAAAAAATAATACATATTTTGAAAGGTGGGATTGAATTCTTCAATTTAAAACTGGTTTGGTTTCTGTACGCGAACTTTCATCAAGCAGGTCAAATATGCCCAATGACCTTTGAGGACAACCCAAATCTACCTACGAATTGCTATGAGACAATAAAAAAAAATACTTCGACACGGCTGGAAGGAAATGAAAGTATCAGGGCAGGGTCCTTATCCACAAACGTCCGAAATTTTCTGTATCCGATGCCATAGTTTCCGTATAATTTACTCTATCGTTTCCGTAACTTTTGATAGTTCGATTCGAAACTAAGACTAGTTAGATTTGTGGATTCATTTCCGACAGTTATTGGTGTGGTTATACAGTGCCTTTGATCTTGAACTAGCGACAATTTAAAGGCGTGTAATACACCTAATTTTATCGATAAAAACACCCACATGTTGGGGTCTATCTATCCCCACTCCTGTTGGAATGGCCGCCATTTTAAATTTGACTTTTTATTTTAGATGACCCTGCAGAAAAATATTAATTTCTCCGGATTTAGAAGTCTTACAGTTATAACAAAAATACTGTTCAAAAGCTAATAATATCATCTATCAATTTAAAAAACAAAATGTTTAAATTTTTGGTTTAAATACGTCATAAAAAATTACTGAAATAAAATTTTATACGAAATTTGTGCGATTTTTTTGACTTTTTATTACATTTCTCAAAGACTAGGACATTAATGTTCACTTTTTAGGGTTCCGTAGCCTAAATGGCAAAAAACGGAACCCTTATAGATTCGTCATGTCTGTCAGTCTGTCTGTCTGTCTGTCTGTCTGTCTGTCTGTCTGTCTGTCTGTCCGTCTGTCCGTATGTCACAGCCACTTTATTCCGAAAGTATTAAGACTACACAGTTGAAACTTGGTAGGTAGATGTATTCTGTTAACCGCTTATCGAATTTAATACAAAAATAAGAAAAATAAAAGATTAAGGGGGGGCTCCCCATACATGGAACTGAAACTGAAAAAAAATTTTTTCTTTAAACCAACACGTGTTAAAATGACATTGAGGTTTCTATTCTAAGACAACTTTTTCTCAAAGTCAACCGTTTGAAAGATATTCACCGCCAAAGTGGTAAAATGTGTGTCCCCCCCCCTTTAACTTTTGAAATAAGAGAGTGAAAAATCTTAAAAAAATATATGCTGGAGATCTTAATAAACACTTTCAACCAAAATTGGTTTGAACGAGATATAGTAATTAGTTTTTGAGATATAGCACATTTTCCAAAACCGCAAATATAACTTTGTCATTCATACCAACACTGTGAAAAACAAAGTTATTTTTACAGACGAAAAATTATAGGTGATATTAAATATGGTATGGTATAAGGTAACTACGGAACCCTATGGCGCGTGGCCCGACACGCACTTGGCCGGTTTTTTTGCATTATTTAAATACACGGATATTATCTACAGAACGACTTAAAAATTTATTGTTATAACTATCTATTATATTAATGATTAAGTTCCCCTGAACTCAGAGATTGTAACTTGATCCAGTACCTTCTAGGTACCTTCATACTTACTCGAGCGCGGATGCCATAACAATTTATATGTGTATAATATAAGCAATAGTAGGTAACATTTAGTTATTTCACACACAACCCATGGGTTAAAATGGAATTCATAATATTTACACGTACTTCTGTCAACAATTCATTGAGTTGTAACTCGGTTCATTGCGTTCTACCACTAGTTTTGTTTACGTTACTAATTAATACTATAATAGGTATTTATAAAACGCTGAGTCATTCGTCCGAGGGTCATTTGTATTGTATGTAGCCCGTTAATTAAAAAAGTATTTAAAATATAGCAGGTGCGTGTTAATTTATTGGTTATTGTAAACTCACTCAATGAGTAAGTAATGTAAGTATGTTTTGTTATCGATTAGAAACAAAAAAAAAACTATACTTTAGACTAGCAAAATGTGAGTTACCTACTGACGATTCCAACAAAATAATTCCATTTAATTTCAGTTTTTGTCAATTTTATATTTTTTTCACTAACGATTGGGACAGTTTATAACTTTTTGTCTGACTGTACAAAAACTGTACAAAATCGTCAGTGAAAAAATAATAAAATTAAAAAATGTCAATTCGGGTCAAAGTGTCCGAAATTATTTTTTCCGCATCGTTAGTAGCTCCAAAATGTTCAGATTTTTTAATCCCTCGATTGTGGTAGGTTGGATAGGTAGGTAGGAGGTACTACCATAAGAATAGTTTTATTTATTCTTATGGTACCTACTACTAAGAAAAAATCCCAGGCATTGTAGGCACAAATAGAGGTTTTATGGTTTTAATGTGTAACTTACATACCATTGTCACAGTCTAGTTTATTTGATCATTATTAATTGTTCTATTATCAACAAAACATTCTCATGTTCATGTTTTTAGCACCCAGTTTTACCCATTCACTTCCTGTTTATGTCGAATTTCGGCTCGAGTAGTATTACAGCCTTGATGATTTTTTATACGTTATTATGCATTTTTTTCTTACTTGTTAAGACTGTGTGACTAGCTCTAACGTTATAAAAAAGTAAGTGCTACTAACTTTAAGTATTTAGTACCTATATTATATTTAATGAGATGATTATCTTGTCAAAACCCTATAGAAAACTCAATCATTTATAAGCATCTACTTATACATTTTAATTTCATGTGTATTGAATTGAACTTAACCTATTTTTGTTATGTTTCCCCGATGTGTCACTTCAAAATTGCGTATTTTTAATTTTTCTTCTTGTTAAGGTACGGTCAGCAAAGCTATGAGCTGAAAATCTTATTCTTAAGGTTCATTTCTAGATTGAGTAGTCTGTACAGTCTTGCATTTACCCAAAAGTCACAGAGCATATTTTTTTATAAAAACAATGGAAGCAGTTAAAAGACGAACTTTTAGTTCCATGCTTGCAAGCAAATTTGTTTTCAAACTATTAAGGTCATATCTTAGTACATCTTATTACAAAAGAGAAGCGACACTCGCCATAGAAAATTATGCTTAACTTGTACCTATACGATTGAATTTGGTCTTAAAATAAAGCCAATACTACTTTGATTAAGTTCTTCCCTATTTTTAGCGCATATTAGTTATTTAATTATGAATATTTTTTGATATGGAACACTGTAGAAACAACGAGTCATTGAAAAACGTTCCGTTATACACATTCAATTTTCAAAGGGCAGAAAGTCACTATGAATGAATTGTAAAAGCGTGGCTGCAGAAACCATAATTCTTTTCTTTTTTTAAAATTAAGAAAACGAAATGTCAATACGACTTCCGATTTGGCACTGATCTGTCATTTCGTTGACAGATACCAAAGACTTATAAGTGAAAAGTACAAAAATTAAAACAAGTGTACAACATTAGCATAAAAGGCCGGGTCTCCTTTGCCAAAATTTTCTCATCCCTTTCCAAAGTTGTTTGTACACTTTTAGTGACTCCATTTAAAATGTATCGCCTTTGTATTACTTATCCTCAACACTTTTTTGTTTTCTCTCTCGCCCCTTTATTGCAGACAGCCAACAAAAACCTAAACGAAGCACCTGGCATTTCTATCCATTTCCGCGGAAAACGACGCTTCGAGTTACAATAATTTTGCGTCCGAAAACAACTGACTGCATTTCGAGTAATGTCCGAAATGTTTTGAACAGTCTTGATACTTTTCTACTTTTTATTTCGGTTTTGACGCAGATCGTCATTTTCGCAAATGGTCATCGCGATATATTTGGTCACTTTCGCAGAATGTCATTTTCGCAAATGGTCACTTTAGCAGAATGTCATTTTCGCAACTGGACAAAACGTTACTTTCGCAGAATGTCATTCACAGTTTTTTTCTTTTTTTTCCCAAAATTGTGAGTTTGGGAAAAAATTGTGAATTTTATTTCGGTTATAAAATCTTTCCATGGAATCCGTAATGACGTTTGAAACACTTTAAGTATTATCTTTATACTGCCCGGCATATATATTGGCAAGAGAATGAAAGAGACAAAGGATGCGCAGTAGCCATAAATTTAGTGTTTATGGCTACTGCGCATCTTTTGTCCCTTTCTTTCTCTTGCCAATATATATGCCGGCATCTATACCGACGGTAGGTATTTAGCGTATTTACAAGAATATTTTAACAGTTGTTAAGTAAGTAGGTACTCCTATTCATTCAATTCACTTGAATGTTTTTTCTTCAGATTCAGCACTTACAAAGCTACTTATGTATTTATTTTCATGTAAGTATGTATTGAAAAACCACCATTGATATTTGAAAGTATCAAATGCGCAAACAAGGCGTAACCTTCCAAATTGGTGCATCCCCAAAAATGCAATTTTGCCGGTTTCATACATTAACTGCGCTTCGTTGCACAGCTGGTTTCCGTTTCCCGTTCCAAACGAACCTGCCATTTTCCCGAATTTTAACCACCTAAAGTTGTTGTTATATTTGCCGCGGCGCCTTTGTGGTTTAGTGATTCGTCCACCCGTGAAAGGTGGGGTATTCGATTCCCAGGAGTACTACTAGTTTCGGCCTTTTTATTTTAGTTTATTCTTGTTTTAGGCCATCTTACCCAAGTCCGACGTCACCCGACACGCCTCAACAACATTTTTTTAATCCGGGAGTTAGTTATTGTGGTGATTCCGTTTCCGGGTGAAGTGCACTTCCACATCCGGTTTGATTTTCCCTTAAGAGCAGATGAAATGTCAAATCAGGTAGGTAAACAAAGTAAACTGGTCACGGCCACATTAGATTCCATCAACTTAACTAACGTAAAGACCTATTAATGATTGGTTTAATCTTAATGTTATTTTAACTGACTTTTATTATCTTTGTTGTTTCATACGTAAATGATAAAAAAAAAATTCGTAATACCTACAACATCGCTACAACATGCACTCATTGTTTAAAAACAAGCAAGATAATAATCCAACAGCTACATTTTAGTAGATAGGTATGTCGGCTAGCTAGTATTTACGTAGATAATAAAATACACATGATAGACATATTCAGAACATGGAGGTAATCTTATCAGAAAGCTTTAGATAGCTTAAGTCTGCATTTGAAGTTGTTTTTGACACGTTTTTATTATTAATAAAAAAGTCTAAATTGACGTTATCAACCTGGTAAAAACGATTTTCGCGCGTTCATTTTCATTAGAAATAAAACACTTTTTAAAACTTTTTTGCTTTAGCCCTCAGGTCACCACGGCCCCTGCAAATGTGTCGAACGAAACATCGGAAATTCTCGACAAATAAATACAAACTAAATAATTCTAAAACAATACCTGAATTATAATTTACGTGCCGTAACCTTAAAAAATGATTTATTTCTATAAAACGATTTTATTTTAAAGTAACTTTTAATCTATAAACAGTCAAGCATTATTTATTACTTTTACGTCTTATAAAATTGCTGAATATAGTATTTTAACTGAAGCACAATTGAAATGAGTAGTTATTTGTTTTTCAAGAATTATTTTACCACGTGTTTTTCTCGGAAAAAATATTTGATCTTACGCTGTAAAAAATGTCTCAATGATTTATTAGTGACATTTTTATCAAGAAATAAATAAATAATATCAAATCAAATACTGTGAATAAAACTCGATAAAAAAACAGTGTTAGCGTGCCCGCAGACTACAGACCAAACTGTCAGCCGATAGTTGGAATCAGTATGAAGAAGTATGCAAGTGCGCACACTACAACGATTTGGTATCGGCCGATTCTTCATACAAAACCAAATATCGGCCGACAGTTTGGTCTATAGTCTGCGGACACGCTTGCTTAGGCGCATTCCTCGCCGGCTCGGTACGTTTTCGTTTCGGTATTTTTTATTTAGTACTATTATAATTATATTCTGTGGTATGAACCTAGTACAAAATCTGTACTTACTAAGCCCATACTAAAAAATACCAAAACGAATGAGCTGGTGCTGTGAAAAAGGCGCATTAGGGTGGTTTCTATCTTACGCGGATTCGGGTGCGAGGCAGATTCCGTCCGCATGCTGGTTTCTATCTTACGTGGACTCGGGTGCGATTGCAGATTCCGTCCGCATGCTGGTTTCTATCTTACGCGGACTCGGGTGCGATTGCAGATTCCGTCCGCATGCTGGTTTCTATCTTACGCGGATTCGGGTGCGAGTGCGGATTTCGTCCGCATGCAGTTGATGTAAGTAAGTTAGTAAGTAAGTTAGTCCGCGTAAGATAGAAAGCCGCCCTAAAAGTAATTCTGAATATACAAGTAAGTTTGTATAGGTGCCGGCACGAATCTTGAGCGGTGCGGTGAGTGAAATTGGTGGGGATTGTGGTACTGCACATGATGATATCTGCGCATAATGTCACCGGCGTCACCGCTCAAGATCCGTGCCGAGGCCTGTTGTTATAGCTTTTTATTCGCAATGCAAAGTTTATTTTTTGTAAAAATTGTTGATAATTATTATGAGTAGCTCTACTTACCCTCACCGTACATGTACTACAAATCCAATACTATGGTACGATTAATAATTAGTAATAATAATATATCATATTTTTTAATATCTTAAAAGTATATAGCATAGCATTATAATATAGGGAAAGAAATACGGACAACTTAGAGCTTGTACATTATGACTAAATAACAGATAGAACAAGGACTCGGGAACAAGCTATGGTCATCAGGGTCACTTAATAATGAATACCCCTACCAAGATTTGAATCCCAAGCGCAAAGGAAAGATCGCTTCGCTATCATATCACCAAAACAAGAAATTAAACAGTAGATGAGTACTTATAACCTTGTGGCAAATATTAACAAAGGCCTACCTCTGTTATAATTTTCAACCATAAGTTAAAAATAGATTCATACTAATGCCTATTCACTAATTGCTTAAAGAACTAACAATATAATGTACGTGACTAGTGCGATAACAAATCGTACCTACCTCAACAGTGTATATAAATAAAGTATGGCTAACATTCTAACTATACATACCTATATTCTACTATATAGCAAACGTGCGATAAAACGTGCGCGTTATCACGAAAACTACTATGTATGTTATGTAAAAGTAGCTTGTTGCTTTGAAAATAACTCGTCTATTTTTCTTATAAACAAGTCTAGTGATAAATAATGACTAAAAGTTAGATCAATGATAAGGGCTTATTTACAAACTTTATTGATAGTCTGTTATCATTCAGAGAGCCATAATATATAAAATTATTTATAAAGTATCTATCTAATCTAGAATATTGTTTTAATTAAGATGTCTTTTTTTTATTATCGAATCATAACTTTGCTGCTAAAATCTTATAATCTATATAAATTGCATTGCGTTCTGCAACATCATTCAGGTTCATATTAATTTGAACACTTTATTAAAAACGGAGTATCAATCAACACCTTTTTGTATCTTCTCGTAACCGTAGTATTTTTTTACTGCAATCGTTACTATTATGTATGACGCAAGATGATGGCAATAGTTGCATCTCTAATTGTAAATAGTTTAGTTTTTAGTCCCACTTATTTGTTGATCTCTTTAGTACGGGTCTGATATTAGGTAAGTAATAAATGTAGGTGCGGTATTTTACAATGCCAACCATGATTGAACCGTGGGCGAAGATTGGATGACGGGAGATGACTCTTTTAGTAGTTAACTTGACCTAGAAAGATGAGTTGAAGAATAGCCAGATGTATTCTGTGTAAGTGATAGAGACGGAGTTATTGAAGCACTCCTCGTGATTGACGCTGGGTTTAATGATTCTAAGCATAAGCAATGAGATGATGCGTTCAAAGTCAGAAGAAAAAAAATCAATTTTGTTGTACTCCATAACTTAAAAAATCTATCAAATGAGAACATTTAAACGTAATGACATAGAACTACTTTATGGGTTGACCAAAGATACTACTAAAACAATACAAAAAAATT
Source organism: Agriphila geniculea (assembly GCA_943789525.1). Taxonomy (NCBI): domain Eukaryota; kingdom Metazoa; phylum Arthropoda; class Insecta; order Lepidoptera; family Crambidae; genus Agriphila; species Agriphila geniculea. Next base: position 8,833,003 of record OX038877.1, on the reverse strand, counting down.
GAGTCAAAGCAGAGTTATAGAGAACAAAAAAAAATTAAGACACTTAAAATTCACAATATATGATTGCAACTCCATCTTGCTTAATTTAATAAATTACGGAATAATGTATCATCGGAGACATTCGTACCGATCCAAACACAGCTAATAAGCCATTTGTATGCGCCTGGCTATCAATTGGTCGTCTTCGTGCCATACCTATCATAATATTCATTATTGAATACGTGCAGGTATTATGATTTAATCAATATTTGATATGATAATATAAATATTACATGGCTATTGGTTGCTAAGTGCCTAAAAAGTGATGTACGGTCAACGGCAAGCTAGGCTTCCACGACAGCGTAATGATATTCAATCGATTTTATATTTAAATGCAAAAATTAAGGTTCAAAATATATTACAGATTTTTGTCAATTTTGTGTCAAAACCTCATGTGCTGCAGACTGTACAAATTGTGTGTTTTAGAATATAAAAACGCCTAAAAGAAAGTTAAAAAACGCAACGACTTCCAGAAAAATAGTACGAGTAGGTAAACATAGCATTTTCTACTTACGGAACGGAAGGAGATGTCACATACACTAAAGTCGCAGCCTTCCTTTTAGATAAAGAAAGAACGTCGTGTCGGTAGAAGTAGAAGCTTTGCTGTAGTTATAAAACATGTTTTGCAACAAGAGTTCTATTGGGCTGTTCAATAAGAAGCTTTCCAGTATTTTAATAAGTAAATTCTAAGAACGTGCTACTTCTTTAATATCAATGTGTTAACAAAGTTAGCAAAGGAAATTACTATTTCAAATGAGGCAATTTGCATGCCACGGCTGCTTCTCAGCGTCGTTCGCTCATTGTGTATAGACACATTACTCGATCTGATATGAATATAAAAACGAGCTTGTAAAATACCTAATATCATTTTGCTGTCACACCAAGGATATAAATAGCTAGTTGTACGTTGGAATTGCATTTGTTTGATAAACTAAAAGAAATAATATATCTAATCTTATCATCCTATATTTTATTAGTCGGGTAATGGGGTTAGGTTAGATTAGGTTAAACTCTCTTTAACAACGCCCATTTTTCTGTATTTTTTATTAATAGACAAAAAATGTTTTGTCGTTCTTAAATAACACCAACGCTTCTTTTGAATATGACAATCTAAAATTGTTTTTTAAATAACTTCAAACTAACATAGATATAAGGATATCATCCATTAGCGATTAGGCTATTTGGCATTAGCTATTAGCATATTTAGCCGAAAAAACATATTATCACACCACACTGCATAATATTTGGCTGAAGTAGTTTCAAAACCGGTTTCGGCCATCCGTCTGTGGGTGTGTCTAATTCTTACATACACAAAACTTTGTTACGCGTAAGTGGTATAAAAACTGATTTCTCAGTATTTACTACAGATACCATTGGTTTGTTGCTTTTTATTACTAAAATACTTAAAGTTTTAATAAGGGGGAAGTTGTTTTGATCGCGATTCGCGAGTAGTTTTTGTGGTGCCACAAAAACAAGTCTGATCACGTTTAAGGTGGCCTTGAGACGAGCCCACTACAGACACGTGTATCATGTTATCTTAAGGCATGGTACTAGTGCAATCTGATAATATCCTTAAGTAAAGCAATGCCAATTTTGGTGCACGCAAATAACCTAATAGGTTTGAACAGTAAATTTTCTAAGCAGTGTAACCAACTGTTGATTGCCCTTGACGATTTATCGTAGCCTTTATACAAAGGTTCAATTAACTGGCTGATGCCACTTCATATGTATCAATTTTAGTGATTGAATTGAATTCTCCTAATGAGAGAAACATCGTTTGAAGCACGAACGGAGCTATAACTTATCTAACAACTGGGCTTTAAATAAACAGTCTGAGGCGCGACCACAGTGAGTCAGACGTCAGTGGCGCGTGAAGCGATCTCAGTGCGGGGGAGGCCGCTAAGGATATTAAACGCCTTACGTTTTATGGCTCAGCAGATATCTGCCGAAGATATTGAAGAAATCCATGTTGATGATTTCTTTATCCTTCTAGCTCGTTTGTCCCCATATGATATTGTGCACTCCGTGTGCGTGTATTTAAATTATGCATGAACACATCATTGCATTATAAAAGAGTTTTTAGAGTTTATGAAAGTGATTTAAGTTACCCAACACTTTGGTTAATATTACTTGTCTAATAGAAAGTGAGTTGTGGTACTTGATTCTAATCTAAGAGTAAAAAGGAAAATAAATAATTATAAATTCTGGGCTTTCACACGTCGATATGGACACTTTTAACATTGGTCGTGGTAGTAAGAGTTGCGCATCAAGCTGGACGTTATTATTATTGTCTGAAGTCCGTCTGAGTTCACCGTCTGTGAGAGGCGGTGATTTCCGTTCCCATGCCGAAGCCGCCGACAGTGGTCGGCAGCCGGCACGGCTCGTTAGCGCCGTTTTTAGGGCGTGATCGACGCAACGGCGCATGCCTGCATAAATTGCATCCAGACCCTTCTGAACCCTTTTGGCCAACACCTACACACAACATGCACCCATTGTCACCGACCTTGTGTCTAATTTCAGACGACGTAAACGCCCCATCCAAAACCTGGCTTACCCCAAACAATGCTACGTTTTTACATTTGCAAAGCTTAAAAAGTGCCGTGTCTCGTCATTTTACTTGCAAATTTACGTGATTATGCATAGTGGAGTCGAGTGAAGATGTATTTACGTGTGCATTGTATGCATTGTGTTGTTGGCACGCGTGTGGGCACGCAGCAATGTGCTCTGCTGGAGTGCAATGCAACACAGGCGCACTCTCCCCTCTGCACTCAACGTCACAAATGATCGATGCAACTTGCAGTGTATTTGCAGTCTGCAAATGTTAATGGACGTTAAACGTGTTAGCGCTTTCCATATTCAAATCTCCCCAGCCATTTTGAGAAACGTCTAGTTTATCGAATTTATATCCAATTACTTATTGAATACTATATTTTATCGTCACCCCACGTACACGGTCAGCATTGCAGTTAAGTTCATTACACAGTCGGGCGGCGGAGCAGCGACAATTCAGAGCGGACTATGCATAATTTAGCCATTAATTCTCGAAATGACTCTTGGAAGTTCTGTACTCGCCAGACGGCGCTGACCAGCGCTATAATATGCATTTGTCAGCTTCGACTGCAAGTTTAAAGACACTATATTGCTAAACTTGGCTGATTTCAAGACCCATAAAAGCAGCAATACCTACATATTGGAATAAATAAACAAAATTGCGGCATCAATTTCTACGTTTATTCCTATGCTTCTTGAACTACCTATTCGAATTTCTACTAATTTTCTGAAGTCTCTTCAAAACTGACTTCTATCCTTTGTAGCAAACGGGAGAAAGTTTGGGTAGGTTCAGGGACGAGTCGTTCGTGGCTATTTACGTCGTGCAGCGGGCGATCGTCAATGCAATTAAACTTGTAAGCAAAGCTTTATGTTTCAAGCTAAATATAAATCGATGGCGCGACGTTGCCGTGCCGACGGCCACTTTCATTCGTTGCATACTGCTCAATTGGAGCCCTGCATGCGATGTTTTCGTCATGTAAATAAAGCATAAACTGTAATTTTTCAACGGATGACTAAACCTCCTCAAATCATGTGGTCCATTATTGTTGAAACCTTCAATATTGTGCTATTGTTCAAATTTAAAGTGTAACTAAACAAAATTTTAAATTATCAAACAACGAAGGGAGCGTCATCACAATAGGAATTCGCACATAGTGTGGCAACCAGCAACTGTAAGCAAAGTTCAGTAGTTCAATGATGGCAAACCTACGTTCATTGTCCCTTTTCAAAGGTCAAATCAGCAAGATTGGCTTTAAGTCAACTGGAAATAACAATATTTTCCTTTTGTTTTAATAAGCTCGCCGTTTAAATTTCTTGTACAGCAAAGAGCAGAGTATCTCTAGGGGCTTGTTTGTCGGGCAATATTTCATCAGTGGAGCTTGTTTTACGAGCTTGAGCTGACTTTTGACTCTTAGCGAAATGCTTTATAGCGTCTACTGCTGCAATATGAAATACTTTAATAATGTTAAACTACGTGAATGTGACTACGAAAGCGATGTCTCCCATCCTGTACTTAAAACACTTTCAAGAGTAGATCTCATTAAGATCTCGACTGTTCTTAGTAAGCTTTTTATGCTTCTCAATTCCATCGTTAATATGTGCTCGGATTTACTACTGATCCCCTTGATCTTTGCAGTCTAGTGCATAAATGGCCGTTGTACGTTAGATTGCAAATATATCTCTACTTCAATTATTGCAGCCTGCAAATTGAAATGGGCTGTGGATGACGTTTGCACAACAGATTTATGGAAGCGTTGACTTGTTAACTTGATACGATATCAAGTGTAAGCTTGTCGTTTTCAATATAAACAGTGTAAACTTAGCAGGTGCAGGGGTTCAGCGACGTCGGGCAGAAGAATTTAAACTCCAGCTTTTTTTTTTACTATTTGTATTTTCAAACCATAGTAGGTATATATTGAACTGAACTGAACTGAACAACTTTCATACAAAACAGCCTTATTTAAGTACAAAATGTTTACTCGCACTTAGTGGCTAGTTAGTTTTCTACAATATAGCTATTAGCCAATTACAACGCATACAGTTTGCACACGGCACTAATTTTTGCACACGGCACCAATCTTTCCTGTCTCTTTCCAACATTATAGTGCTATCTCTTTCTAACGGTGCAAACAAAATCGCTAATAGTATCTATACAAAAAAGATAAATAACAAATCAAAGGTCTTAATTCCTATCTTAATTTCTACATGTAAAATATACTAGATAAACATAATTTAGTGTTCAAATAAGAGAAAATAATGTGATAAAACAAAGTAATTCTACAAAATATCAAAATTTAAACTATCTTAACTATATTTACATATTTTACAATCGTTCTGCCGTCAACATTCCACCCCCTGGTTGCGGATTTACTCCCAACCATCATGCCTCTGTAGGCAGAACTACCACTTTAACTGCAGGGCGGCGTAATGTCCCACGGCAAGTCCTTATGTCTACTATCCTAACTTGGCCATCCGCTCCAGGGTAAACCTTTACTATCACACCTCGGGGCCAGACGTTTCTGGGCAGAGTGGGGTCGACGATTAACACTAAGTCCCCAACTTTCAACGGTGCCACATCCTTCGTCCACTTCGATCGCTTTTGAAGTGTCGGCAGATACTCTGACACCCAGCGGCGCCAAAATATGTCGGCCAATGCTTGCGCAGCTTTCCATTGTTTCTTCGTTGTCAGGTCTTCTTCCGAAAAATGTCCAAGTCTGGTGGTCGTTGACGCGGTACCCAAGAGTAGATGGTTCGGAGTTAACGTTACTGGGTCGTTCGGATCCACAGAGACGTGGGTCAGTGGTCTACTATTGATCGTAGCTTCCACCTCAGCCAGCAGCGTTAGTAACACTTCTTCTTTCGGCGCTCTCGCATTCAGGGTTACTCTCAATGCGGTCTTCGTGGAGCGTACTAAACGCTCCCAACATCCTCCCATGTGTGGCGAGGCGGGCGAGATGAATTTCCATTTGATTCCAAGTGTGGTAGCTGCATCTTCCAGCTCATGGATTTCCAGGTTCTTCCACGCGTTCCTTAGTTCTTTATCAGCTCCTATGAAATTCGTGCCCTGGTCGCTGTAAAGTGTTTCAGGCTGACCGCGGCGCGCAATGAAACGTCGGAGGGCCATGATGGCCGAATCAGCGCTAAGAGAGGAAGCGACTTCCAGGTGGATTGCTCTTGACGTCAAACAGGTCAAGACGATTCCCCAGCGTTTCTCATGACGACGTCCAATGGTCACTTCCATGGGTCCAAAATAATCAATTCCACAGTGAGTGAATGCACGACGATGATGGGCTAATCTGGCGGAGGGCAAGTCCCCCATCTTCGGTGGTTTCGGAAGTGTTTTTCTTATCACACACATGGGACAGCTTCTCGCGACTTTCTTGACAGCTGGTCTTATCTTCAGTATCCAGTACTTTTCGCGGAGCATGTTCACAACTGCTTCATTATTAGCGTGATGAGCTAATCGGTGGTAATGCAGAATTATCAACTCAGTCAGTCGTTCCTTTGCATCCAGGATAATAGGATGTCGTTCCTCAAAGGGTACATCGGCTGTCTGGATCCTTCCTCTCACTCTCAAAAGTCCATCCTCCATTATCATTGGATCGAGAGCTTTCAGACGACTTTGTTTCGGTAAATCCTTGCCTGCTTTCATATTTTCTATGTCTACTTCAAACGCAGTTTTCTGAGACTGAAGGATCAATATCTTCTCAGCTTCTCGGATCAAGTCTCCAGTGACCTCGGGCCGTTCTTTCAGCCTTAGGCGCTTGATGTAGGCCAGCACACGAGCCATTGTTCTCACCGCCCGAATCCAGGACGAAAAACGCTGGACTTCCAATATAGTGGGCGGGGCTTCCGTGATGGTGTGAACTCGATTCGGGCGTAGTTCACTGGTCTCTTCATCGGTGGCATTCGATAAGCCTTCTTTCGGCCACTCATCCTCATTTTCCTTAAGAAAGTCTGGGCCTGAGAACCATATCGACTTTTCTGGCGTCCAACCCTTTCTTGTTGCTTCGTCAGCTGGGTTTTGTGCTGTCGGAACCCATCTCCATTCATCGCTTCTGGATCTCTCATCTATTTCAGCTAAGCGATGTGCCACGAACGGCTTGAAATCCCTCGGGTCCGATCTAATCCAGTGCAAAACTGTTTTGGAGTCTGTCCAAAATACTCTTCTTTTTATCATGAAGCTATGTTCTTTCTCCACCATGTTTGCCAGGCGGCAGGCTAGCACGGCTGCTTGCAGTTCAAGCCGTGGCATCGAGACCATCTTCATGGGTGTCACTTTGGCTTTTCCTGAGACGAGCGCCACTTCCCTTTTCTGGTCAACGAAGTACGCGACGGTGGCATAAGCTTGCTCGCTCGCGTCGCCGAAGATATGAAGTTCAACTTCTTCTTCCTCGATCCCATAATGTCTCGGTATTTTCAGTTCTCTAAGCACATGAAGACTTCTTATCCATTCTTTCCATTCTTCATGACATTCTTCGTTTATTTTCTCGTCCCATTTGACGCCGGTCTTCCATATCCGTTGCATTAAGATCCTTGAGCTGATTGTCACTGGGCATATCAAGCCTAGTGGATCAAACAGACTCATTATGAGTTTGAGGAACTCTCTCTTTGTGGGCACTTCCTCGCCACTCGCAACTTCTTTCTTGATTTTCTTGAATGACACGTCGAAACTCAGGGTGTCATCACTCGTTTGCCATACCAGACCCAACGTTCGTTCTGTTTCTCCACCAAGCTTTGACAAATTCACGCTTTGCGGTGCCACGTACGGGAGCTTTTCACGCAACTCAGGATGGTTGGTCGTCCACCCCCTGATGTTGAAGTTCCCTTGAGCGTGAATGTCACTTATTTCTTTAATCATCTTGATGGCATCTTCCACATTTTCTACACTATCTATGTAATCGTCCATATAGTGTCGTTTCTTAATAGCCTCGACCGCTTCTGGGAACTCTTCTCTAAACCTCTCAGCGTTTCTGTTTAGCACGAAGATTGCCGATGTTGGAGAAGATGTTGCTCCAAATATCATCGATTCCATTACATATATCTCAGGGTCTTCATGTTTGTTCGCACCTCTCCACAGAAACAGCTGTGCTCCTTGGTCTTCTTTCCTTATCTTTACTCTAAGGAACATATCCTCGATGTCCGCGGTGATTGCGATCGGCTTCTGGCGAAACTTAAATAGTATTCCTAAAAGGGAGTTCAGTAAATCTGGGCCGCTCAATAGCTGGTCATTCAATGACGTCCCTTTATATGTCGCAGCTGCATCGAACACCAAGCGCAACTTTCCTGGTTTATTGACGTTTGTCACGCCAAAATGCGGGAGAAACCAAGTGTGTTCGGAAGGTATCGGTTCTTCCACACGTTTCGCGTATCCTTTTTCAATTAACCTGCTTATCTGGGCGCAGTAGGCAATCGCGAAGTCCGGGTTTCTGTCCATTTTGCGCTCGATTCCTCTTAGGCGTTTCTCAGCGTCGTTAAAATTATCTGGCAGCTGGACGTTATCTTTTCTCCAGAGTAGTCCCACCTCCCAACCTTCATTGGTAAGGCGCGCAGTCTCATTGAGTATGGTCTCAGCTCTCTGTTCTTCAAAGTTCACTCTCTTTTTGGCGACGATCCCCATATTTTCAATGTCAAACTGCTGTTTGACGAGATCGTTCAGCTCCGCCATGCAGTTTACGGTGTCGGGCTCGTCGCTCTTTGTACTTACCGGGCCATGAATTACCCAACCTAGCTTGGTCAGGGAGGCCACCGGTCTTCCCGATTTCCCTCGCCTTATGTCGCCGCCCACTATTGTTTCCCAATTGTCTTGTCCTATGAGGACTAGTGGGACAGCGTCTCTCATTTCTTCAATTCCCAATCCTTTCAAATGATCACTATTTTCGATCACACTCTTTGGCACAGTCTGCGGCGGCAGGTTCATCTCCCTGATGGTCCTCATCTTCAGAATGCGGGGTTCTTCATTTGGTCCCCATAAAGTCACACTTACTAACCTTGATGAGTCATCTTCAATCGAGTGTCCGCCGGCACTGAGGATCTGGATCGGTGATCTCGGACCTCGCAATTCCGTGGCAAGAGTCTCGTCTATCAACGAAATAGTGGCACCGTCGTCAAGCAGAGCGTAAGTGTCAATCAGACGACCCCCGTTTTTCACTTGTACAGGCACTACCTTCAGGAGTGACTTCACACAACGTCTGTCCCCGAGGTTAGTGACACGCTCAGTCTGAGTAGAAATATCAAAAGGTTGGTTACCTGGTTTATCCACGTGCAGGAGCGTGTGATGGCCATAATTACACTTAGCACATTTCCTATATTTACACCTTAATCGACTATGATTGCCACTTAGACACTTAAAACATAACTTATTGTCTTTAACAAAGTCCCAACGTTCATTTACACTTTTGTCACGAAAACTGTCACACGAAGCTAACCGATGATCACTTTCACATAGCACGCACTTTATTTCACTGTTGTTATGCACGTTTACTTTATGCACATTTTTCACACTGGCACGGTTACTCACAGTTTGATTCCGTGGTGTCACCTGCCTTTGCGCAGCCGCAGGTCTGCTCCCGATGATGTCGGCAGGAAGCACGAAAGCTGCGGTGTCGGCGAGCTCCTCCAAGAAGTCCACGAATATGATGAGGGTTGGTGACACACGCAGATCGACTCCACCGGCGATGGCTTGACTCCGTGCAAACTTGGAGTACTCGTGGCGCTGGGTCGGTGTTAGTTTCTCCAGCAGCTCACTCACAAGTTGTGGGTTGTTGATGAAGCCGTCCGCCTTGATGTTTCTGAGTGTGGAGATGCAGGAGCGGACGGTGGCACTGAAGACACGAAGGCCATCGCTGTCATTGTCGGCGGTCTTGGGTAGTGCTCGAATCTTCCCGATAGCGCTCTTCAATAGGAGGTTTGGATCCCCGTAGGTGCGCTCTAAGCATCTCAGGATCTCGCCAGGATCGGAGCTGGTGCGGAGAAGGTCTTCAACCAGTTGCTTCGCCTTGCCATGTATTGCTGATTGTAGTCTCGCAAGGTTTTCTGATGGCCGGAACTCGTACTGGGCAGTGGAATCTTCATATTTCTTCTTAAAGGCAAGCCAGTCAGCTGGATCCCCACTGAAGTTAGGCAACTCGTAGAAAGCTCGTGGCATAGGGCGTGGTTTGGCCATGTCTCGTAGGGTTTCGGCCAACTCTTCAATCGCCTTCCCGGGTTGTCGACGTCCCCTTGATGAATCACGTCCATCTCGGCCAGAATGCGGGGTCTTCTCACGAGCGGGCTCAAAAGGTGACTTCTGGATCCACTCCTGGATGCGATCTTCTTTAGGTGGTTCTATTCTCGCTAAGGCCTCTTCCTCTTCTTCCTCCTCTGCGTCTAGTTCCGCCAGTTGCATTGCCTTCTTTTTCTCGGCGAGACGCTGTTGTGCTGCGCACATTTCAAGTTCTGCTTCGTATTTGATTCTCTTTCGTGTCGCTTCTCTGTGTGCGCGACTGGAACGGGACGACGTGACACTTGGAGCTTTTCGGGGCGCTCGTACGGTGCTCACGGTCGGCGTTGCTTCATGATCTGGATCTCTGGTCGTGAAATCCACCACTCTTCCACCAATGCCGGAAGACGGAATCTCTGGGATGTATATTTCACCAGGTATCCCTTGGTTAACCGTCGACGGCGATCGGAGTGGGCGGACGAACGTAGCTACCCCGGAGTCTGCGGGTTCCGTATGTGCAGGATCGCTCTGGGCCGTTGACGTTCCGCCTCTCTCCTTTGCCTTGCTCCTCGTCGGGTACGACATGGTTGCTTCTTCAAGTATCCCAGGAATTCTTCAAGTCCCAGACTGAATGATCCAAAAATATTCTAAGTCTTGGGAATTTTTCTTCAAATTTTCTAAGTCCTGGGTGCTGGCAGCGAAATCTTCTAAGTCCCCGGCGTATCCGGCTCGAAGGACCACTTGTAAACTTAGCAGGTGCAGGGGTTCAGCGACGTCGGGCAGAAGAATTTAAACTCCAGCTTTTTTTTTTACTATTTGTATTTTCAAACCATAGTAGGTATATATTGAACTGAACTGAACTGAACAACTTTCATACAAAACAGCCTTATTTAAGTACAAAATGTTTACTCGCACTTAGTGGCTAGTTAGTTTTCTACAATATAGCTATTAGCCAATTACAACGCATACAGTTTGCACACGGCACTAATTTTTGCACACGGCACCAATCTTTCCTGTCTCTTTCCAACATTATAGTGCTATCTCTTTCTAACGGTGCAAACAAAATCGCTAATAGTATCTATACAAAAAAGATAAATAACAAATCAAAGGTCTTAATTCCTATCTTAATTTCTACATGTAAAATATACTAGATAAACATAATTTAGTGTTCAAATAAGAGAAAATAATGTGATAAAACAAAGTAATTCTACAAAATATCAAAATTTAAACTATCTTAACTATATTTACATATTTTACAATCGTTCTGCCGTCAACAAACAGTGTTAATTTACATTTATTGTTGACGATCTGGATTTTTACTTTTTACTTATTCTTAGAAACTGATGCAGCAAAACACAATCGTTTAGTTAAGTAAGGTAAGTATATCGTATCTTACTTGTGATATGTCTATTTAAAAAGAAGTACTTACCAACGTTTATCAGTCATAAAAACCAAGAATATTTAATGGCAACAAGTTGGACGTGATTCTATCGAGATTCGAGAACTTCACTAGTGCATTATCAGTGCATTGGTTACGTAAAAACTCAACTGCGCAGTTTGCATCGCGCGGAGTCATAAAATCGTATTTATAGCTGCGCACTAACCATACTCAATAGTGAGTTTGTTGTGAGTAGTTATTATGACTGCGTTACGTGAAACATATTAAACAATCGAGGTCGCATTTTATGGACACATTGTTTTAGACATTTGCTTCCTGCGGCAGTTCAAAATTACTGCGTTTCCATTTATTTGGAAAATTAATGCGTGCATTTCTTTGAATGAAATATGCAATGATGCTTCATTAATCAGATCTTGTTGTGTGGTAGGTACATTTTGCGAACTGTACTTAATTGAATTACATATACACGTAAAAATATCTTCTTACTTAAGTTATTTTTCTTGCTTTATCTGTTGAATTCATTGTCATTTGTGATTGTAATCGACTGGTTAAAATTTTTAAGTATCTTTTTCGTAGATGAGTCATATAAAAATGAAACTATATTATTAATAGGTGTATTTTGGCATTTATTTTTATAGTTTCCGTATAAATAATATAGCAAATGAATATATTGTTTAAATCAATAAACAGATAACGACTTTTTCCGCAAATACAAATCGTATGCTGCGGTTGTGTGTGTATGCGTGAAGTATTCAGAATTGTGCCTTATTGCAAATGACACAGGTTTCACAGCTTAACCGCGGCAAATATGGCGGCTCTGCTTATACTGGTCCATACGAAAAACTACTAAAACTAACTAAACATTTTAAAAATGTTCATGACTAAGCAATATTTTTATTTTAAAATGTGGATCAGATAGTAGTGTGTATTTATACCTTTGTGATTGATTTGAGTTGTGGTTAATTTAAAATATTATACTTATGTCAATTTATTTATATGAATTAAACGCTTTATATTGATCTTTAAATAACTTTTTAGATAAAATATTGTATTTTATTTTTGCTTCTGACAAAATGCATACATTCTGTGTGATACTAATTACTTAAATGAGTACTTTATTTTATTCATTACTAAAATATTATTCATTATTTTTACTTAACCATTTTAACCTCTTTTGCTCGGAGTAGACTGTCTGTATGCCCATTACACTAATGATATTCAAATCATGAATTAATGTCGACTGATAAATTTGCGGCATTCACAACAGCAAAGTTTTGATCATTTATTATTTAATCAACCTAAATCCAAACAAACAGTTAGTTGTTTGAATTTAGGCTGATCTCTTCATGAATTATCTATCAACTCCTCAAAGTATCTGACTACATCTTGTTGATAATTTTACTTATTTGAGCATAACATACTATAACTTTCTATATCTACAGAGTAATTGATAAGAATGTAAAGAGTATGTTATCAATGATAACATACTAGTTTTATTCTTCTCTTTGGTTCTGCAATCGACATACAATATCAAAACATTGGCTATAACAAGTCCTTACCTACTTATAAATTTTATAATCAAACAAATAGATAATTCGTTGCTTGTTATACAAAGTTACTTGACATGAGATATGCACTATAATTTTACAAGTTCGCCTGCACAAGATACATTTATACTGTGGTTATACCTACGGGCTATCATTAGTCTATGGCAGACCAGTCTGGTTACATAATATTATCCAACACTGCAAAACAGATATAAAATGATTTAAGTACGAGTATCAGCGCGTTCGCGCATACTAAATGTGAAAATGATTGTACTCTCTCCCTTTTTATGTAATCATCTTGTTTTGCAAATGATCAAGAAGAGAATACTTAAAGCTTTTGCTGTATTAAAACTTACAATGATAGATAGGAAAGATACAGTGGTTAATTTCTTCAGCACTTTCTCTTAACTGCTTTTATGTGTTTTTGCTGTGCGTTTATTTTGATGTGTTAATTATAACCGTATTAAGTCAAGATTTTATTTATTTAACGGTAATAAAGACTTCCTTATTGTGCTATGCGGTCAGACTTGTGACATTTAGCACTTGTGTCGTTACTTCCAGTCCCAGCCTTAACGAGCACCAATTAGGTGTTCTGATATATTCGTCGTAAAATCTCAAATAGATGTTGTGAATAAAGTGATGTAGAGATTGTAAATGCTAATACTGGCAAGGTCTGATGCCTTATTTTAAAATTTCAACTATTCATGAATAAATCTTCCTCATCGAGTCTCACTCTTGAGTTATATTTTAGTTAGTTATCAGAAAAAAAGTTAGTTTTTAGTTAGTTACAGAAAAAAGTTAGTTTTCGTTAGTTATCAGAAAAAACTTTGTCCTATAATTTTCATTTTCATCAATGACCATAGTTTTAGAACGACATTTGATAATTCAATCATAATCAGCCTTTGGACATTTATCTCCATTTCTGGGACGTGTTTATTACATAAATGTTCTTTGAAAAATAATTTTGAATACTAGTCTACTAGTATAGTAGGTAGTACAGCTACACATATAGACGAAGCCTCAGCCATTAGATAAATAGAAAACTGTTAATGTTAATAAATGTTAATAAAGGCAAAATAGCAAAAATATCAAAACTCCCAAGAAGCGCATGATTGGACCAGTTGCGCGTGCGCGTTAGGATAACGGCTAATAATAAAATTAATAAACATTCAATTGTAGACTCTAATAATATGTCTTAAAGATTCTTTTACAAGAAAGCTGCCATTCGGCCTGACTAAAATGTTTCTGACATTTGATGATTCAATTGAGCGCAGCGATTACACATTGTTAATTAATACTTGCTTGAGTAATTGTATTCGAGTCAAATGGGGTCCGGAACTCGCTTTTGGAGATAGAACAATAATCTCCAATAGCCTCAAATATTATGATTGTGGTTTTTACTAATACATATTTTCGGCTGAGTTACATAATAATATATTTTCCCTTGTGCTTGTGCAGGAGTTGCAGGACGTCTGCCTTCCTATAAGGCATAAGGGCGTAACGCGGATGCGGGTACGGACTTCGTCCGCTTTTAAGTACCTACCCGCATCTGCGTAAGATAGAAACCGCCGCCGCCGCGTAAGATAGAAACCGCCGGCCGCCGCCGCGTAAAATACAAACCACCCTTACACTTTTAATCTGTTTTGTCACTTAAATTATTAAAAAATCTCATTACAGCATGTTTTAAAAGTGAGAATACCTACAATATTTTTATCAGGATATTTTATCATAAGTAGTTAATCTTTTTATACTTAATGTAAAATCAAATTTTACACAATTGTAATTTGGATCAAAATAATCACAATCAATTTTATATGCTTAGTCGCTTAAAAAATAAACTAGACACGAATGTGAATTTTTCACACTCTTCAACACAAAAATATTAAACTAGTCTTACCGGTTTCATTATTTTAACTATAAATTGATCGCGTTTTTTGTTAGTGACAGTGCAGCAATTAATATAGAAAAAAAAAACTAACCTAATTTATTAATTTTTTCATGAAACTGGTTATACAATTATAGTGAAGATTTTGGATTCGCCATTACATATTTTTAAATGTTACCCATTTTAAATAATACTTATGTTGTAATCTTCCATTTTCTTGTTAGAATTGGCAATAACAACAAAGCCATTGTTGTATGTTTTTTTTTACGTTTTATGTGCATGGAAAAAGCAAGTTAGCCACACTTCATTGATGCTGCATTGGTCACACATAATGTCAAACAAAAGGACATTTTGAATGCATAACTCACTTTCCTTCATTCGTCATTTAAGTCCAGGGAACAATAACATTGTAAAGGCATTGTATTGTAAATACCAATAATATCACTCAGCTGTATGTTACAGAATCTTGTATAAATAAAATGTAAGTTTTAAACACTATGAGTTATCCTAAACGTCTTGTCGCAGTGCTTGTTTGTCCTATCTACCATTGGCCACAAATTGTGGTGCTTTGTTAATTTGCCACAAAATTCTATCATCCTACACTCATTCAGCCAATTATTTTATTTAAGTAAACAGAAACATTGAATAAGTACAATATACTAAACTCTTGTCACAAATTAACAAAATTAAGGCCACCTGGCCACATCACAAATGCAACCAATATGGTAGATAGCAGTGGCGACGGGTGAAATTATGGCGAAGGTAAGCCGCTCTACAAAAATGATGAAAAATGTAGTGATCTGCATAGTGGATCAGTGGGGTGGGATTTCCAAAAGGTAAGCCGATGGGAATCGGCTTGTATGGACCCTTCGCCACTGGTAGATAGGACAAACAAGCACTGAGGCGAACGGAGACGCTCTATCTTCGTACACCGTACTATTATTTTTTCCGTGGTACTTATGTACATACAACCACCATTATTGAAAATTACCGGCTAAATGGAAAAAGATAAAAACTCTTTAAAAGATTAAAGGTGATCTACTGTCACAGACATAATACATAATAGTATGCTACTGTTTCATATTTCTACCACTATTAAACTTGTTTACTCGAACGAACAGTCAGTCGATTCGCTAACGCTATATCGCTTTTATTATCGTGATACTTACACTGGTGTGAGTGAAAATATTTGTTATTACAAAATGACCTTTATATTTAGAGTCATGCCAAAAATATTTTCTGCTTTTGCCACGCCAACCTAAAGTTATGCATGCGTCCACTACACTACACCGGAATCGGAGCATACGGGCGGCGCGGACGGAGCGTCTCGGCAATAAGAATAAATAAAATCTTGTCTCGGCATTTGTCTAAATGCACGCAGTGCCATAGAAATCCATACAAAGCATCAAATCCGTCCGCTCCGATTCCGATGTTGTTAGAGTTACCATTTCGAAATTTGGAAAGTCCTGACAAAAAGCCGGACCATTCAATAAAAGTCCGAAAATTTTCACAGACAGATCCAGACTTCATACATTTTGGGACTTCTCTTTCGAACACTACCTGCTATGTATGTTTTATAACTAGTATTACACCGCCCAATCTTAAAAATCCGGACAAATTACAAAGCCGGACAAAGTCCGCACAATAGTCTAAAAGTCCTAAGGACTAATCCGGACGGATGGTAAGGTAACCCTAGATGTAGTGGACGCGCACCTTAAACTGAGTACCTAATTGTAAGCAGTAGAGTTGAAGCTGAAGAATATTGAGGGAACCATATCGTTCGTGCGTGTTTCACGTACTATTTTTTATTCCGTGGTATCCTCTCTCTGTATTATGGTTTAGTATGTGGGTATTATTATATATGCTGTGTTATGGTCTCGTCATGCATCACCGACCATTGCTTTACATACAATGCGTCTAGCCAGGCCATCTCACCCAATTATATGCTTATAAAGTTCTTGATCTCACCGCATCCCCCCCCCCCCCCCACTAATTGTCTAATTATTTTTATTACCCATTTGTTTGGGGCCCGCGCGTCTCCAGGGCAATTTTCCAATTTGTTGGCCGACCTAAACTATTAAGCCGTTGATCAAACTGTTTATCGGGCCATTCCAAATTATATGTAAAAAAAAACCACTTAAGGGGCCGTACAACGTTAAGTACACAAACCTAATTGAACAACGATTTCACACAGTATTTGTATTACTTGATTTATCGATACCAAAAAAAATAATCTAAATAGTAGATTATAGCATACTCGGATATGTGATTGACAGAAACATGATACTGCTTAAACTTTTCTTTATAGAAAAAATCGTAAAGTGACCTTTTTGAATGTTGTGCCAAGTGTCAGTATAGTTTTGAAACTATAATAAAGAAACACCTTAGCTAGTAGGTACTCTCTATAGTTTTGTGATTGACAGTTTTCAAAAATATATTATTAGATCGATTAAAAACAATAATGTTTTTAATAATTTCGATAATTTCTGCTTTAAACAATTCTTCTAGCTTTGGACGCCCCCTTAAGAGACTCTTTTAACAGCACAAAAAATTACGCGATGAAATGAGAAAATGTTCACCATATTCAGATCAAATTGAATATTTTATATGTATTAAGTACCAATACACTAAACTGCTATAATCATGTTATAATTCTTACTTTATACTGTTTATACAGGACTCGTTTGTAGAGAGAAGTAAGTAAGTAGGTAGGTATGTACTTATCAATAATACTTGCAATCGTAATAACATGATATCGTTTATCAGAAAAATCAACTAAGTATAAAACTGTTTTTCTGACTTAACTAAATGGAATATCGTATAATGTCGATGTTACCGGCAATGTGTATAATCCGGCATTGTATACAATGCCTAGGCATTGTATACAATGCCTGAAACGATCAGGCTATGTATGAAATATAATTCATTTTATACTTTGCCTAGGCATTGTATACAATGCCTGCTGGTCCACCGGCAATGTGTAAAATAAGTATATTTCGTATGTCTGTTATAAAAAAAAACCTCGAAATTTAAGGATCTCGCTCCACTGCGCTTCGCGCTCGCCTTAAATTTCTAACCTATACGCGGGACCTACAGGAGTGAAGCAGGTTCGATTACAAACTCAAATTTCTGTTGTCTGTTATAAAAAAATAACCTCGAAATTTAAGGCTCACGCTCCGCTGCGCTCCGCGCTCGCCTTAAATTTCTAACCTATACGCGGGACCTACAGGAGTAAAACAGGTTCGATTCCAAAGAGCCCCCCTCGAGCCCCCCTCGAGCCCCCTCGAGCCCCCCTCGAGTCCCCCTCGAGCCCCCCATCGAACCCTCCTCGAGCTTTCCCCGAGCCCCCCCCCCCTCGAGCTTTCCTCAAGCCCCCCCCCTCGAGCTTTCCCCAAGCCCCCCTCGATCCCCCCTCGAATCTATTCTCGAAAATCTTTTTATTATACACATTGCCGGTGGACCAGCAGGCATTCTATACAATGCCTAGTCATTGTATACACTGCCTAGGTAATGTGTGAAATAGATATCAATATTCATTATATTTCATACATTGCCTAAAAGGGCCAGGCATTGTATACAATGCCTAGGCATTGTATACAATGCCTGCATTTCATACATTGCCGGTAACATCAATAAAACGTGCCGACCGGGCCGTCAGATTCCAAGCTCAAAACAAGGCAAATGTCGTGTGCACGTCAAATAAAAAAATATTAAACACGAAGATTATTATGATTACCTTTCCGAATTATCGCCTGCATTCGTAAATCGTACGACAAGTAGAAGCAAAATAATATTTTATAGCACAACAAAACAAATTTGAAACTCAATATGGACAATCGTGCTCAAATAATGTGGAATAATTTATCCGTAAACGGAGCTCAACAATATACAGCGAAGTTCGCTTAGTGTTATGGCCAAAATCGTGAGTGAAATAGCCGGTTCGGTTAGGTAATCGAATTTAGTGGGCCCCATTGTTCGAGGCCAAGGTCTTAGTTGTTTACATCGACGATGATGCATTATTTAAAAGGCGAAACGAGTCGAAGCAGACGTCTCGCTCTAATGATAACATCTAACACGTTTCCGCTCGCGAATATTAGTCCAGGCAAAATAAAATTTTGATCACATTAAATCCTACAGTTCATTTTCGTTTTTCTAAATAAGGATTAGGGTTATTATAACATCGTACTATGGCTGCTTTTCCTCTCCACTATAAGCGTTATGAGATATAGGTAAAAAATACCTAACTTCTGGAAAGTAATGTTCATAAAATTCTACAGTGGAGATTTATGATGCGTTTGCTTATTTACATACTTAATATTTAATTAAAAAATAATCACTGATTTTATGTTTAAGGTTAAGGAGATAGGGTGCGTTACAATCATATTTTCTGAGAAAGTATAGTAATGTATTTTAATAAATCGTACACAAGGTGATTTTTTTATAATATGTTTTTAAGCTTAATCCAGGAGCATCTTTAAGTTTTCACTCCAGTGACTTTAATATATCTAGTGATTTTTATGTTTTCACGTGATTTTTGCCATTTATTTTAGCCAACAAAAAATCCTACACCAAATATTTTATCTCGTCTTCGTTTCTACCCTTGCAATAAACCCTCATAAAAAAAATCACCAGCTTTTATGAGTAGCATACGAAGTTTTAGCCATTAATAGCTGTAGTTGAATTGCGCATCAATCGGACGGAGTCAAGTGACAGATCGAAAATATAATTTCGTCCCCAATACATAATAGTTTTATCGCTTGGCGGGTTTCTTAAGTTTTATTGTCTGCCACTCCTACCACTTGATCGTTTTTCACACTAAATTGGTTGCAACGAGTTGCGAGAAGTTCGGGTTAGTAGATAAGTTAAGGTCCACTAAGAAACAGCGGCATAAATACGACGATCGAGTATCACTAGTATGAGCTCGCGCAGACCGGTGCAAGTTTGAGTTGTTGCAAACTGTTTACGTTACAGTAAACTATCGTTTTCTCTCTTTCACTCGTATTGACTGTGAGCAGTATATCCGACAGTTTACTGTAACGTAAACAGTTTGCATCAACTCATGGTAGGGCCACAGGTATTCTCGAAACCGTAGTGATTAACCGGGGCCTCATTACGCACCAACGGACGTGTATGTAGTTGTCTCATTTACACCCGCTCCCTCACCGACTGGGGTCGGTTCGCCTGTTTGGTGCTCTCTTTCATTCCTAGGGTGAAATGCCCTAAATTCGGCCACGTCAGCAATTTTAGAGATTAAATCTAAAATATTTATATTAAAATTGAACTACAGCATTGTAATTTTTGTTATTTACGATTGCTACATGATTGTTCTTTATAATAATTGTAAGAAAATCAAGGAAACAATAATAGTAAAATTAATAAAAAATAATATATGACGAGTGACCCAATTTTCCTAAATTCTGACGCGTATGCCCTTCATTCGACCCATTTTTCCCTAAATTCGGCTAAGGTGAAATAAGCATGTTAATTAGGAACTTCAATTGTTTTTATTGACATTCAAATAAAATAATTAACATAATTATTATTCCGATCAACATTAATCATATTAGGCATAACAAAAATCTACGAAAAATAAGCTTAAATAAAAAATTATATCAAGTCTAATACTTGAATGCATTTATTGTATATTTATCAACATTAATAATTTTAGGCTTATTCAAAATCAACAAAAATATTGTTGGCTATATATTGTTCTTTATATGAGTATAACAACAGTCATATCAAAATTATGAATGTTTATCAAAAACATTATTTATCAAAAATTAATAAACATAATGAATACAGTCACGTTCACACTAATATTTTTAATGCTAGGTAGTTCTATTTTTATCAGTTAATATATTAATAATAGTTATTTAGGAATTTATAGATTTAATTCAGAAGTTTTTCGTGAATATTTATTATTAATATTACATTGATTACCATTAAATATTATAATTTTAAAAATAAATTCAAATGTTGATTGGTGGTATCAAATATCTAAATTAAATTAATTTTAAGTTATTCAAAAGTTTTTATTTTTGTTTTATTTTTATTTTATTAAGGATATTTTTTATTTTATTATAAATAATTAAGTTCTTTTTTGGAGTGGAAAGTTTTTCATTTAGATCTTTAAGTATTGTAATAAGAATTTTATAAGATTGGATGTCAGCAATATTTATAATATTTGTTTTATAAATTTCTTTTGCAGTAATCTATTATAGAAAAAGATAAGTAGGGTAGGTGCACCAGTGAATGAACACCCCCCCAATGAAGGGACAAATGTGTTATTTTTCTATAAAATAAGAAATCTTTTGTTTTCTACACGCAACAGATTTTTTTTAATGAAAATTATACTTTATTACCATAACTGGCTGCACAGACGACTATGTGTGTTCCGTACTTTCTAAATGGTGATTGCTCAAAGTAGACACGTTGTGTAGTGTTCCTGTTTCTATGGACCAATACTAAGAACTATGGTGCGACAACATATTTTGATAATAGCTTTTAAGTTGATATATGATTCATTCTACAAAGAAAATTAGTTTCTTAGATGTAATAATGATTATTTCGTCTAATAGAAAGCAGATTGTAAAGAATTTCATTATTTTAAACAAAATATAGGGGTTTTCGAGTACTGGATTAAAAAATTGAGAAATAATTAGTTAATGAACCAGGTGTTCATTCATAGGATCTAACGTATTTTTTGGTTTAGGCTTATTTTGTGTCTTACTTTTAAAGGAGTTTGTTCATATTTAGGGGATAGCTATAGTAAATCATTGTCAATCTTTGGACCAGTCTTCGAACTAGGGTTTTCATTCATTAGTTTTTAAAATTTTAAGATTCTTCTATAGTAAATGCCTAGTTCATTTACTGATTATTAAAAAACTAGTAAATGAACTATACATTTCTTAATTGTTACATTAATTATTTTTTTGTTTTTAATTTTAGACCACTTCTAAAACAATTAGAATAACATAGCTGATGTGAACTATAAAGCAATATGGTGGTAAATACTTAGGTCTAATTTTTTTAATATTGGCTGTCCTAAGTTAAATAAACTCTTCGACCTGACTTTTCAACTCATGAAACAGAGACATGAAGTGAGGATACAGGTCATACAGAGCCCCAGGAGCATCCGGAGGATTCCAGAAAGGAAAATAGGCAAGCCTTAAGAGAGGCATATGCCAGTGGGTTGGGTATCGTGCGCCATTTAGAATTTAGATTTCTTTTGAAATTTTATATGTTTTACCAGTTTGTTATGCTATAAAATATCGTGTACAGACATAAATTAACGATTTCTGTTTACATCCACCTTGTGAAACTAGTAGTTCATTTATCGGATTTCAAACATTCGTTAACTGGATTTTGCCGTTCACTCACTGGTGATTTGGGTGGGGTACTTTTGTGTAAAATTCGGATTATCTAAATAACTATAAGCATTTCAGAAATACTGAAGATATTGTATTGAACATTAATAAATTCTGAATAGTATGTAGTGCCATTATTATAGCAAAGTCATCCAGAAATAGGTATTCGTAATTTTTAAAGTTTCAAATCGCCTTAAGGGTTCATTCACTGGTGCACCTACTCTATATGAGATCTGAGTTAAATTTAAATCATTTTATATTATTAGTATTATTATTTGTATTTTCAATAATTTTAATAATAATTATTATTAATCATAAAAATAATTATATAAGACTTTTATTAAGTTTGACCGTTGTCCGAATATAAGATCATATTTATTATATTTTCAGCCACCCTTTCAAAAACGGCCGAATTTAGATTTTTGACTAGTTTTTAGGGTTCCATACCCAAAGGTTAAAAACGGGACCCTATTACTAAGACTCCGCTGTCCGTCTGTCTGTCTGTCTGTCTGTCATCAGGCTGTATCTCATGAACCGTGATAGCTAGACAATTGAAATGTTCACAAATGATGTATTTCTGTTGCCGCTTTAACAACAAATACTGAAAACAGAATAAAATAAATATTTAAGGGGGGCTCCTATACAACAAACGTGTTTTTGCTGTTTTCTGGTACGGAAACCTTCGTGCGCGAGTCCGACTCGCACTTGGCCGGTTTTTTTAATCCTGATTTTGAACAAGCTTTTATTAATTAACTAATAAAAATATATGAAAAAATATCACTTCAAATCATTCTTTGGTTAAGGTTTTATCACATAAATGCCAATGGATTGAGAAATCAGTAAGTATTTAAATAGTAAAAGTATTTAAAAATTTATTTCCCAGAACTTGCTCGTAACTAGAATTTGACACCAAAATGGTACAATGCGTGGCAAAACAACGTAGGTCACTGGTCAGATCGTTACTGAGTGCAAACCATATGACTGCTTACTGCCATTTTTACAATTCTTAATCTATACATATAATAAATCTGTAGAAAAGTTGAGTCTGTACAAAGGAAATATTTTGAAAAAAAGTGATTGGAGTGTTTAATAATTACCAGTAGAACCCATTTATAACATTTTTTTAATTTTTGTGTGTTTGTCTGTATGTTAGTGCGCTAAAAATGTAAAAAGCGCTAACTTAATACTAAATAATGTTTTCATACAAATATATGGTGTATCTTGCAAAATAATGAAATCTTTATTTCATCGCAATTGGTTCACTGAATCAAAAGTTAAACTAATTTAAAATTTACGATGAATTTTTGTTGTAATAATATCTTCGGGAATTATACTGTTAGAAAAACCGACCAGCTGGTGTATCCAT
Source organism: Agriphila geniculea (assembly GCA_943789525.1). Lineage (NCBI taxonomy): Eukaryota > Metazoa > Arthropoda > Insecta > Lepidoptera > Crambidae > Agriphila > Agriphila geniculea. The sequence continues at coordinate 8,809,649 of OX038877.1, read as the reverse complement.
ATCTGGCACAGAATAATGGTCAATGGCTAAAAGTAAACAAAAACGTGTGGAGTTTTGGGTCTATTGTAATTTCTCAGAAACAAAATGCACATGCATGCAGTAAAATCAAAGCCCGCTTTCTATTATATTATTTTTAAACACACACACACTAACATATATAATTTAAAAAATAATTTTGATTATATTTATATAACTTAACTAATTAGTTGTTCATATTCATACATAGTATGTAAGTGTTACGATGGAGCGGGGCTGTCTGTCACAAGTATTGTAATACTCACTAGGCAGTCCCAACCTGCTGTTTTGAAAACCAATGTTTTGTGAACAAAATAAAATTTTTTGATTTTTTTTTGTTTTTTTTTTTATTTTCTACTAGCTTCCGCCCGCGACTTCGTTCGCAAGGACATTCGAGAAAATCCTTCGGGAACCTTTAACCAGGATAAAAGTATTCTATGTTTTAACGTCCTGCCTCGCTAGGCAGCGCGCTTGGTGTGAACGTACATACCTCGCGCATGGCAGGCCTCGGGTGAGCGTGAGTGCGATGTCGAGCGCGAGGCCTGCCACAACGCAAGCGGCAAACGCCCTGCCTTGCGAGGTTCGTCTACACCAAGCGTACTGCGTAGCGAAGCAGGACGTTAAAACATAGAATACTTTCATCCTGGTTAAAGGTTCCCTAAGGATTTTCTCGAACGTCTCCTCTACAAGTCGCATTTCTCAACCGATTCTCGTGAAATTTTGTAACCAGATTTAAAATATATATATAATTTTATCGTCAAGCTAGTTTTTGATTTCTTAAAAATGGCCGAGATATGTAAAAAAAAAACGTATTTCTGCCCTGTTTTTCGGCGCGGTTTGTTCTCCTCTACAGATCTCATTTCTCAACCGATTCTCGTGAAATTTTGTGAGCAGGTTTGAAAATTACATAAGCTTTTTTGTCAGGCCAGTTTTTTGAAATATTGGATACAGTTCGAAAAACTGAACCTAAAAAAATAAATAATTCACACATTTCTAAAATACAAAATTAGAAGCGCCATCTAGCTGCGAATATACCAAATACTTAATATACAAACAGCATGAACCCCACTATATGCTTGAAAACCTCGTGGCGAGAGGGCGAGATCTATATTTTTTTAACAATTTACTTTTCAATGCAAGGTCTACACTACAGCTCACTTAGCCACTAGTTTATCTTAAATTACATAACTAATGTGAGGTAATTTCAATAAAAGGTTTTTAAATTACTTTGTTAGGTACCTTGTCTTACCCTTACCCCTACTGCCCTAACAACGGCTTACCTCAATTACTTGTTTTTAGGGTACCTCAAAAGGAAAAACAGATACCTACTCTTATCTTAGGATCACTTCGTTGTCATGGTCAATTACTTCCTTAAAAGGCCAGGTCCCTATTTCACAGACGTGACAATTGTAAGTGACAATGACAATTTGCTATCCATGGCGTCAGCTAGTTTGAATTTAGAAAATATACTGACTAAACTACATAACGCACAGATACCACAACTAATATAAAATTGTCATTGTAATTTACAATTGTCCTGTATGTAAAATAGGGGCCAGGTATTGGGCAAGTCACCCTACTCAGTACTCGCGTCGAGTCCGAGAAGTCCGTGTTGCACTTGATGGGTTTTTTCATCTAAAAATAATTTCGAAAATTCCGAGTCCGTCCTTCCGTGCACTACCGCGTTGATATTTATTTTCGTACATTTCTAGAAATCCTTTGGGAATAATTGGGGGATTACTTAATTTTTAAAAGTAAATACTTATTTAATATTTAACTTTTACGACTGTAGAATTAATGCTTCCTATATAAAAATTAATAAAACGCAATAAAAAAAACTATAATAGTCACTTGAGTGAAAACTTTTGCTATTAGTGTAGTAATTATAGGGAATCTTATGCTACAAAATCACTTATTTTATAATATTTGTTTCTGAGTTAGGATTTTTTATTTTTTATTGGCCTTTATGAAAAAATCCTCTGAAATGTAAGTGGTGATTTTGTAAGGTTTAGTTTCTAATGGTTTTAAGAAATTCATTAAGAAAATTCCCTTCATGTACGATTTAATCTCGATGTTATAAAATAAAAACAGTCTTTAAACCGCCTTTGTAAAAAAAACAACCTAGATATTTTGGGGAAAACTTGAAATTTATCATTGACAAGTTTATTTTAATCAAGTTTTCAAAAATCACATCTGTAGGATATAATGTGATTTTCTCGAACAAAGTATTTTTCATTGCCCGGAGACTCATGACACGCCGCGCGCCGTCGCGTCATCGTCGCTCGTAGGTACAGAGTGCCTGCCATTCGTGCTCGCTCACCACTCTATATTACGCTCCGTCTTGCTGATATTTTCGTAAATTTCGAGAAATCCTCTACTTAGAATTGAGGGATTACTTAATTTTAAGATGTTATTAATTATTACACTATATATTATTGAACTTTTACGACTGTAGAATTTATGCTTCATATTTAAAAATGAATAAAACGCATTTAAAAAAAAAACTATATTAGTCACCTGAGTGAAAATTTTGTTTTTAGTATAGTTAATTATAAGAAACTTTATACTGCAAAATCACTGATTTTTTAATATTTGTTTCTGAGTTATGATTTTTTTTTATTTATTAGCCTTTTTTGCAAATTCCTCTGAAATGTAAGTGGTGATTTTTGAGGTTTCATTTCTAATGGTTTTAAGAAATTCATAAAGGAAATTCCCTTTTTGTACGATTTATTCTCGATGTTTTAAGACAAAAACAATATTTAAACCACCGTTGTAAAAAAAGCACCCCAGATATTTTGGGGAAAACTTGAAATTTATCATTGACAAACTTATTTTAATCATGTTTCCAAAAATCACCTCTGTAGGATTTATTGTGATTTTTTCGAACAAAGTATTTTTCCTTGCCCGGAGTATATAGCGTAGCGACTGCTGTGAAATTCTGTCTGAAGTTGTGACTATTTTTTTTGTCATAATACGAAGTGCTAGTGTATAATTAAGTAGTCCATTCTAACAATTAATTATAATTGTCGCAAAACGCTGGCTGATTTAACGCAAGCGAGAGGGCGTATCAGCTGAATCTAAACCCGATTTGTTAAGTATTTTAAAAACTGGTAATAGGAGTTATTAGCTAGCTACCATTTCCCAATTTAGCATATTTTATATCTCTTAGGACATCAACATGATATAGGTATATAAATTATCATTGCGTTAACCATATTATCAATGCGTTGATTAATGATCCATTTTCAGTTTTTGTACTTTATTAGTGTATTGGTTCAATTGTTGATGCGTCTTACCTATATAACTTCTTAAGATATGCCCATTATTGAATGTTCTTCTACTTTTTTCCATAAAAAACTGAAATACCTACGATATCGTGACCAATTACTTGTTCAACTTTTAATTTACGACTCAGAAAACAAAAGCTCGAACGTGTTCCAGTCGGCGCTTTTAGATCTATTTTTTATTTTTAGGGTTCCGTAGCCTAAATGGCAAAAAACGGAACCCTTATAGATTCGTCATGTCTGTCTGTCTGTCTGTCTGTCCGTCTGTCTGTCTGTCTGTCTGTCTGTCTGTCTGTCTGTCCGTATGTCACAGCCACTTTATTCCGAAAGTATTAAGACTACACAGTTGAAACTTGGTACGTAGATGTATTCTGTTAACCGCTTAACGAATTTAATACAAAAATAAGAAAAATAAAAGATTAAGGGGGGGCTCTTCATACATGGAACTGAAACTGAAAAATTTTTTTTTCTTCAAACCAACACGTGTTGGGTGTCTATAGATAGGTCTTTAAAAATGACATTAAGGTTCCTAAGACAACTTTTTCTCAAAGTCAACCGTTTGAAAGATATTCACCGCGAAAGTGGTAAAATGTGTGTCCCCCCCCTTTAACTATTGAAATAAGAGAGTGAAAAATCTAAAAAAAAAATATGCTGTAGATCTTAACAAACACTTTCAACCAAAATTAGTTTGAACGAGATGTAGTAATTAGTTTTTGAGATATAGCACATTTTCCAAAACCGCAAATATAACTTTGTCATTCATACCAACACTGTGAAAAACAAAGTTATTTTTACAGACGAAAAATTATAGGTGGTATTAAATATGGTATGGTATAAGGTAACTACGGAACCCTATGGCGTGTGACCCGACACGCACTTGGCCGGTTTTTTTTTGAATGAGGCAACTTTGGTATGGCATTCATCTGTCAGTTGTAAAAAAAACTAACTATATCAAAAGTCAAAACCGAAGTAAATTAATGGTGTGAAGTGCTGTTATTGACCTTGTAACATGTACCATAACTATTGTTTTAAAAAGGCCACAAAACACATTACAACGTATTGTAAAACGCGATTACAATCTCGTATTTACATTTTAGTACTGTGTTGTTACGGCTACATGTTAATTATGTATCTATAAATTTAAATTAACGTAACGTTTTGTTAATTAAATTACTGTGCTTTGGTAAGTGATGCAACGCCTGATTCGCCCACACAGATATTTTAGCCGTGGATAATACACATATTATGTAAAATACATCATTGTGAATTTATGGTATGAATGAAGGCGCCAAGTGAACTAGGGCAACCTACAATATTGGATAGGTACTTTATGCTTTGCATATTAGTATGACAATGGACCAAAAATGGTCTGTCTTGTTTGTAGCACAATGACAACATTTGATGTGTCCACACAACCCCGTGGTATGCATGCTTTTGTGTTAATTATTATTCAGTTTGTTATTAATTAACTGGTATATGCTTTGTTCATTTTATTAATGGTATCTAAAATCCCTTGCAATTGTCAACTTATTAAGATTATTTCATTATATCTACCTACTACAATAACTAACTACATTAATTAGAACGTAAGGTCGTATTAACCTTTTGAAATATTTTTCAAATATTTGTATATTACTGAAGTTATCGCTAAATTGATCGTTAGTTTAGTACAAAACTTCAATGAAATCGACATTGTTTGGGTAGCACAGCACAGCACCTAACCTAACTAAACATTTTTGAGCAAATATAATTTGCATATGTGGTAAAACATCGTAAACATATTTATGAAATTCTGACGGCGCTCGGCATACATATTAGTGCATGAGAATATTCATAAATTCCTATAAATATACCTACTCAGATTAAGCAATTATCCCTGATTCTTAGATTTACCTCTATAGTAATTTGACACTTGTTTTCACAATCTCATAAAATCACTGTAATGTAACATTTTACATTAATTTATAGCCACCCTCGTAAAAACGAAGTGTTAAAGACTTGTGTTCTTGGAAGACTAAATGCCATACCAATCGTTATGAAGCTGATAATGAACTTCATAAAAAAAATATGAGCCGGTCATGCGCCGAAGGGTTTGGACGAAAAGAGCTTTGGCTTTAAAGTTGAGAAGCATCGTTCACCTACAAAAAACTTAGTGATGGCTAACTATGTAAACTGTCTTAGGAAATTTCGAAGCACGTTCGCTATAAGCCGCTGCCGATGAATGACGCGACAAAGGCACCTTGATGTGCCTTTGTTTTTATGCGACTGTTTCCTTTGCAGCGTACGCCACATGCGTTAATTGTTCTATTATCTGGGTCTCAAGGTTTTTTGTGGCTAAAGAAATAATTTAACGTAATCTATTCAATATATAATGACAAGTATGTGTCACTGTAAATTCTATCATTGTATTTGTTATTTATAAGTTATTAGTTTTTTTGACTCCATGAAAATCTCATAATATTATCACAATCACAACAGATTCAAAGGTCAAAAAAAAACGACCGATTATATATCGCTTATGAATACATAATTCACCGTGAAAATTTTCGCAGCAGATGCGCGAATTCTCCGCACCTTTCCTTAAAACCAGCTTTCCTAGCAACTTACATTACATTTAATCTTCACATTCGGTAGGAGGGCCGATCCGGTTACCGTGGGCCGAAAGCTCATGAATGAGAAAGTCTAAACCGGTCCTACTGAGTGTCTACTTTCAAATCACAATAGTTCAGTTCATGTAACTAGCCAAACGACTTCTGTAAATAAATACACGAATAGTTGAAATCCCTTAGCAGTCATAAACATTTTTAAAATTTTAATTTACATTGTTTTACCCTTGATCAATCGACCTTGTTTTGCTAATACAACAACAATCGCGATGGAAAAATTCGAACATTTTGTTTTGCCACGCTTATCCTTTTTGCAATAAAGTTTATTGTTTAAATACTTATATTTTTACTTTATTTTTCAATATCTGAATATTTACTACTATACATATTATTAAAAAGCGCGTCTTATTTTATGAGGCACAGTCCATCCACATAACCTTGCGGCGATGTTTGTAAAAGACAAATGTTTGAAATAGCAAGTTGTCTTTATGAACATCAAACCAGTGTCTAGAAACTGTCTTTATTATTAATTTAGGGTAAACTTCGCGTGCAGATGGAATGATTGTATTTTGAATAGGTATTTTCAGCACTGTGAGTACATTGTATCTCAGTGATTTGCACTCACATTATTTATAAAATAATATAATCTGTCAGTGAAAAAATATATCTTTCAGTGATTTATTAGGTAGACATATCATACTCATTTAATTTTACTCAGCTTTTGCGCAATTATCTTTTGGAAGTAACTAGTGTTAAGTTTTGACATTCAGACTTACACAAATACAGTGTTTTAACATTTTTAAGAACCTTAACAATATACTTATTACTCCTAAATGTCTTGTTTCGTATTCAAAACATGTTTTGTTTGAATGCACATAGTCACAAAATGCGCGAACGCACACGTTTCGTTCCGCCCGCAGCCGCTCGATATAAAATGGATTCGACAAAAACATCGTTATTTTTATTCAGCTGCCAAGGCCAAGACCGCCATATTGCATTCGCCATATTTATTTCAAATCGCAAACTTGGTCTTGGGACCGCCATTATATTTGAAAATGTTTTCTTTTGTATCATACAAAATTGATGACCAGTTTAGTACCAGACCAGCTGCTGATAACATCTTATTTTTACCCAAATGTGTTTTTTTGACGTTTATCTCAAAGCTGTTTACATAATTTAATATACAGTTGGTACAATTAACGTAACTCGTGTAACGCATTAACAAAGGAGCTATTATGTCATGTCGGTAATTGGAGCACCGCATTTCGGCTTTTTGTTGATGCCGAATTTAAAGTTAACCATTGTGCGTCCAAGGTTACTCATTTAAGTCAGGCACTTCCGCTGGCAAGCGATTATGCTCTTTAACGACGCAAAATAAACCCTAGATCAACTGGTTTAACCCAATTTTCACGCATTGACCTCATTTCAGTTTTTATACAAATATTTGTATTTACTTAATTGTATTCTAAATTAAGCACAAAATACCTAACCATATACCTAACTACCTAACCACCTATTAGATGTTGATTTAATCTAAGCTCAAATAAATTAATTAAAAAGTTGCTTTCAAAGTTTAAACGGAAAAGTCATATACCGTGTTTTTCATTAGAACAAACCACAGCCACAGCGCTTGGTTTAAAACGATAATTAGTAGGTAATGTTTATTAAATGTAAAAATTAAATATTAATTGCACAATGCTCTATAAAACCGCAGAATAAAAGCCGAGATAATATTTTTATTAATAACACATAGGTACCTAGCATCCGCAGCCGCACAGTGTACAATTTTATATATAATCTCCGGTTTTTATCGGCCGGCCGGCGCGGCAAACGTAAACAACAAACGGCATGTTGACACAATACTGCGATACGACGACGGTATCTAAATTGGATGGCCTTGGCAGTGAAAAACAAGTTTTTGCATCGTCTACCTTGAACACGATTTTATTTTGCATCGAACGGAGCCCGCATAAAAAAAATATCGCAACGACGACGACGCAAGCTGTCGATTCTTTTTTTTATTAGGGTAATATAATATCGCTGTATTAACTGACTCTTTTTATAAGAAGCTTATTAATAAGGTAAGTGTTTTTGAGGAAGTATTAAGTGACTACTTGTGCATTTTTTTCTCAAAAGTATGGAAGGCATAAAAATAAAATTTTATACAAATTTTTGAAATGCAATAACTCCGATCAATTAGACCATAGATCTGTACAGTACTCGTACGAACATCTCTCGAGAAAAAAACGCGCGTAAAAACATCCGATATTTTTTTTTGCAACGCCATCCATCTACCGCCGAAAAAAAATACTCTGTCGAGTTCTTTTATTTTTTTTCTCTATAAATGTTTGTGCCATAGATATAGAAAAATTTTCGCTGCGCTCAAGGTTTGTGCTAAGGGTACTGTTACCCCTAGCACGGACATCTATCGAGAAAAATTGTCCGAGAAATTTAATTTCACTTTTCGTTCGTTCGCTATATCGACAGTTCGGAATCGGTCTCATACAAATTAATACCACAAAGTAGTGCCGTGTCGTCTGCCGTTGCGGCACATGCCGTCGTCATCTGCTGTTGCCGCCTGACGTCTGCCGCGTCCCGCGGAATCCTACCTTTATTCCGGCTGCACGCTGCAACTGCAAGTGCAGCAACTGCCGACAGCCGCTGCACGTGCTGTCGGCAGTTGCAGAACGTAGTGATTTACATTCTCTTTGGTTGCAGTTGGCAGCTCGCTTCGAAATAGCACCTTTAAGCTGTTATTTTCAACATTCGAGCCACTGTACTTATCATATTATTTTTCCATGTCTTACAAAATGAATGGATTTATTCAATGTATTGACTATCATTCCATTTAAGCAGGTGTGTATCGCCTTTTAAGTGAATAATTATGTAAGCACCACCGGTTATTTCTGACATGTTTACTAATGGATATAAAAATATTTGAGTCTCAATGTTGTGATCTTTACAAGAGCCAGAGTTGTTTTTGCAAGCTTTTAAATAAGTTTTTTATTATCACCTAAAACTGTGGTACTTAAACGTTAATTTGATAGGGTTTTGTACCCGTGACAAAGAACCCGTGACACGACCAGGGGCCCTATTTTTAAATCGCTCGGCATCGGCAGGCGTCGAGCGCTCTTTTCGACGGATTTTCGTTCGACATATGACTCAAATGTATGGAGATTGAGTCACATGTCGAACGAAAATCAGAAGAAACGAGCGCAAAAATAGGGCCCCAGATATCGAGAAAAAAAACGCGCGTAAAGAAATTCGATTGAGTGATTTTGTATGGAAATTTTGAGCAGCGCCGTCTAACATCGAAAAGCAACTTATTTAAAATAAGCTTATTTTAAAATCTCCCTCTCAATAATAGTTCGCGGTGCTCTTGGCCGCGAACTATTCTTATTGAGAGGGAGATCCTAATAACCAAAATTTTTATTTTTATCTCATTTAAAAAATTTTAAATTTGAGATTTTTGCATTTACAATGCTATTTTTAAACAATACTAAATAATATACTAGAAAAAATACGACTCGCACCAGATCAATACTCAGACGGGAATCGAACCCGCGACCTTTGGATATCCGGTCCAATGCTCTGACCGCTGAGCTACCGAGTCACTAGTGACATCGCCGAATTTTTCCTAGTATATCCTAAACTCTTACGCTGTAAGCCAGCGTTATTTCACCAATGTGAGGAATTACCTCGACATTCAATTGAAATATCTTTCCAGATATTTTAACAATTGATTAAGATGAAATAGCTATATAATTTTTAAATTTGAGATTTTTGCATTTACAATGCTATTTTTAAACAATACTAAATAATATACTAGAAAAAATACGACTCGTACCAGATCAATACTCAGACGGGAATCGAACCCGCGACCTTTGGATATCCGGTCCAATGCTCTGACCGCTGAGCTACCGAGTCACTAGTGACATCGCCGAATTTTTCCTAGTATATCCTAAACTCTTACGCTGTAAGCCAGCGTTATTTCACCAATGTGAGGAATTACCTCGACATTCAATTGAAATATCTTTCCAGATATTTTAACAATTGATTAAGATGAAATAGCTATATAATTTTTAAATTTGAGATTTTTGCATTTACAATGCTATTTTTAAACAATACTTGATCTGGTGCGAGTCGTATTTTTTCTAGTATATTATTTAGTATTGTTTAAAAATAGCATTGTAAATGCAAAAATCTCAAATTTAAAATCATTTAAAAATATTAATTTACCTCTTTTTGATTTGTTACAGAGCTGGTGCCGGTGCAAACGGGATATTTTCTCGAAGACTGGACTTTTCTACTTTCAACCTTCTGCCGAAACACAAAGTTAACTCATATCAAATTAAGGTAAGTCGTCCATTATCATACTCGTAGCTTATTTACACAGTAAGTATCTGAAATGACCTTTTACATGTTTGCATAAGTATTACAATTTTACAATTGTGTATTTGACTGGAGAATGTATTCTACTTTAAAGGTATAATAGAGCAGAAAGGGAAGCAAAATAAACCCCTACGCGAAATTTTGGCTCGATTTGACAAGTTGGTAAAAAATCAAAATGCTCCAGTGACAAAATAGTGTTGATTTAGAATCCATACTAATTCGTTATGGAAACATTATTGCAAAAAAACCGGTCAAGAGCGAGTCGGACTCGCGCACCGAGGGTTCCGTACCATCATAATTGCACCATTAAACCACACTACACAGTAGAATAATAAAATTGATTGCAGTTTTAGGTCAGCGCCATCTCTTGATCGATAGTGGAACTAATGTTAACTATTTTAGAAATTTGATAATTTCTAAAAAAGTGTGCTATATTGAGACTTCGTTATATTTTTCCTGTAATCTTTATATAAACTGCTATCACATAGAATTATTTCAGATTTTTCTCTTTGCAAACTTCGGAGATAAGGGGGGGGGGGGAACGGTACTTTTTTTTTACATTTTTCATCATAAGTCGAAAACTATGCGGTCTAGAAAAAAAAGAAAAAATGATTGAAAACGTGCAAACGGAGCTCTTACATATGATAACCCCCAATGGCCTTCAGGCCCTGCTGTAAAAAAGATATTTATTTTTTATTTATTTCTTAATTGCAAAAAAGTTGGGCAAATGTCATCTTAAACTATTCCAAATTTCAAGTTGATACCATTAATAGTTCTCGAGATATCCAGCTGTGACAGACAGACAGACTGAGTCACACCATAAGGGTTCCTTTTTTACCATTTAGTTACGGAACCCTAAAAACATTATTTGCTTAGATAATCTCAAATTTCTTTTGTGCGCCATATACCTACTCGAAATTGTTTTACTGGAACATTTAGATTTCTTACCAACTTTGAAGTTTTAGAAATCATAGTAAAATTCGTTGAATCGAGCCAAAATTTCGCGTAGGGGTTTATTTTGCTTTCCTTTCTGCTCTATTACACCTTAAAAGTAGAAGCCATTATCTAGTAAAATATCCAATTATTGTAAAGTTGATTTCCTATCTAATATAAGTATTCAATTCACTCTACAGTTTCTTACACATTTGAATTTGAGGCACACACATATTCCTGTGCTTCAAGGTCGAATTCATTATCTTATTTTTATAGTCATGTTTTGAGAATCATGTTTGATATTGTTTATTGGATACTCCGTATCCCTAAATAGAATGTGATAAGTAGAACCCATCTACCTATTTACTCCTTTCTTAAATATATTTATTTAAAGTCGTCTTGGGATTTATTATCATTGTGCTGTGCGTTTAATTTAAGACAACAAACAAGTGTGCGTCGGACTTCGCACATCTAGGGTTCCGTAAAGCCGTCCGTCTGTGCAATGCAAACCCATGGTGTTAGCTCGCGCAACATAACTTGACCCAATTTTTAGTACCTACTAGACGTGTGCGCCGATCGGCGTGGCGCACGCCGCCGGTCATTTTAGCCACGCCGCCGCCGCCGAAGTTTTCGTCGGCGCCATCGGCGTCAAAATCCAAGTGTAATATATGTAAGAAACAAGTACAAAAAGCTGAAATAACTTGCATCTAGGTACATAATTATCTTATATTTTTTTATTCTTTTCCTCTCTTTTTTGGATTAGTTTGATTGTTGCCATTGAGATTTTTTTTGTAGTGATTTTATAATTTAATCTTTATCATATCATTCGCCCAACACCCACTGCTGGGTATAGGCCTCCCCCAAGGATCTCTACAACGATTTGTCCTGTGCTGCCCGCATCCAGCGGCGGCAGCGCACCGCGGCCTTCGCCAGATCGTCGGTTCACCTTGTGGGGGGCCTACCCAAGGAGCGTCGTCCAGTGTGCGGTCGTCATTCCTACCTTTTCGCCCCAACCGCCAGTGTTTCTTCTCGCTAATATGTCCCGCCTACTGCCACTTCAGCTGAACAATCCTCCGAGCGATGTCGGTTACTTTAGTACTCCTACGCATCTCCTCATTTCTGGTTCGATCACGCAGGTAATACCGACCATGGCTCCCTCCATTGCATACTGGGTGATCTTGCCTTCTTATGAGACCCGTAGTTAGCGACCACGTTTTATCGCGGTAACTCAACACTGATAACACACACTGGTCACCCACAACACACACACAACACCGAGCTGGATTCCATGAGAGATCTCTTTTTCGAAGTCGAACTTACCTAACTGCACTGTCTGTTGTCCTCCATCACTGATGGAGGGACACTGTGTGTCCCTCCATCGTAGCTGTGAACAGTTTCGGAGAAATAACGTCTCCCTGTCTCTCACCTCGCTGTAGTTGGATGGGATCTGTGCTCTGATTCTGTACTCGGGCCGACACGACATGGTGGCATTTTCTTATAAGTGCCTTAACACCTCGATATACCTAGTCTACTTGTTGCACCTCTGGAGACTGCAGCACTACCCAGGTCTCAATCGAATCAAAGACTTCAACATAGACCACGAACACCAAGCAAAGTGGCAGATTATACTCCCCGGTCTTCTGTATAACCTGCCGCAGCGTATGGATGTGGTCTATGGTCTATGGTGCAAAAGCCTTTTCAGAACGCGGCTTGTTCGGGAGGTTGTGGAAGTCGTCGAACTTGCGAGCGCGACGATTCGTAAGATTCGTATTCTTCAAGAGGGTCTTGTCACCCTTTTTAAAGAACAGAATCACCTCACTTTCACTTCACTTATGTTCCATGTCTTCGGCATTCTGCCACCGATGATGACGAAATTGAAAAGCTTCTGGAAGTCTTCTATTCTACTTATTTTGACCATCCTCGCCGATTACGCCGATGACGCCGCCGCCGCCGACAATTTAGACGCCAGACGCCGCCGCCGGTCAAATGACCATCGGCGCACATGTCTAGTACCTACCACGTAAAAAATCACATTTGTTCTATGGGAGCCCCACTTAACAAAAAAATTCTGTTTTTAGTGTTATAGCGGCAACAGAATTACATCATCTGTAATAATTTCAACTGTCTAGTTATCACGGCTTATGAGATACAGCTTGGTAACAGACAGACACACAGACGGACAGTGGAGTCTTAGTAATAGGGTCCCGTCTTTACGATTTGGGTACGAAACCCTAAAAAGCAGAGCAGTGATACATTGCTGTCCGTAGTCCGCAGTGGACAAGCCAAGCTCTAAAGGCATGCGCCATTGTAAAATATTTTTATTGCTCGAATCGTTTGCAAAGGTGAAAGTTTGCTTTTGTTGGCTCGCCGTAAAAACAGGGCTGACACTTTTCGCGATAAACCACTGTCAGGGGTGGCGCCGGAATGGTACGTTTCCACCGAATAAACGTAACTTTTCTGTAATTTAATCGTGCCGTACCGGGTTGTTTTAGGAGACACAACTTTGATCAATATCGTGCTGCCAGACAAACTTCGAGCCACGAAATTACTTAGAAATAAAATAACATATGGTGTTATTCCATTTTTAGGTGGACGTTTGAACTTTAAAGTGTTCTAATAGAAATATTGGATTTTAACGTCAGCTTTGTTATCAGAACGGTCATAACTGTGTATGAAATTGCATAGGATGTAGATTGTTATGGAAGCAGTGACCAATCATAGAACAACTTATGTTGGCACGCCGTAAAATGACGTTATACCATAACCTAACCTAATGCACCATGCATTAAATTTTATCGGATAATAGAAGTCATTCGTGTTGTTTAAAATTTGCTTTTATGCATTTCTAGGTTCAATCACGTTTGAAACTGTGAACAATAGCATAGCAATTAAAATCTTCTCGAATTAAAACATTAATGTAGTTAGATCTGAGTTTGCTTTGACAATGGTGTTGAAAATTATAGTTTTTTATGTTGTTTTGTTACGAAGTTAAAAAATACTTCGAAACAAAAAAGTTGATTTTGACGGCTTCTGCCCTTGTTCTCTAATATTTTTTAAAATAAAAAATATAGTCTTTGACTAAATAACAAGCCCTAAACTATGATACTCTACACGATTGAAAAAAAATCCACGTCCTCTTTCACTTGTATGCGAGTCTTTTAAAATATTTTTTACCTGGCTTTGGGTTGGCAAGAATGAGCAAATATGAAACGGTTTAGCTGCTAGCTTTAGTGACAGACGACGGATAGAAAGACAGACGGACACATGAGTTACAGCTAGAGCATGGCATTATCCACTTATTATTTGTATCCGGATATTACGGTTAATGAATAATCAATATCCGGATATATCCGAATAATACGGATTTTTTTGGATATCAGGATTGAATATTCAAATTAAACAAAGATTTAAATAGTCTTTATTAAACAACAATGCATCTTATTTCAAAAATTAAATTGCACTTTCTCGCATTATCTTGGTCTATATTGATATAGACCCCTAGGCTTGGAGCCCTATTGCTGTAACTTACAGTGTAACTTACAGCAATAGGGCTCCGTTTTGCATCTTCGAACCCTTAAAAATAATTTGAGCTAAGTTTACCAAATAGAGTTTTAGATAACTATGATATGATGAGTTTATGACCTTGAAAACACCGTAAATTTTTAGAAATTGTAAAAAAGGAAGTCCCAGTCAACTTTATTTGTTAAATTACCTACATTTATGCAATTTAGCTAAATGTGTTCAGATTTTAAATAATTTCATATTTTATTCACTAAGATAATTTGATTTAGATCTTTGTAAAATACAAAAGGAATATTTTTGAAACTTCTTCCTAATGTAAAAAATAAGTTTACTTATCATTAGTTTGTTGGTATTGAATTGTATCCTCCTTACTTTACTAGGTTCGCAAACTTCGCAAACTAATATACAAAAAAATAGTCCTGTTTAATACGTCCACATTTTATGTAAACCCGAATCCAACACTGATAGCACAGAATCAGTATAGTACTGACGATGACGTACAGTCCAAGTTTTCATGATTTCAAAATCAACTCGACTGTTGTTCTAGCTTACATGTCTACAAGCCGACCTTCTTGGATCTATCATTTTTATATGCATTGCGAGTTCTTCTCGGCAGGCTTATTTTGCAATTGTCAGTCGTTATGTGTGTTTGTTATGCGGCGCGGTATCTAATCTCCTACAGGCCTTGAGCTCGTTGTGTGTCAAGCAACGGTCATTCGCCTGCCCGACGCTATTTTTATCCGAGTTTGTTTGTTATTTATTATGTTCAGCGTTCAGCGCTTGTTACTTTCAGTCACTCATTAGTCAGTCAGTATGGTACGGAGTTATCAGTTGCTAGCGCCTTTTAGGTTGTCGTTGGACGCTCTGCACGAACGATCTGAGAACCGAACGTTTATAAAATGCTTACGTTACAAATGGTTGAATTTGGTATCCAGATATGGCAAATCGTGTCATGTGACATGTATCTACTATAAATCAGTTAATCCGAACATGTTTCTAATGACTTGGCTGCATAGACGAGAAAGAGAGTTATTGCGAGTCAAGTCAAGAGAAAGACAGATGTATGGAGCGTGGCGTGGCATAGTCCTCGTCCGCCATTTTTAGGGTTCCGTACCCAAAGGGTAAAAACATAGTTCAAACAAAAATAACTCTCAAAATATGCAACATAGAGCAATAAATTTTAAAACCGTTTTGTAGATAATATTCCTGTGTATTTGAATAGTGCAAAAAAAATGGACATTAATCTCCTAGTTTTTGAGAAATGTAATAAAAACTCAAAAAAATCGCACAAATTTCGTATAAAATTTTATTTCAGTAATTTTTTATGACGTATTTAAATCAAAAATTTAAACATTTTATTTTTAAATTACTAGGTGATATTATTAGCTTTCAAACAATATTTTTGTTATAACTGTAGGACTTCTAAATCCGGAGAAATTAATATTTTGCGGCCATTCCAACAGGAGTGGGGATAGACCCCAACATGTGGGTGTTTTTGTCGATAAAATTAGGTGTATTACACGCCTTTAAATTATCGCTAGTTCAAGGCCAAAGGCACTGTATATTTGGATTACGGATATAGATGAGCAAAACTGTTTTAAAACATATTATGGGTCTAAAACGTCACGTTTTAAAGATATTTTGACAAAAAGATTGCAATAATTGTGCAACATAATATTTAACTGATTTATTAATCCTATAGGTAAAGAAACATCTCAGAATCGATTCAACTGAATAATGCGTCAATTATTTAATAATTAATTTTAAGCACATTGCAAGAGCATAAGAGCGAAAGTGTTCAGTTTACTGCACTTGATTCAAAGCGCTCAACGTTGAAATTCGTATTTTTTTTTATTAAAATATCTCTGAAACGTGACGTTTTAGGCCCTTATGTTATTTAATATTTTTATCATAAAATTATTTTACTTTTTATTAAAAACTTTATCGTAAAATTCCGGGTCTCCTTTCCGATAAAACAACCGAAGCGATAAACACCGGATTTTGAGAACAGTTACTCAATCATTTATTTTAGTTGAATTTTATGAACATCACACATAAAAAAAATCGGGTTACACTCCGGAAGTGCCGGCAGAAGTGAAAACTTGAATATTAACGTTGTGCATTTTTGATATTTTGGAATGGTTTGGGAATAATTTTGTACGAATTGCCGTCTTATGAATTTACTCTGCATTTGAATTTACGAAATACAGAACAGTATTGTACGAAGTCTTATCCATAGCTTGACAGAAAATCTAGAGTTTTAACATTAAATTAAAAAATTAGCGCGTTGCTATGGTGACACAAGTGTTTACGTCTTGAAATGATACTTCCGCCGCCGGCTGTCTACTCTCCATCCGTCACATCCGTCTTACGAATTTTTGATCAGGGTCACGTGATCCTGACTGACTGATGCGAGTTGAAGATTTTTTCCCGATTACAAAAAAGCGTACAACGCCGCTAAAGAAGTTGTCACTTCAAAAATATCATCGCAACAAAATTGTATCTCGAGTCACGAGTTTCCTACTGTGTAACGATAACATATCGTATTCCATTCTGCCTAGACTAGACAGCATAGTTAACATTGCCTACCTTAACAGCAATTACTTTACATAAACAATGTAGGTAGGTAGTTGCATTCGTAACAATACAATGAACTTAATAATGGTGCCACCATGATATACGGCTTATTACCTCGTGTTGCTGCCACGTGAATTTATTGAAACCAATAACTGGATTAATATGCGGTATCTCTTTAATTAGATTCTACAGATTTGTTGGCATTTGCCTCTGCGTGTACTGCCACAGACAGATTACTAAATACTGCGCCACATTTAAATTAGTCTTCGTGTTGCTTCGAATCCGAATCAGTTGTTGCTCTGCCACTAATCGAAACCCGGGCGTGCTCGCCTGATAATTTAAAACATTCTCCACACTTATCTATAGCGTAAACAAAGTGCTCAGCGTTGTTATATTGTCTTGTTGGCTCGCTCGTTCCGCTCAACTTGGCGTGACAGACCGCCGTTTGCTCGCCAGGGAGAACTTCATAATTTCTGTTCTCCATGTATATTACCCCAATATGTACCACGACAACCTCAACACGAACTTTTGCTTTATCTTAGATGGAGTAAACAACCGTTATCGCGATTGTGATCTTGGGTTCTTAAAAATATGTTGTAATTTGTGACCGTACCTTTTCTAGGAGTAATAAAATTCTATCGATACTGTATGAAGCGATATCTGCTTCCTACTGGAATCTCATAACTAGTGAAACGAATGAGATAGTGAGCTGTCTCATTGATTGATAAGAGCAACAAGCTAGCCACGTTTTCGCAGACCAGCCTCATTAAATCGACCACTTCTTCTATTTATGGTGGCTCGCTGTCTGCCAGTATATTGATTGCGAACCGGTTGTCTCGCTAAGGCCTAACGTCGGACTTATGAATATATCGCACATTTTCACATCACATCGCACATACATGCAATATTGTATTTGCGATCTGACCAATGGGCACAACAGCTTCATAAAGTGTTTTGAAGGATTTAATTTGTCCCCGGCGAGTGACCCTTCAATGTGTCGTGTCTATTTTTAGATGCGTCTCGAGCAGTTTTATTAGTTCTTCTACATCGCAAAGTTATATGATCTTCTGAAGCTAATATTGTTATAATTTCTTCAAAACCAAGATAGGCAAATAATCGAGTTGTTTTTATTTAGGCGTGTGGGCGCTGTACGTTATTATTTTCCGCATAGTCTTGGATATTATGGTCAATATTTTTATGCGTCATTCTTAGGCACGTAGGAAGATGAGGCGGTGGTGGTACGTGTAACTGAATCCGGCGGCGTGTGCGCAACCTGACACCTCGCTCAAGGCTTCGTATGTGGATTAGCACCTTGTTTTTCTTTTGAATCGCCTTGCCTACTGACCATAACTCCCACCAAACTCATTGTTTTTGCGTTAATTGCTGTTTACAAAGCTGTGCTCATATCTTTTTCACTTAAACAAGTAAAAAAGAAAATACATCGACGATAAGACACATTTATCAGAGAAAATACGATTATGTTGGTAATTAACTTTTTGTTCTTAATGCTCATACCCAAGCGAGGACTATTTAAGTAAATTCAAAGTTCAGTCAAAAATAATATTTTATTGTTAAAATAATTATACTTATCTTTATTTTAAAATTTAAATGCTAATCATAATTATATTTTCCTACTACCCGTTTAAGAGTCTTGTTGAATGAAGACCTTATTAGCTGACAAGAAGAGCGGGTGCAAGAAACTTATCAGCTTTGTCAGGAATCAGACTGTTGTTTTGTTACCAAATACTGCAAGTGTAATCTCAGTTTAATGAAGACAGTGCTTTCTGAGACTTTATCGTAAACTTATCAAATAGGACGTAAGGATAGGAACAGAGAATGATGTATATGGCAGCCACTGAAATCAGATTGTGTGGGATTAAGTTATGCTATCATTCCGCCTCCTCATAATCCGTTGGTACTGCACTGCGAATGCATCTCGATTTTCTCGTCGGACCGTAAATGGCAAGAAATGAGAAAGTAGCCGGTTAATAGATACAATAGGGCTGGCTATGTCGCGCTATGCAACTTTCCTTCGCAACAAAAAGTTGTAGAATGATCGCGCCAAGCAGAGTTCTTACTAGTTCAGAATGCTCAGACATCGGCTGGGTTTCGCAAGAAGTTGGACGCAAACTCCATTACATAGATGTGCGATAAATAATTGGTGTTCGGACTTCGGTAGAACTGAGCCCTTAATCAATAGGAATTTACGAACACGGACGCCTGTGGTGCAAGAGTTGCTACAACTTACGTATTTTCTTCTCGTTACACTTGCCTTTCGACACTGCTGCAGCAACGCTATAAATGGTAAACAGGCGTGCGAACTCCCAGTACCTGCTGCTTGCAAGACCATTTCGTGTGTCTCCGATCAAGTTTTTTTAATGTTATCGCAAGTATCCACTTGCAGGACACTATAGCCGTATAAGGAACGGCTCGGGCCGGTTTTTGCGTTGCGTTGTTGAATTTAATCTTGATAAAACGAGCCTTGTTTGCGTATTCAGAGATTCGCTGAATGTATTCAACTGTAATACGGCGAGTCCAGTATCGATTAAGTAACTATTTTATAGTGATGTTAAGCAATATTGATTTTTAAATTAGTATTGGAATGTTGTTACCAAATGCCTATATTTAAGTGATATCAAAATGTTTTTAAATAAGCTTGTAATCTGAATTGTCGAGTAAACAAAATGCTATCAGGGTGTTTACGTGTGGTGCGGCATATTGTTGAATGCCCACGCGCCGCCGGGCGCGCCCACGCTAACTGCGGTCGTCGCAGTCATGCGCACGTCGATACGACATACAGATGAGTGGTTCACGACCACGACACGCCTGTTATCAATCGTCCTTAAACATAAACATCATTGTTATTATTGCGACGACCTGAGTGGTGCAGTGGTCAACATGCCGCCTACCACGCAAGAGATCCCGGGTTCGATTCCCGGCCGGGCAGAAATTGAAATGGTGAATTTTAATTTCTGTGACGGTTCTGGGTGTTACTATGTATGATAATTATATATTTAAAAAATGTATATACTTAAGTAGTATATCAGTTGTCTAGCACCCATATTACAAGCTTTGCTTTGTTTGGGGCTAGATGGCGCTGTGTGAAATTTGTCCAAGCATTGATTAATTTATTTATTTATTGTAATATGTTTAAGAAACACAGTATATCGATTTTTTATGGTAGTTTAGAACAAAAATCAGCTTCTAAAAAAGTAATAAAAAAAATTGAGATATTCAATTTATAAGAAATAAAAGTTACTGAAACCACGCCTGAAATGTTTTATAAATAGGCACAATAGTTCGCGAGAAAACGCCGTAGTTGTAAGCAGTTGTATTAATAATAGAATAGAAATAGAGCGGTCATTGATCTCAGTTATTACACCGATAGCTGCGGTTGGTTTTAATCGCTAGAATGTAGGCGCAATTCGGGACGGTGCAATTCATATTAATATGTGTTGCTATTTAAAGTGGTTACATAAGTGGCATTAGAAGTCGCAAGAGCGGTTCGTGAGCACTTGGCGTTAACCCTGAATCGAGCGAGAGGTCGTTGCACGAGAACGACCTACATACAGTGCACGTAGCCGCTGCAACGCGGTAACGCTTGCAAATCTCTAGCGAATAGAATAGCAACTATGATTAATAAAGCTACATCGCACGATTCCTATTCACAATTCTCAACCTTACCACTGTATTATCAACCAACAGCTATTTTTAATAAATTAACAGTCTCAAGCTCTTAATCATCTGCTTACATTTCAATGATTTCTGATTCAACTTTGCGTGACCATTCGCTGTTTCTAATCACGCCACAGAATTAACACCCATTATGCAACTAACCTATAACTAGTAACTTTTTATCTTAGACTTTCCTTATTAAGTTCGGTTAACGTGTTGCTGTATGGTTGCTGTAATAGCAGTCTAAAGGCGATACATATAATCGAGACCAATAATTGCTAGGTGTGGTCTGATGGCTTTTACAAATTATTATAACCATCGAGATAAGATACTTAGATTATAGCCCTTGTAAGTAGTCACGCACTGGAGAGCTCGCATTTAGAACAGGTATTTCTATAATTAGTAACAAATCAACTAGTTTCTAATCTAATTATGTCGGTTTGCAGTCCATCATTAGTTTATTGGCTATTATAAAAGGTATTATTTTATATTTTATTTAATCTACAAATATTTGAATTGTAAACAAATCTTTATTATGTCTGTCTACGTGACCTACCCACATGTTATGAAGTTTCTGATTAATTCACTTGTCAATAAAACGCAGTATTTAACTCTCAACGATTCAATGTATTTATAGAAACTAATTAGCATATTTATACACTTAGGAGCGTCATTATTGTTGGAGTTACTTAACAATGCGGCATAATAATTGACTTCTAGATTTAATGGTGCCTTTATTATCCTTAATGTCCATATCATAACTAATCTGCAGGAGAGTGGAACTGAATGCAAATAAACAGCGACTGTAAAACTAGTTCCATTTTAACTCCACATAAACGAGTATATAAAGAAAAAAATGAATGGTGAAAGAATCTGTATTTTGTTACAACTGATTTTTAGTAGCAACGTGAGTTGCGACGGTCGCCGGCGAGCCATTAGCTGTATTGTTATTGCCAGTATTCCCGGTAATGAAGCGCTCGTTTTCGTTCTTTAATATCACCACTTTTCCCCTCTACTACATTACACCAATAGCGTACTGGCTCGATTTCATTGCATCTTTTTCCATTGGTTTTTAGTTTTTATTCCCTTAATTGATTTCTTTATTATGCGAGTGCATCATTTCAAAATCTCCCTTGACGTAGAATTTAAATTTAAAATCCCTGAACATTCCGACTTTCAATTGCGTTAGTATGCATGCTGATGAGACATAAAACGCTGGAATATTGGCTTGTCGAGTGCCCCTAAAGTCTAGGTAAAGAAACTCACCACGGTTGTTTTTCCAATTCAGCTATTCTCTGACATTTTCCCGACAGTTTCTTCTTACTATCGACGCCAATGTACTCAATGAAGGGCGATTTACATGGAAACTTAGTGAAATATTCACATCAGCTGCCGATTGTCACGTTATATTCAGATTATTCAAACTTTCCCTCAGTCGGGGTTTGTGCATCTAATTTAAATAATGAGATACTTACCTAGCATTGTATGGCTTCATCTTGGCTACCAAGAGTCGAGATTGTGACTCCAAAACTTTGCTGGATTAAGTAAGTACTTGTTTTGAATCTATTATATTCTAACTATTACTATTGAGTGAGACATATATGTTTAATACAGAATTATTAAAATTTTCTTTTAAATTAATATAGAAACTCCCCTTAACCTTGACGCAATCGAAGATATTTACGCTTTCGCCCACGAAATCGGTACCGGCGGCGGGCGAGGTGAAGTTCAAGACAACCTATTTATAAAACGAGCAAAGTCCTTACTTGGCGCCTATTGATCGTCTAGAGAGCACGCACCCCGGCGTATTACGGTAGGTTAGTATGCCCGCGGCCACGATCGTAGCTCCCGGAACGGGCCGACAACTGCCGAAATTTTACATCCCCGGCCGGTATTGATCGGTCTTGACATTGAAATCGTAATAGACGCAAACAGCTGGGAAGTGAGGGAGCGTGCTTGTCCCTTCGCACGCAATCCACTGATCCCGGCCCGCGTCGTCGTCGCCCCAATCATTCACTGTTTGATTTTTTTTCGCTACATCACTATATTTAATTTAATCAACCGGTTCAAATAAGACCACTGGAGATAAATGCACTTGATTCTAAATATCAATTAAAGTTATTCATTGGTGTTTAAACGCAGTTGAACGTTTGTAACGTCTAGTAATTATGCACAAGAGCCCTAAGACGGGCGGTGCGGCGTCCTAAAATCTCATTTATATTCAGTGTGGTCGGAGTTTGAATGTTATCTAAAATCCGTGTTTAGGTGTCGGGCTGGATTGCTCTAATCTCGAAACTAAACACATTGTTGAGTTAGTCAAAGCTTTGTTCTCTCTTGGCGACGACGACGATTCGATCCTGACGGGTAGCCGAATTGAATTCTTGGAATTTGATTAACAGAAATTTAAGTCTGAGGGTTTCATTAGAAGAATATAAAGTTCTGTTAATTGAGTGAACATGCGATTTGTCGTAACCTTTATTTTCTACCTTCAACAAGAGGAGATTAAATAAATTACGATCACTTCTTATCACTTACGTTATTTTGTGCTTGTAATTTCCTGTTCTTTTACAAGTCCCATTCCATCACTTACCTGCATTTCCTGTAACACGTTCATTGTTCACGTGCGTTCACATAAAAAATGCGACTGTCCTAATGGTTCTGAAGTTAACTTAACCTGAAATAGAACGATGATATCGCAACAAATGGGTATCTAATATCTGTCTACCAATTTAAAATGTTTTGTTGATTAGATGATTTCAATCTTTAGAACCGAACTGGAGCACGGACACCATTTATTATTTGGTAAGTTCAATGGAGTGCAAGAGACTCCTGAATCTTGTAAGTCACAAGCAATTCCGTTGAAAGCTCTACAAAGATTGAAAAAAATACGTCTCGAGGACACTCGAGTTCCATCCACTTTCAACGCTGTTTACAGAAAGATAATGCCGGTTACTTCTATATATAATGAAGGAAGTGATTGTATGAGAATAATTATCATTAAGCTTGTAGTTTTGTTTAATTTAGAGCTCCACTAAGAAATATTTCTTGATCGAAAATTTTAATAACAAGATACATTGGAAATTATTCGTCTGCCAATGGAATGATTCCTTTCCCGCATTGAGACTAATTTTGAATTCAATCAAGCTCTAATCTCTGGGACGGTTGGCAAATCCGATCAGGGCATGGAAAGCTAAAGACACACCGAGATGTTTTTACTGAATACTGATCAGCTGCTTCGAAATTATTCCATTACCCCAGCTGTTCCAATACAAAAATTCATAAATAAAAAATGCGCGAGGTGTCTCCTTCGTTGCATTTCTATGAAATCACGGCAGCTCCAAGTTAAATAAGTGATCACCGGTTGGCGACGACGTGCTTTGAAATCCAAGTTATTTTCCACCTGGGGCATAGACAATCACCAAGCTGTGATATGCCAGACTGGACCATCGCCTTTGATTCTTTCTAAATATTTTTTTTTTTCAAATGTATTTTTACTATTAATTCATATTTGGAGTATTTAGTTATGTCGAAGCTATTAAATATTTTTTCTAGCATCATTTTGAAAAATCTTAATAAATGTTTCAATAATTGGTGTGTGTGGTTTATCTAGTTTTCGTATCCGACGGCCGTCGGTAATGTCAGTGGAAATGAATTTATCAGTGGGTATAATTATTAACGTCCATTTCAGTAGTTATGAACGAAACAATTGGGCAGTTATAAATTTAAAACAGGGACGTTAAGGTCGATATAAATTGGTTGGCGCAACGGGCGTCGGCGGGCCCGCTAATCGATCGATGTCTGTGTGCACACTGGTTGCTGCTGCACCCGTAATCATTTGTCTCGTTCGTTCCTGAACAATCGCCGATACACCATCCTTGTCTGTTCGTTATTCAATGTCCCTAACCACCCGGTAGTCGACTGCCTCCCGGTGTCCTCCCGTATTTAGACACTGCACTATCTAATTTATGTTTTAAATTGCGCGCTTTTAAACTTCTGAGCGCCCGGTAACGACTCTATCTAAGCATATCATAGTGTGAGGTAAAAGGTGAAATGGACTGTCTGTGTGAATATTTTTGCAATAAACACGTTGAGGTCACATTTTCTTTATATTGATATAATTGATATGGACGATGATATTGATGATATAATTTTCTTCTGACAGAATGAAATTAAAAACAAATGCAGTTGTTTCAGTGCTATCATAAACAAGATTGTGAAATTGGTTTCTACTTTGGGAATACCATAATTGCGTAAATGCCATTCTAAATAAGGAGTTTTGTACTCCGATATTCAATTCACCTGCTGTTATTATTGTGAAGAAACAACGCCCTTTGCTAGCAAACTGACCTTTAGTTTGGTTTGTTTTATTTTGTCGATCGAATTGGATTTGTATCTTAATGCGGTTGCGTCTACTTTCGATTGTTGTTGGGCCTTGGCATGAGTTCGCCTTTGGGTGGCCAACATTAAAATAATGTAGCTAGGGCTGATAATGGTCTGTGATGTGATGAAATACCGAATTATCTCAATGCTGGACAGAAAATAAAAAGTGTTGTGGAAAAGCATTTTGAATTCCTTGAGGATTGCTACAATTTGTTCGTGGCTGAGTAGCAGATTAGGAATTGTCAGCCCTGTAACTGTGGTGCAGTGGCATTTGGTATCGCGACATGCGGCTGCGGCGCATTGCCTACTTACATAACGCACCTGCCATATCTGGCTACACCGCACCTCACGTTCACTCGCCCATTCTATGAATTACTTATAGGTCAAAGCCCTTCCATTATTTCATTCGCGCCATGTGCTGTATTAGCGGCTAGCGCTGATTGTAATTTGTGCAGTCTAGTATTTACGGCATTTTGCGGTGAAGATTCAAAGTAATCAAAGCAGCCGAGAATTTTGATGATTTGATCTTAATGGAAATGGAGACCAATAATTTAATGTAACCTTTGAAGACATGCAATGAAAAATTAAAATTTTATCAATCAATATAAACTTTCAGAAATGGCAGGTTCATTAGTCTCTAACGTCAGTAACTTGTAACTTACAAATAATTAAGACACAATAATCGGAAAGGTTCTGGAATGGCGACCGCGCACCGGACGACGCTCCGTGGGTAGGCCCCCGACAAGGTGGACCGACGATCTGGTGAAGGTCGCGGGAAGCCACTGGATGCGGACAGCGCAGGACCGATCGTCGTGGAGATCCTTAGGGGAGGCCTATACCCAGCAGTGGGTGTCGTGCGGCTGATATGATGATGATGATGATGAATAATGTTTATCTCTTCAACCAACGGCAATAGTCTAATGAAAACAAATTTATAAGGAATGACAAAACAATAATCAGAAATCTAATGTAATAATCAGAAATCTAATGTAACTGCGCCAAACGGATTTAAGTCCGGCATCCTCGTTTTTTCTTCGCCTGTAAACGCGGCAAATCCTTCAACAACCCCGGAGCCGGCCGCGGGATACGGGAACTGACTGCTTAAACACTGAGCACTCTTCTCAACGACTGTGCAAACACCACCCGATGAAATTTTAAACTTACTCCGTCCTGTTGTCTGAATTACTTTGAAGTGCTCTCTTAAACAACCTTCGGCATTGCGAGGATCATCTTTAATGTTTAAAAGTTTCTTTTAAGCACACATTACTTGCTCATCAACTTTTCAGATTGTTCTTTCATTTGTACTATTTAAGATGTTGGTGATTAAGATAACGAGGTCAACATGTAAGCGCTTTTTCTAATTCGTTCAATAGAAAAAATTGTCCCATCTATCACCACTATCTGTCCGAACTCCAAATTAATGGGCGCCGGAGAACAAAACAGAAATCTATTAGTCGAGGAAAATAGTAATCCAGCCAGTTGCGATTGGACAACTCGTAAAATATCAGGTTGCGATGAACAACAATGTAACTTGTTACGGCCCCACCTCGTCGTGCCGTGGGGCGATAAATCGTACTAGGTCGGTTAATGCTGGGATTAAGAGCGTCGAGCTTCTCAGTAAACGGAGATATACGTCATCCTGCACTGTTCAATCTGTAGCACATAATTAGGACTAATTGATTGCACAAACTATGTATTCGGAAGTAAAATACTTAATGGAAAATTGAATGTTACTGTCTCTGTTTTTTTGTCTCCATTTTCCTAAATCCTTTCGTAAAATTAATAAAACATGATGAAACACTAAGTTGTTTTATAGATGTGAATATACGTTTACCAGTCCAATTGGTTTCCAAATGTAAAGAAAAATTTACCTGCAAAAAATATATGGCAGTTAAGAGCGAAACACGTCTTAGTTTGGATCAATAGCAATTAAATTCCAAACTGGATCCAATCCTTGCAACGAAATTTGCTGCATTAATTTGCATATCAATGTAATAATGGCTTCGTTATTATGGGAACTAAATGCAAATTTATATCTCTATTTGGAAGGAGAACCACTTTTAATTTTGGTCATTTGTATCTTGTATTGTTCGAACGAGGTTATACTTTTTGGTCTTCTATTATGGAAATTTTCGAAATGCATTGTTCGTTGAAGACACAATAAGATTGATTCATCATTAATAGTAACTACTAGATTGACTATGCGTTATCAAAGTCGCCGATGCTATAGGAATTTTGAACAATAAAGTGCTTCTTGTTCTATGCTATTGTTTAAGATCTATATTAATTTTATCGAAGTACTTTTAACAATGATAAACATTGAATGGGCACACCTACAGAACCCACATGAATAATCGATAACAAGTCAACGTCTGATAATATTGTTCTTCAAAATTCGATGTTTATAATTGTTATCTTTTATCGCGATAACGCTTTCGTGAATAGCTTTCGAAGTTTTTATCATTACAAGGAGGGCCTTGATGATACTTGACGTTATATAACATGTTTTATGTAGCACGATGGCCGATAGACATAACTTTGATGACTGTACTTTTAAGTGATTTTGTAGTGGTTGAAGCTACGTTATAATATGTGATTCATGAAAATATGAGCTATGAACACGTTTTAAAAAAAAAAACTTTTTTATTTCGGTCAAAATTTTGTTTGCTTCAATTCAATCTTCGCGTTTTAAGAAAGCATCTGGTCTGGGTAGTTCATTAAGATACCAATTGAAATGTCGATTTCCATTAATAATGGGACAAGTCTTAAATTAAAATACCTACGCAAGTTGTAATTTATACGAACGAGGGATTTAGGTTTTATGGTGTCTTACTCGTAATTCCTATCTGTAGGCGACAGTTAGACAACATGTCTCTTTTCGATGCACCAAATCACTCAACATAATTTTTGAGTTAAATTTTAACATAGCCTTTGCCAGATTGTATCTATAACTCCTGTAAAAACAATTGCTTTTGAATTTATAAGGTAATAAATAAATAAATAATACTGAGATATTTTAGCCTCGTAAACTAAATCTAATCGTAAATCTTATAAGGTTAACATGCAATAAAATGAAATTAATTTATTGCTTGTTTCTACGTCTCTTAGTAAAGTAAGCATATTATTCGATCCTATTAAGCATTTATAAGGCCGGATGCTAGTATGTAATGTAAATGGAATAATCAAACTCGTGGAACATATACACTAGCCCTATCGTTGCTTGTTCAATAAATAACTCCACACGGCTAGAATTAATTGCGTTAATCTACTTGTGTTCGTTAGTTGGGTAAAGTAATAATTTGTCATGAATTACAACCTAGTAAAGTACTTTAATTTTACTTTATCAAATCTAATGTAGTTTAATTTCAAAGACTTTTAAAGGCATAGCCCCAATTTCAAATATAGGTAATAGTAGTTTGTTACACAAGGGATGTAAGTGAGCTATTACAGAACAAGATCCAATTTGGCGCCCGTGCGAGCGCAGCTCGCAAAGGGAGCTAATGGATCGAGTGCACCCGAGATATTTAGACGAATATAGTTCGAGGGTGTAATAGCTACTTACGACCGAGGTAAGAATTTTACATCATTCATGCGAGGTAAATTTAATAAAAATAAAAATAAAAATAAATACTTATAAAAATAAAAATAAAAACAAAAACATTAAAACAAAAATAAAAATAAAACGTTAAAGGGTTATTTCATTGAAAACTCGTGGGGTTGATCAGACCATTAAACTGAACAACTTTCATTATGGGACCAACCTCGAAATCATGAAAAAAAATCAGCTGTTTTTGCATTGCAGAATTTTGCATACCTAGCTTGAACTGAAATTAAATGCCGCCATTTTCATTGTTTTTTTTTTCAGCCAAAAGTTTCGTCAGTTTATAATAAAAGAAAAGAGATTGGTTCACTAAGGAGTTTTAAATGCTTGAATTGTAAAGTAACTTTACATCATACTTGCTCGGTAACTAGGATTTACTTATATAGTATGAGGCTGTGTAAGTTGGCATGTGCAACACAGTGCATTGTTTAGATAGAACGTTCCATTTTCAAATCACTTTACAATTCAAGGATGGAGAATGCTTTAACTGTAAAGTTACTTTACAATTCAAGCATTTAAAACTCCTTAGTGAACCGATCTTTTCTTTTATTATAAACTGACGAAACTTTTGGCTGAAAAAAAAAACAATGGTGGCATTTAATTTCAGTTCAAGCTAGGTATGCAAAATTCTGCAATGCAAAAACAGCTGATTTTTTTTCGTGATTTCGAGGTTGGTCCCATAATGAAAGTTGTTCAGTTTAATGGTCTGATCAACCCCACGAGTTTTCAATGAAATAACCCTTTAACGTTTTATTTTTATTTTTGTTTTGATTTTTATTACCTCGCATGAATGATGTAAAATAGTATGCTTACCTCGGTTGTAAGTAGCTATTACACCCTCGAACTATATTCGCCCTCGCTCGCTACGCTCGCTCGGGCGTCTAAATATCTCGGGTGCACTCGATCCATTAGCGCCCTTTGCGAGCTGCGCTCGCACGGGCGCCAAATTGGATCTTGTTCTGTAATAGCTCACTTACATCCCTTGTGTAACAAACTACTATTACAGTTAAAGCATTCACCATCCTTGAATTGTAAAGTGATTTGAAAATGGAACGTTCTATCTAAACAATGCACTGTGTTGCACATGCCAACTTACACAGCCTCATACTATATAAGTAAATCCTAGTTACCGAGCAAGTATGATGTAAATATACTTTACTTTTGTTGTACTATTTTATGTCGGGCTATTCAAATCTACAAATAAAAAACTTTTTGTAAAGATAACATTTTGTTTACGTTACATTGTACATTATGTATGAATTATCTACTTCTTTAAATGGGTACGGTCTTTTCACATTTATCCTTTCTACTTGTATCGCACTTCGACTAAAAAGATTATGAATCAACGGCGTCCCTTGTTTTAGAATATTTTGAATCGTCTAGTTTTTCTTAACTACCATGCCTTTTATTTAGCTGTCAAGAAAAGTAGAGGTAAGAGACTATTAACATTTTTCTTGATTAATTCCTAATGTCTTCTAATACTCAGTATCGGCTTTATTTATTCTTGTTCTATAAACATAGGTATGCGCTATGTCCATATCAGCACTATTATGTTCAATGCTGATCGTGTTATGTAAGGGTGGACTAGCTAGTATGGCCGGATAGCCTTGGATAGGGCGTTATCCTCTGTGACCGAGATTCTTGATTTTATCGCTCTCATACTTATTCGTGGTTTAGTAGTAACTTGAAGTATTTACTCTATTTCGTAAACGAACCTTATGAATAAAATATGGTTTTCAACTATCATTAGATTTCACTTAAATTTATTATAAGCAAACAACCTACTTGTTCTCCTTCGTCACTATTACGGGAATTTAATGTACCATTTGTGTACTTATTGAAAATTGTAAGTAATGGACGTTGTGTTTGCAATGCAATTAAAATCACCTTGCCCTAGGACTTAGTGCACTTGTTGACTGATTTATGTTTGTATGTATATCACACTTGAGTATTTGATTGCTGTGAACAACTATCTATAGGTAATAAATAATAAATAAACGTTACTTTGTTGCCACAAGTATATTTCCATTTCTATGTATTCGTTGAATTATCAAGACTCAAGTAGAAACATGAGTCTGTACAAAATTAAGTTGTTGGTGAGCTAAATGGACTGTATTTTAATGGGAGGATGATGGAAACAGTTTTAAAGTTTAACAATTTAATTAGCACAATATCAGTCAGGCAAAAGATTTGACACACACGCATATGACAACTGGAGCACAAGAAAAAGGTAAACGTCATTATAAAAATATAAACCAAACGTATCAAAAAGGTGGCATCTCAGCCAGTAACCAACATAAGTCTTACTTTGGGTTTCTGGTTACTAAATCTAGATATTTAGTATCCAAAATTTGGGAGTCTCTAAATTACTTATGCCTGGTGTCTAAGGTATTTATCGGTGGTTTGTCGGACACATTATCTGGGGTTATGTTAATTTTATTACTTTTATCCAGATAATGTAGACCCTTCCCATAAAGTTAAACCTCCGATAAAGTACCTCGGGTTCTTCTAGGTTTTCTTACTTTGGATTGAAGTACTAAATCTGGATATTTATCCAAATTTTGTACTTACCCATAAATCCAAAGTAGTCCCAAATCTGAGCCTGTAGCCAATGTCACATCTGCAAATTTTCGCTATTGCTTCGCTCCGAAAACTGTATGGAATTGACGTTTTATAATTCGACTGTTAACGAAACCTTATGGCAATCCCATACATGTTTTAAAAGCGAAGCGATAACGAGGATTTGTAAATGTTACTTTGACTAAGGGGTCTGGATAGTTACGAAATATGTAGTAAGTTTGTATCCAGAACTTGGGATTGGACCTTAATTCAAACGGGAAGATAGGAGGAAATCAAAGGTTTTCATAGGGAATTAATACTTTAGCATACCAAAAAACACTTTGTTCTCCAAAATTGTTTAATGCTTACCAAATCCTTAACCGCCCAGGAAGATTTGGTGAGCATATTTTACTAATTTTGGGTTAGGTTAGGTTAGTAAGGTGATCATTTAAACATAAGCTATTTTATAATAGCAACATTGCGGATTGCAGTAGGAACCTGTGCAGGGCGGGTTTGTGACGCTGTCCCATGTCCAGCTCAGTCGCCTTGGAACGAGCAAGTTGTTAAATCTAATTAATTAGTTAAGTTTGTGATGGAACAAGTATGTCTACTACTACTACAACATACAGACAGGCAATAAGAATTCACAAGCAATAAATTAAAAACACTTAACTTGGATCGAAACGCAACAAAATTAATTATTATACATTCAGGTAAATAGTACCTAAATTCCATACGAAATTATCTTGACTGTTTTATCTTAAGTAAAGTGCATTGAATTGTTTGAATAAATGAACTTAAAGCTTGATGCTGAGGCAGACCATTAAGTTAATATATTAGATAGGTACACACAACTTCAATTCAACCATAAATTACAATATGATTGATATCATGTATGGTGGCCTTTAGTAGTAGCTTAACGCCTACTGTCTTGTGGTCACACCAACTATTATTGCGTTCTTAGCAGATTCAACTTATGCTACGTCTACCTACACTGGTGCGCTTTCATGTTCAACTTGCGTTTTCGTTTTCCTCAAATAATCATCAAAAACAAAAGTTGTATTGCTATGCAATACAAGCGCTTGACGCAACACGAGTTAAAGGTGGAAGACGCAAGATGAGCTGAACTGAAAAGCTATCTGTGGCCCTACCCTACCATGAGTTGATCCATACTGTTTCGCTATCGTAAACTATCGTTTTCTCTCTTTCACTCGCATTGACTGTGAGCAGTATATCCGACAGTTTTCGGTAGCGAAAACAGTTTGCATCAACTCATGGTAGAGCAAGAACTATATAAAGTAGCCATATAAAGCCATTACCATATAAAGCCCTTAGAGTTTATGAGACAAAGTTCTAAGATATTCTGAGGACAGCTGCACCTAACATATTTAGTTTTATTAATAGTAGTTGCAACGAAATTTCCAAGATAATTATTAGTATTACGACCGAAAGGGTTGTTCAAAATTGGAATTTTACTGCAAATTACTTTGTCATCGATACAGGTATTATAGTTTTCAGATTTATTACTCAATTAAGTCTTAACTAAACAGTGTAAGTCGCGCTTATTTGCATATTGTTTGGTGTCTAGACACGTTGAATTATTATGAAAATGTTAATGATAAAATTGCTACATTACATAGACATCATAACTCATAGAGACTGATATTACTAAAGGATTGCAATTTTGGAACAATTAACTGAAATCATTTTCGTTATTTATCTTTTTGATTGATGACATGTCAAGTCATGTACAATGATGATGATCATATTTTGTTTTATCAGTGCCATCAGTATGAGAGGATGGATATCATGTATAGTCTATCAGATTATCTAGTTAGATATTAAAGTTGGAATAATATCAATGTTTACTAAAACAACAGACTATATATTCGCTACTGTCTATGACTCATTACAAAAACTTACCAAGGAATATCATAAAGATACGATCTACCATATTTTAAGTGCCTACAGTGTGTCTACATGTATATTTATTTAAATATACGTATGTTGTCATTATAAATCATGTTGTGGTCTGTAGACTTTAGATAAAATAATTACTTCATGAATAACGCTAAACACTCACCTCTTAAACTAGTCATTTTCCTTAAGAAAATATTAGTAATAATAACCACAAAGACAAACAATGTTGTTTTACGATATAAAATGCGGACTTCGAAATTTCTAATAATAAGTTCAAAATGTGTTTATGTGTCCTAGTAAGTTATAAACTTGACAGATTGCGGTATCAATCTTTATGTTATTAATTTCACTTTATCGGCTTATTGTATTGTCAGTTCTCTGCAACAAGATAGTAATGGAAGGCTGTTGTTAGCTACTTTGCAAAACAGATAAAGAGGGCGCTGGGGTGACGAAACTCTTGCGCAGGGTTATCTGTTTATGGCAAATGGTCGGTTCATACTCGTATCGGCCGAGATAGTGTAATCTCAGTTTGTTTTGCTTCGTCTACAAAATGCTTAAGAAAATTCGAAATTGATAAAAAAAATAGGTGAGCATTTATTTTTATCATCATTTGTCATTCTTTTATAATCTTTTGGGTATGAGATTTGGATCCAGATTTATTTATGATGGATAACAGCAACTATTTATTCACTGTACAAAAACTTATTAGCAAAATGCCTTCGAAATCGTTTTCAAATTAGAATTTTAAAATATTTTTTTTTTATTCATTTTCAATTCCAATTTCAAACTCAAAAAGCAATTTTTGATATAGGTAAGATACCTACCTAAGTATTTGAACATCGTCGCAACAATTTGACAGCTTGAGGGTTTCCCAATCGTGTTTTGAAACAAATAGTTTTAATATAAGTAGGACGAAATAAAAAAAGTGTTATTTATGTGCCTATTTAAACAAATCGCCTTATCACATCTTATCGCCAGGTCTGGATAATGTCTTCCAAATAGCTTACGTTACGTGTACTGTAGACAAAATATTTCTGTATACAAGTAGCCGTGTTGACTCAGCTGCAATGCACGTGGCAATCCACGTTACGTTTACGTCTGTCTGACGGACGGACTATCGTATCGTGCTATCGGTTATCAGCTGAGACTTTTTATATGTATAGAATACTTATTTACCAAGTTTGTCGAGAAAGTTTAAACGCAATTGCAGAACCGGATTAAACTAGTGTCTTTGTGAGCTGTAGATCTCGCGTTTGTGGCATGTTTTAAAATTTTTCGAAATGGCAACGAATGATGAAGAGATATGTAGGTGTTTACTGATCATAAAAACTTAATATGTTAGACATAACAGATATCTACATAGTACCTAGAGAGTTAAAATAAATATGTGTAATATTTCGCTTAAATCGGTAAAAAAGGTGTAGTTAAAATATCATGGACTTACAATGAAGTTAATAAAAAAATAAAACTATCACTACCAATAGTCGATCAACTAATAAATTTAATTTAGATACCTATTAAAAATTTAGAAAAGTTTTCGTTAAACAAATTTCATTGAAAAATATGATAACTTTTTTTATATTAGATTGAATAGTTAGGTATTAATAATACTCATTATAGTCGTTACTTATGTAAAACAGGGAGTAAATAAATAGCCATATAGAAATGCTATAAGGTATCTAACTACGGAACCCGATACTGCGCGTGGCTCGACACGCACATGGCTGTTTTTATTTTATTTTATTTAATTATTAATCTTAATTTAAGGTAATGAGACACATAGACACGTATAGCTAAAAAAAAATTGAAAAAATAAAACAAATTAAATTATCATTAGGTATCATAAGTCGTCGTTTTGTTAAAAAGAGCTAAATTACACATTGATACTAACATTTCCTAAAAAATCAATGCAAATCCAATGATACAATAACTCTAGTTTGTGGATATGTTACTGCTAATACCCGAAGAGCGGCTAAACCTAGTTTTAGCCGGCTAAAACTAGGTGTAGCCGATAGTAGTTGGCTAAAACTAGGTGATCCGATCTGCTTTACCCCTGTAGGTCCCGAATATAGGTTAGAAATTTAAGGCGAGCGCGAAACGCAGCGTAGCGTGAGCCTTAAATTTCGAGGTTATTTTTTTTAACAGACAACAGAAATAACTTTCTTAATTCCCCATGCTTCACCTAGTATTAGCCGCGAGCAAATCGGTTACACCTAGTTTTAGACAACAGCTATCGGCTACACCTAGTTTTAGCCAGCTAAAACTAGGTTTAGCCGCACTTTGGGTATTAGCCGTAATAGATATACTTATTAGCATGCACTCTGTAATTCAATTAGTTTGTTGCTAAATAACCTTATTTCATTACAGTTTCTCCACTAATATTTCACAAATCCTACAAAATGTATGTTTGATCAAGCTATGAAAGCGAATACTTATACCAAAATACACCTCTATTCAAGTATTTCATTTCATAAATTTATTTGACCTGTTAAAGTTGTGGGCACAGCTGTGGCTCGCCAATCGAGTGAATTGGACATGTTTATTTATGTATGGTATGACTACTTAATTCATTCGATAGGCATATCCCAAAAAGGAATGACGTTGATACGCAATCAACAGGCATCTATCAACCTAATTCACTGCTATAAAACCATAAAACACACAACGATCTGTTTCAGACAGTCACAACACAACTGCATTAAAAGATGTGCTCAACGGACCATCGCACTTTATAATTATCTACCTAACCTGATTCTTTATAAAACTATCGAGCGTGAAACACGTCGAGGCGCATTATCTACGAAACACTAATGACTCCTCGTTCAATGGATATTAACTGACATAACAATACAGCTAACGATAAAGCGAAGTTAGGATAAGTAGTTTTCCATGTAACAGTCCTTACCGTCTCGTTGAGTACTACATACAAGTCGGAACCACTATTAGGTGCGGAATTCTTTTACAGACTTCGAGTAGTCTTTACCACCCGAAATGTTCTCTGAATCAATTACTTGCGACAAATTTACGATCTCTCTCGTTCATCGGAAACATCGCCGCATTTTGAGACAACACTTTAATAAAAATGTCGGCGTTGAAGCTTCGGCATTTGACGGCGAGCTCATCAAAATCGCATCAAACCGCATCTCACACCCGCTCACTAACTTATTCCCGCATTTTTAACAACCATTTCGGTTTTACTTTATTTTCGCGACTAGACGTCTCCTTTGCCACAGCGAGGATGAGAGACGGTGTGATAAAATTATAACGACAATTGTATTTCACCTTTAACACATTTTCTCGGGAAATTTTCAAGTAATTTTCGCACTTAATGTGAGCTGTCGCGTCAAATTAAAACACTTAAAGTTTTCCAAACTCGCAGTCTCATGACGTCGACACCCTAACAATGTGGGAATGCTTTCCATGTGAGACTAATTCACGCGAACAAATATCTGCATGGCGAGACGTTCGTTTTTGCGAAGCATTCACACGTGTGCTCCCAAATTTTATGAATATCTGTCAATAAAATCTCTCAGGTACGCGAAATATTTCCAATACCGTATGATCCGCGTACACGTCTTTGAGGTATTCCTCTTTGCGAGATTAACAAATTGTTTGCTTCACGAATTCTTCTACTCGCAGGAGTAGAAGAATTCGACGAAGAAGAAATATTCGAATTCGAATTCTTAGACGTTCAAGCGCTGCAAGCGTAATAAACTAGAGATTTACATAAACCGCCGGCTCCTTTGACAGTCGAATACTGATGAGAGAACGAGTTGCATTCAAGTGTAATAGCCGTGATAATATAAAAACCATAAGTTCTCTTCGCAAGTACTAATATGTGTTGGAAACGCTTGAACTTTACCATTGAGTAAAATCCGGGCACTTAACATTTTCTTTGCTGAAACAAGCGTATTTTTATTTCCCTAAATTATTTTGGCCATATATTTTGACAAAAACAATTCAATTGCATTACTAGAGGAGATGCCACATTTACGAAAGTCGTCTAATTACGATTCCGGCTGGACAAGAGAGTGCTCCACCGACAACCGGTATCATTGTCTTCAGAATGATCTCCTGAACAAGAATACAGCGGTTGTCGCATTATAAAGTGGTGGAGGGGGGAGGGGGGGAGGGAAAAGATGCGGAAGTCGAGTATCGGAAATTGGTTAATTTTCTCAACAAC
This sequence comes from Agriphila geniculea, assembly GCA_943789525.1. NCBI lineage: Eukaryota > Metazoa > Arthropoda > Insecta > Lepidoptera > Crambidae > Agriphila > Agriphila geniculea. Next base: position 8,772,002 of record OX038877.1, on the reverse strand, counting down.
CACTTGACCGATTTAAACAAATAAGGTGTCTTAGGGTAGGTAATATCCTTGACAACATATTTTATTTTGCAATGGTTTTTGTAAATACTATAGTTTATTAAATAATTAGAAAAAAGTCGAATTTCAAACAAAATCATTTTTAGTTTTGTAGATTTGAAGCAGTAAATTAAAATAAAGTACAGAAGTACATATAGTATAAAGTACTACGTAAAATTGCCACAGTCATTGGCTTGCTGTCTGTTTTTTAGTTTTGAAATTCGGCTGGAAGACAACAAAATTATCATCGATATAGTGCGGGAGGTCACTGTCCGAATAATATGGAAACCGCTTTAACGAAAGTCATCTAATGACGATTCCCGTCGAACCGGAGAGTTCTCTACCGACAACTGGTATCATTGTCTTCAGCATGATCTCTTGAACAAGAATATAGCGGTTGTCGCATTATAAAGATGCGGAAATCGGGTATCAGGGTTTCGATAATTTCTCAGTAACCGCTTGTCCGATTAAAACAAATAATGTGTCATATGGTAGATAATACCCGTCACAACAAATTTTATCTAACAATGGTTTTTGTAAATACTAAAGTTTATTACAAAAATAGAAAAAAGATGAATTTCAAACAAAGGCTTTTTTAGTTTTGCAGAATTGAAGCAGTAAATTGAGAGAAAGTACTATGAAATTAAAACTATGAGGATTTGCCCCAGAAAAAAAAATTTCTACATAGCACAGTTGTTCCACTATATGGAGTAATAAACTTGTTAAACATTTTTATCTAGCAACTATGCTTAAAAAATTTTTTAGGTTGCGTGGCAAAATGTTTTTTACCATTTTTTTCGAAAATCCTCTACAGAATTAAAACTATAAAGATTATCCTCGAAAAAAAATACTGGTGAATAGCCCAGTTATTCCACTATATAGAAAGTAATAATCATGTTTAATATTTTTGTCTAGTAACTATGTTAAAAAAATGTTTATTTTTTCACGAGGGTAATTTTTTTCTACCATTTGTTCGAAAATCCTCTACAGAATTAAAACTATGACGATTTGCCCCAGAAAAAAAAGTAATAGTGAATAGCCCAGTTATTTCACTATATAGAATAATAAACTTGTCAAATATTTTTGTCTAAAAACTGTGTTAAAAAATATTTTGTGCCGTGCAAACTCATTGAAACATAACTTTGCAGGTCCACCGTGTTATGTGACACAAAACAATTTTTAACACAGTTACTAGACCAAAATGTTTGATAAGTTTATTAATCTATATAGTGGGATAATTGATCTATTTACTATTATTTTTTTCTGGAGAAAATCCTCATAGTTTTAATTCTGTAGAAGATTTTTGGAAAAATGATATGTTAGAGAAAATTTCGCTGCGTGACAGAAATCATTTTTTTAACATAATTTCTAGACAAAAATGTTTAATAAGTTTATTTTTCTATATAGTGCAATAACTAAGCTATTCACCAGCATTTTTTTCTGAGGCAAATTAATTTTGTAGAGGATTTTCTAAAAAAAATTGTAAAGAAAATTTCGCCACGCACTACAAAACATTTTGTAACACAGTTATTAGACAAAAATGTTTTACAAATTTATTATTCTATATAGAAAAATAACTGGACTATTTAATGTTATTTTTTTATGGGGCAAATTTTGATAGTTTTAATTCTGTAGAGGATTTTAGAAAAAAAAAAGATAAAGAAAATTCGCCACGCAATAAAAATATTTTTTTTAACATAATTACTAGACAAAGATGTTTGATAAGTTTATCATTCTATATAATGGAATAACTGGGCTATTTACAGTTATTTTTTTCCTGAGGCAAATCTTCATAGCTTTAATTCTGTAGAGGATTTAAGAAAAAAAAATGGAAGAAAAAAATTTCGCCACGCGACACAAAAAAATATTTTTTAGCTAGTTACTAGACAAAAATGTTTAACAAGTTTATTATTCTGTATAGGGGAATGACTGGGCTATTCACCGATATTTTTTTTCTGGAGCAAATCTTCATAGTTTTAATTACATAGTAGTTTATTTCAATTTACTGCTTCAATTCTACAAAACAAAAAAAATATTTATTTGAAATTCATATTTTATCTAATTATTTCATAAACTATAGTATCTACAAAAACCATTGCTTGATTAAATCTGTTGTTAAGAACATTACCTACCATATGACAGTTTATTTGTTTAAATCGAACAAGTGGTTATTGAGAAATTAGCCAAACTCTGATAACCTAGTTTTGCACCTTTTCCCTCCCCCCCCCCCTCCCCCCTCCACCACTTTATAATGCGACAACCGCTATATTATTGTTCTGGAGATCATGCTGAAGACAATGATACCAGTTGTCGGTAGAGCACTTGCTTGTCCGACGGGATTTCAATTTTGAAGGCCTGGCCTCTCCTCTATACCACAGAATATGCTGCATCCAGATATAAAAAAGCACACCAATATTAACGTGGAGCTCTCAGACAATGGCAAACAAGAGGCGGGACGTTACGCAGCTGCCAGAATAAATGTATTGAGCATTGCAAATCCGAATCACTTGCAGACGCATTGTTTGAGATGGCCTTGATGAAAAATTGCCATTTCGAAACCTCATCGCTCGTGAGACTCACAAAACTTACATTGCAAACTCGCTGCGATGAAAACAGCAGACATAAGGTAAACACATACCTACTTCGCAAAATTGGCACATCTGGAAATTCTATTACATGTTTAACCCGTATCAGATCTGTAGTATCGGGTATCTTGGAGAACTAATTGGATTTGCGGCGAGGTTAGTACATTTTGTTCGGTCTTTCAACGTTTCCCCAGCTAGACGTCTCGCTCTTCGAATTTAATTTTTATCAGAGCTATACTTAGCTGTGGCTAGTGCCGACGGCGTAATATAATAGGAAAAGTTTCATTTGGCTAATTAAAAATAAGCCACCCTGGGGAACAATCCCGATTTATAGTCGTTATTCAACCTTTGGCTTTGTTTGTTATTTTACGTTGAAAAGCTCGTTAGTCAATATTTTGTTTGGCAGATAAATTCAATGCACAATGGAATATTGCGTTGACAATTTAATGTGAATAACTTTCATTTGTTTATTAAAGAAATCTTCGGAGTTTGTCCAGATTTTAGCAGATAAAAGATACCGAAAAGCTATGGATGTACCCCATTCGAGTTTCATTTCTGAGAAAGAAGTTTATTATTATTTCCTCGGGCTACTACGATTGTTATCTTTTTAGTGCGTAACATATCCGGTGCTAAAACTGCAGGTGATTGTTTAATTATGTTTTGTTTTAATCACTTCCTGGCAGTTCGGCGGCGCAGTAAAAGCGCACTCGGGAGGGTAGCGCCCCATGCAGCTCTTTAATTATGGCGTCACCTTCAATTCGGGAAGTTTTAATGTGTGTACGTTCGTTCTGCGGGAAGCCGAGTGCTAACGACGCTTCGAGCACTCTTATTTCTCTCGTCTACTTCAAACGAGCTCTTTCGCTCTTGTTGTTTGAACAGCGAAACAACGGAACAGAACCGCGATTAAATTTGTACGGGAAATAGTAACTTTGCGCATCACACTACACTTTTCCGTGTATTTGTTCGTCTTCCCAGTTCAATTAAACTTTAGAGTTTACACCCGAGTCTAAAGTACGCTTCGCGGAAGCATCGAAGCTGTCACGGCGGCGGGACCATTTCGAGACCACTGAGTCGACTTTACCGGCTGCCAAGTTTCCCCGCACTATGTAAATTCAGCCGACGTAATTAGAGGAAGCTACTATCGTCTACTTCAGTTAAATGGCCCAGTCTGCTCGTGTTAACTGACTTGAGGCTGGAGCGCAGAGCTTTCTGCTGTAATAGTTCGAGTGTGGCTGCCGTTATATTGTAGACAGCGCGGTAATGGCCGTACCTCGAGTCGTCAGAAAGTTTATGTGTCGGTTTAGTACCTCGCCCAGTCATCGTAGACGACGACTGTAAAAGGCCACGATTGCGAGACAAAGCGTGATCGGATTGAGTAAATAAATAGTCTGCGTCGGAGTGCTCATCAATCTTGCAGTACAAAAGTAAATTGTGCAAGTTGCCGCGCTCCGTCGTCGCAGCGGGTTCGTCGCCCGCAACCACGAACCTCACTAAACTTTCGTGAGCGCGACACTTAACAATTTAATTGTCACTCATTAGTCCTAAAGCGTCGACTAGTTCTATTTTAATTAACTCGCTAATTCATAGACGTTTCATTAGCTGAGCGGTTTAGTATTTCATTTTTCAAAGCGTCCAACGATGCTTCGCGATTTAGAACTATCAATCATAGTACGTTGTGTCGAGCGAGCATCTGTTCACAGGGCAGAATCAATCATGTGAGTGAGTACAAGCAGACAGTCTTGGGTCTTCGGAGCCTCATATTTAACACTGTGCGAATCGACGACAAGACTGATGAATGAAAATAATGAAATGTGGAAGCACACATACATTCAGTTTCAGTCCATAATATTTCGTTGCCGGGTTATGGCATAACCGGAATTGATGTTTGTGTTGAAGTAAGATATCGTTGCAGTGTTTGCTATGCCGGATGGCACACCCCCGCTTCCCCCTCGTCCCCCCCGCGTCTCTTGGCAAACTGCACTGCACTATACTGCAAATCATACTGAGTTTGTTTGCGCAGGTCAACGCCCTTGCCGAGTACGTTTTATGTGTTCCTGGTGTCACGACGTCACTCTAATAATAGATAGGAATGCTTAGCATCAATATATGCACATTGGCATGCGCGAGTTCCTTAACTTATGCGTCCCGCATTCTGTTTCATGTGTTCGCCTTGTAAGCAATCAGTTGCAATATTCACATAGTAATGTAACGAATGACAGGCGCAGACCAAACAATGGCGGTGTCCCTATTTCCTAACGAGGAACAAAAGTCTAACCAGTTTCACGCATAGAAATTTGTGTATAGGCGTGGAGCTTTGACAGTTGATAATATGTTTAATTAAGTCGTTTCTCCGTGCCTACGCTGCAACAGTAACTCGTTAAACTTTCATTATTATTCGCTCTCACAAATTGCTCGTACGTGAACGAATTGTGCTCACAATCGATCTCTGCGGCGCCCGTGAGCCTTTGTTTGACTTCGACTCCGAATTCAGCGTAATTGCCTTTCAGCCTTTCATTATTCAACTTTATGCAGTCATTTACTTGCGTTATTACGAAGGGAGAGTTGCTGCGGTAAGTGTCGTGGGTGGATGCATTAATCGTAATATGTAAATGTGGGGATATGAAATATTGAAATTGCGAGCGTGGTTTACAATAACGTCTTTGCTCTAAGATAATGAGTTCGACCCTTGTTCGCTACCTGAAAGTAGCGATACGAAAACGGTAATAACATTCACATTTTTATATGTTTTCCCTTTTGTTTTAGATTGAGGACGAAGGCAACCACGGCAACGACGACACCAGGCTGTTCATCTTGTCGACCCTGGCTGGGCAACATAAGCCGAGGGTGTCCTGTACTCTCTGCAAAGAAACTTTACACGTTTTCGATCGGTATCCTCTAGTCGATGGAACCTTCTTCCTGAGTCCGAGACAGCATACCAGCAGTGCTGTGGAGGTAAATAATCATAACTTACGACGATTAGTCTTATTATAAATGGTATTTGGCTGCTCAATGATCATTTAAACAAATCACCGAAGCAAAACAATGCTTACAAAATGCGCCGGAAGTTAGTAGATAAGATTTCAGAAGTTACGTCTAAGCAAACAATGGGATGCCATTAAATTCAATGTTGATTTTCAGCGTCGCTTTGTTTATTTTGGAATGACGATTTAAGCAGACAAATTACAACTTCTTTGGAAACTTAAATACGATCTCGCAGTTTACTTTTGTGCAAAATACCTTTCCGTCGCAATTCGCAACTCATATGACTGGGCTTCTTGGCTCGCGTATTTGCTTAGTGAATTAGGAGCTCAAATATGCATGTTTGTTTCTAAAATTAACGTAGCTAACCCGTAGTCCCTGAAGCTTTTATATTATGTTTTATTTATTGAGGATTAAGAGCAGATATTAGTGTTTTAAAAGTATTTTTTTGTTTTGTAAGAAACTGGGTGAAATAAATTTTCTTCTCAGCAGTCTTGTTGAGTTTTATACCTCAATTTAAGTTGAAATAGTCATGTAGTGTTTTGTTTCTTCTAATTATGTTTTTTCAATTTAGCGTAACCGCTCACGGGCGACTTTTTGTAGCTGCGATAATCGCGGCGTTAATCGCGGCGATCATCGCCCGCGAAATGACACGACAAAGGTTTTACTTAGCCAGCGACAAAAAAACGCCGAGATTAACGCCGCGTTTATCGCAGCTACAAAAAGTAGCTTGTGGGTGTTTACGTATAGAACTCCGTATGTTCTATTCTCAGCGACAAAAAATCGCTCAGCGATTAATCGCCCGTTAGCGGGGACGTTTATCCTCTTTCAATAACAATAATTTATCGATGGTATCCTTGTCTTGCTAATCAGTCTAATCACACACCAGCTCAATGGTTTTGTTGGCATTTCATCTTTTCATTTATTTTTTCTTCTTTGGCCAGGTCAAAGTGGAAGGCCGTACCCAATACCTGACGTGCGTGTGTATGGGTTGCCTGGAACGGTGCGATCCGGAGAGGACCATCCGCTGTCGGTTCTGTGGCCAGAAGTGGGATGGCTCGTCTCTTGTACTTGGCACCATGTACTCTTACGACATCTTCATGGCGACACCCTGCTGTCCGGAGAGATTGAAGGTTGGTCCGGTTTCCTTTTATGTGTGATGGCTATGGTGATTGGTGTGGCTTGGTGGAATTTATTGAAAAAGACTAATGTACAGAAATTAATCACGAAGAAAAGAAACGTTTTGTTTTGACATGGGTATTTTAAGTTTATCTGTGCCATAGTATAGATTGTCGTCTTTCTCTTGTCTACAGTGCAACAGCTGCTACAAGCCCCTTCTGCACCCTCAACAGCGGCTAAACTACTCGGACTACTCGCATCCAGTAACGTGCCCGCATTGCCGCGTGCTCGACACGCACTTCGTCAAACCCCTCGCCTACTGTTTCACAAAGAGGACTTTCCCGCTGTTCCAGCAGTGGCCATAACAGACGGCGGTGCCGGGGACCTCCCCCGGCACCCCCCCTGCCTCCACTGATACGTGGAATTTTGCACCGTCGCCTCCTCGCCGCGCCTCGCCCCCCGCTCTACGTCCCGTCGTCAATACCAGCATGGCGTCCCGAGTGCCAGATACTGAAGAACCTAATAAATACATCACGCCAACTCTCGCCAGCATCACTGAGTCGCTCAACCTTCTCGGGTTAAGTCCAGAGACGCTAGCGATGAGCTTGGGAGAGTCACTCGCCGAGAGATACCTCGCTGCGCTCAGGCCTAAGCAGCCCGAGCGCCCTCTGCCGACGATCGGCGGCTGCGGCCGACCGCGGCCGACTCCTCTCGCTGAACCTTCGCATCTTCAGTTGTTTTCAAACGATTTCATCGACTATTTGAACCAAATCGCATAATTGGCGGTGCATAAAAGACTTTTCTCGTGAACTTTTAAGTGCGTTCCAAGGACGTTAGGAATAATTTCTGTTAAATTAAGTTGGTATTATTGAAAATAATTTTATCTGTCGGTTTAGATCGTACTATTGATTTTATTTTAATTTTATTCTGCACTTTGTTGATTAGATGTTGATTTTATCGGAAATAATAAATTAGCGATGAAACGTAAAGCCAGAAATTGCATTTTTGTTTTGTCGATTGCATCATAAACCGGTGTGGAATCCTTTAGAAGGATTGATGGAGAGGATTTTTTAAAATTATTGATTACCTTCGATTTCAGTGATACTGATAACCCTATCTGATAGGGGTTTGAGTGGTGTGTTGTTTAGTTCAATTTAGTTTATTAGTTATGTTTTATTTTAGCAAAATTTTAAACCTAACTTAAGTGTTATACAATATTTTCGTAGGTTTATTGCGAACTTTTATTTCCTCCCACCAAATGGCACTTTATATGTGTAAGGGACTTCTACTTGAAGATGCCATGTTAGTTTATTATCTCTTATATCAGTTTCATTTAATTAATATAATTTACACATAATTTAATCAACAATAATAATGGTAGAGGATTTTAAGTGTAAGTCATTGCTGTGTCACCAATAATATGATTAGCTTGTCTATATTATATCTATTACAATTACGGTAAGGTTATTATCTTAAAATTGTTACTTTTTGTTTTGTTCTATTTATTTATTCTCAGTGATTAGCGGGACTTGTTCTAAGGATACTTATCGAGGAATCGAGTTATAATGTTTCAAAATTGTGCCATATCAAACAAAAGAGTATTGTTTATTTGTTTTGTGGGCGTAAATTATCAAAATTTATGTACAAAACTAATCATTGAGACTTTTGTTTAATTTAAAAACACTGAAAGCGAGAAACTTTCACATTTTTGTTAAAACTTTGGCTAAATAGTCTAGAATTAAGGGTTTTCTTATAATTATCATGAATGTCTATTTATTTCTAAGTGGATAGCGCTTTGACATTTAATAAGCGTTTTTAAGTGATGTGCACTACTCTTAACTGTTTAATGTTAACTTTTTAGATAAGGTTTTTTATACATTTGATACTTATTACTCGCAAAGTGATTAAAAGTGATAAACATTAGTTATTAGTGCGTGTTTAGTGATAACCAGTGGTGCGGATAGCTAGGCGCATACGAACCAAATTGTTTACTAGCGTAAAGTGATACGGGCGGATTTATTCGCTAATTATTAGGCAATAATTCTTATCAAGACTTGACACTTTTGTAGGTAATTTTTGCATTGTCCTTCTAAATCGTACTGCCATTAACTAAAATTTTGGGGATTAATGTGCTCTGTGCCATCTCTGTGAAAAAAAAAAGATTCGTAATGGCCGTTCAAATCAAAATGGGAGTTTTTGGCGCCATTTTGTCGAGTTCGGTTTGGTGACTATTTTAATTATTCGCAAATTGATTCATTCTGAATATTGTGTCTTAAAATTCGTGCAGTTTTGTGGTACAAGTATCTACGCAACTGAACAATACGTGGAAATAGGCGCGATCTTGGTTGTGTGAAGCCGAGACTTTGATTGTAGTGGTGGCTACCTCGGCAGAACTTACTGAGTAAACTGTCTTGATATACTTGGTGCCAAATGCTCCAAGCAGCATTGAAATGCGATGCATCCGCATTCTAATGTAAACTGAAACAATCTAACACTGAACTATTCAACACTTGACACTGGCAAAAATTACTCCCGAAAAAGGAGAGTAGATTGCCAAACCAAAAATAAGAAGAAGAAGAAATCAAAATGGCGCGTAAAAGCGTGTGAATTTTTGATGGGTCCAAAGTTAAATGTTAAATAAAAAACGTTTCAGAATACAAGCAACGATAAATCAATCGCAAAGAAAAACAAAAAGACGTTATTAATGAATTGGTTTGCCATAAAAGGATGTGTGTCAAGGTGTGCGTCCGAGCACATCAATCCCTGTTCTCTTTTGGACTGACTTGGTCACGTTCGTATGTGTTGTATAGTACGTAGGTTCATCATCGTACGCCGCATCGTCATCACTGTCATCCGCATCACTCCTCATTATCATCACATCATCATCGGCACTGTTTGAGTGGAGACGGCTGCTGGCTTCTATGCCCATTGGTATGCATGCAAACTAAACGATTAAATACAAGCGCATCACATTAATGATACCAGATATCATGAAAATCGCGACACGTTTATAACAAGCTTCATGATCTGTGGACAATGCGATTAAATTGATAAATAGATAGTATCCGCTGCAACTTCACTTAAGAATGTATGGCAAACAGTCAATTTTACAGATTAAAATACTTCGTTTTGTACCGCACAAGCGCTCTGAAATTAGTCACTTTTGGTGTCAGTTAAATTAATCGCATTGTGTGTTTCTCAATTTTTTCTCCTAACTTTGAAACTAATTTGTATTGTCTCCAATAAAGACAATGGCAATGGGGAATGTCCGAAAAAAATCAAATTAGCTGAATATTTTTTTTTATAGGTAGGAATAAGCTCTCTTAGTAATAGAAAAAAGTTTCAGAATTTTTGGTTGCGTAAAACTTTTTTAAATAATTAAAGTCTCTTCGACTTCACAAATGTACGAAAGTAACAGCAGAATGGAGATTATACCTTTGCCACCACCTGCCACAACCACAACAAGTATTAGGAAAAAAAAGTTTTGACATTTCTTTTTTTTTAATGCCGTTTTGTGGTTGTGGCAAAGGTATAAATTCCATTCTGCTGTTACTTTCGGACATTTGTGAAGTCGAAGAGACTTTCATTTTTTTTAAATTCTTTTACGGAACCGAAAATTCTGAAAGTTTTTCCTATTACTAAGGAAGCTTATTCCTACCTATAAAAAAATAATCAGCCAATTTTTATCGGACATTCCCCATTATACCACTAGGTTACTATTAAGTACCTAACCAAAAAAAATATGATGCTTATAAATCTATATAAACTTGTTCCATTTGGGCCATAGCAGTCGGTAGTCTTGTGTGGTTGTAATACCTCATAAAATATATTTTAATTATTATCCTTCGCTTCGAAATTACTATAAGGATGAATCTATCACATTATATTTATCTAATTCCCTAAACATAGCATGACGTCATATTATTGTAAATATGCCGATCTTCTACTAATCGCAGATGCTTATCGGAAATGTTTAATAAGATATATTCCATATTTCTAGTTTAGCCATAAATCGATAGTACATAATTTCAACAATATCAAAGAAACCCTACTTATTTTAATCATACCGGCCGAATTGTGGTGACATTTCATATGTTATTCAATTTTAATTTTATCGAAGTTTGCTCGTTCGAATATAGAATTATATTTAAAAGTTTAATGTACATTTATCAAAATGTATAATTAATTACTCAATAAAGTATTTGAAAAATAAAAATAACGAGCTGTTGTTGGTATATTTAGAAAAATATTAATGAACCAGATCATCTGATGGTGACCATGTACAAATGAGAAGTGAAGTGTCACTGCAATTTGGTCACTAGTGAAAGCGACACAAATTATAATGTCATATTGTTTAATAGTCAAATACAGAGCCATCTACGTAGATTTATAATCATATAACTTGTTTAAAATGACTATAGACTTAACAGTCATTTTATAATCCGGTACAAACACAAAATAATTGACACTATTTTGGAAACTATATCAGTCCTCCGACGCACCAGTAAGGCTGTTTATTTACTATTTTATAGATTTCAATATTAAAGAAAATAGTGAATTATAGTAAGATCATTGTGGCTCCTGAAATTAATCTTTCGGTTATAGAGAACTGCCAATCATTAAGTTGCATAGTACAACTTAACACGGTATGTATATTTAAAAAAAAATGTATTATATCACAAAACCAAATAACTATTAAAATATTACGAAGAAATCTACCATTTCAGATTAGATTTCTTGACAAGCCAATCTTTTAATTCCAATCCAATAACGAAAAATTATGCTATTGGATTCCCCAGAATTCTTATTTTCCAACCAATTAAAAAGGTTTGCCAAGAAATATTTACCAATAAAGTTTAGAACTTCATTTTCCAAACTTTTTTTAAAGAAACTTCGTCATTTTTATCTTCTTGACAAAAACAAATACCAAACGCTTTTAAAGGTTGTATAGGTTAAATAGAGGACAAAAAAGGCACCCGTTAATTTCGGTTCTTCCTCCTAACAAACTAACGATATTATCAGAACGTGTGTTTAATTATTCATATATTTTAGTCAGTTATTGTTCAGTTTTGATAAATGTAATTACACAAACGTTGCCAACTTTCTAAGTTTATTTGCACATATTTGTTGAATTTATGTAATTAATAATAATTTATTTAGACACCGACATTCGAATTTCTTCATGTTGAATTTTAATGTAATTTAGTGAATTGCTTAAAAGTACAAAGAAACGATTTGTTACTTTTGCAAATTTTATAAAGTAAATCAAATACATATTAAAGGTAACACTGATGTAGGTAATCTTTACGAAATAGTTGCTGTAACATATTCCTAATGTAACCCGCAATTGTTTCAATACACAAATGGATAGCCCGTTTTGTAAAGAAATTTCGTTTTAGTTCGTTAAAATTTAGGAGCGAAAATTGTTATTTATTATAAAGAAGCTATATCTTGTATCGGTTTTTTTGAATATGTAACATAACCTATTTTATCAAATGTATTAGTGATCTGTAGAAGCACAGTAGATTTATCATCGTCGGCATAATATTCGTTGATCTATAGGTATTGTGTCTCGCTTTGAATAGGTTAATCTAATATTTTTTTCCATAGTAGCTCTTATTTAGAAACGTAGGATTTCCTTTGATATAACGAGTGAATGGGATGGATGCATGTGATCACACTAAACATTAGTTTTAGTCATATTATTTTCATTATACTTGCTATTGCCGCCTAGTAAGGTGAATGTGAACATTCTGGTCATAGCGGCTGCGTCCTCGCAGCTATGGAGTTAGGGTATGTACGTCAAGTTAAAAAAAAAATCGTGATAAATTCTAGTGTAACGAAACGCAATCGGTGTCTAGCCTGCCATTATCACTGCCGGCTATGAATACTACATTTTTAGCCGTACTAGAGTCTCCGTCATGCTAAATTCAACCGTGGAGCCCTTTCTATAGCAATAACGTTTAATCAAACAAACCTTTTTTACTACACCAGTGAATTAAATCAGACTTTTGTACGTAGAAATCTAAGTAGATAGGATAACAAAATTGAAAAGGGTCACAGTTAGGAGAGTTTTTGTAACGCACTTCAAATCGAAAAAGGCTAACATGGAGACCTGATTGTGACACGAGAAGGCTTATAAAGCCGACAAAATGAAAGGCAGGTGAGAGTGGGACATTCAATATCCACACAAACCCAGCGTCCATAAACTTAACGCTCAAAATTACCAAACGCGTTGGCTGATTCTAGTATACGGCTGTAATTGGTTAGTGAAAGATGCAAAACAAAAGTGTTAATTATATTTTGATACTCGATGTTTTCTACACTAAGGTAGTAAGTTCGTGTAAATTTTTCGTGTTAACTCTTGTAGATAGAGTTGCGTCGCCGTCTATCGCATTTAATAGTTGCAACGGACCAGTTCTGTAGCGCAGCGCTGTATACAATCTTAATAATCCATTTCACTTTAATAGACTGAATTTGTAAGATAAACCCCGATATTTCTATCTCTGACTTACAAATGCGAAGGAAGTGTAAAAGGTGATATCATTTATTAGCAAACTAAGTCCAGGCGACTTGCTAGCCGATATCTGCGTAGGTCGTGAACGAAGCCAAGACACTCGTTTCGAATATTCGATTAGCTCGCATAACGACCGGAGAAGCCAACAATTAATTGGTGATAAATCTTACGAATTGGTTAAAGATAATAATTAAGTTATTGCGTGGCAATTAGAGTAACGATTTTTACTACATAATGCGCGGGGTGTATCAGGGTATGAGTGTCATAATTTTTTAAACTTAAAACTTTTGTACTTTCGTAACGATAAAAAGTAATTTAGTGTTAACATTTTTCTATTAATAATGTATAATGTAAACATCAAGTAATATACATTTTTTTACTGGAAGTGTAGATGTAGTATTTTTGTAAGATGAAAACCGAGCCTCGGGCTCATACGTGTATCACAGCGATAAAAGATATTGTGTAAGAATATTTGTTCGTCCAATTTTGAGGAGTAATCTTGGTTTGCGTAATTTTCAGATAAAACATAAATGAAATAATAATGGCATCAGTCAAATCTACATAATTAGTGTTGCACAAGATTCCTTCTCGATATTAGGCATTCAAAATTTGAGGTCATTATTATATTTAGGCTTAGTAACTTTAACTGTCTATGCATTTTCTAATTGATCAAATGCTTTGTAAGTCGTTTCAACTTTTGAACTATTGGTTCCAATTATCTTGCTCTTTTTAGTTTCGTCTAACCCGAGTTATTCGTTTGTTCTTTTACTCACATCGTCGCGATTACTTATAAAGTGATCGTTATATATTATAACAACATTTTCAAATAAAAGATGAGATTAAGTTAAATTCACCTATTCAAAAAAAGTTTGAAAGTATCTACAAGGCATTTTCATGTTAAAAAAAGTATGTTTGGATGAATGAATATCTTTTGTGTTATGTTCTGAAATATTCCTTATTTCATGTGTAGATACACTGGTTGTCAAACCACAATAATAATTACTTAGTTTGAGTGTGGTCGTGTCAAGTTTTTATATTTTGATCTCTTTTAGTTTATTTACAATTTGCTGAAATATGGTTGGATAGCTATCACGGAAATGATGTCAGAAGCTCAGAAGGAAAATGACATAATAATGATTAGTTAAGTAACATTATAAGTGCTTGAAATAATCTTAAGGTTTAAGTATAAGTATTCACTACTAAATACTACACCATTTTGGAAATTGATATTATTTTTTAAATCTTCTATACGTCAGCGTATATTTTTGTACATTCACGATGGATGCGTAAGGAATTGGCACTAATGTTTAGAATAAGAATATTTCTGGTTATGTCAAAGAAGAAAAAAGTTCCATTTTGTAACGATTTAAAAAATATAAAAGAAAGCTATTAATTTGTAACGATAGTGAGCGTTGTATTGTCTATTTTGTAATGTTGGTAAAGCATGACTAGCTATAAGGTTGTTTCAGAAAATTGTAATAAAACTGTGGAGGCGAAAAAAAAATATGTTATATTTTATACGGATACTGATATTGCGCCCGCGGGCGACGTGTTACTTTACGAATGTAGCTTGTAAGTTTACTCTTTAAAAGAGTTTTCGCAGGTAGTAGTTTTAGTAAGCTTAGTGTTTTTTATACCGGCTTGATGTTGTGACATTTATTATTAATATGATATCGATAACGCAGAAATACGGAACATGCGGTCAACACTGATCAGTATAGCAGAATGTGTAGTGGGTATAGAGGTTGGGTTTAGTTTTCGTTTTTGTCGGACGTCGACGGGCAGCATTCCTGCAGTTTTGTGATCCTTACCAAAGCGTTGCTGTTCGCAAGCATATCATTTTAATACGACGCTAGATACGTTTTCGGTACAAAAACTTAGCGAAGTTTTTTATTCGATTAATAATCATATTGTTAGACAAATCCGTTGTCAGTTTTGTAGTGGACAGTCGATAGAGATCTCCGATTGTTAAAGCCGTTTCTAGTCGATTCCATCGGCTTAGCTTAGTTGAAAACTTAATATCTGTCACACCGGCTAGTCCCATTACATCTCTGGCGATGAACCTGAATTATTTCAGTTATTTAGCAGAATTATATTATTGTCTAGTATTTCCGATTATGTTACGTTTTATATTGCTTATATTATATATTATGAATACAATGTTTATTAAGTATTTAATATTCATTTTGATGAGGACCTAGTCGATTCTCTATATATCACATCTCCCAAAGTACAAATTCCTTGTTGTTTAGTCCAATTTTGTTTGACTGTTAATGAATGAAAATTATTTTAATGAGCGTCGTGTTCGCGACATCCACTACGCGATGATGGAAATTATCTTTTCCTCTTACACACAAGCGTTCTTCGAAAAGCTTTGTCCCTTTCTGATTCCTTACAAATGATAATGACAGAGATATCCGAAATTTGTTTTCGGAGTACGTTTGTGCGTATTAGGACTTGTGTGCGACACGATTTTAACACTAACGACCGTTAATTGTCTGGTCTAGTATATGGTTTATTAATTACTCGTAACAAGTGTATCGGTGAAATACTTCTTTACCATTAAATTGTAGAGCATAATTTTTGCTAAGAAAGCGCGCGGTTCCAATAACTATAAAATGTCAAAGTCAAATTAATAATCAAATTATCATAAGAATTCAATGCTCTATTGATTGAAAAATAGCTGATGAAATCGCTTAAATTAGAGACTGACAAATATAGCAAAAGGTAATAAAATATCTTCGTATAACGTGATATAACGTAATATAGCTATATTGATTCTAAATACAGTTTTCTAAAAACAATAAAAAATATTTTTCGTACCTGGATTATTATTCTGAGCGATTATCAGCTGTTTTTGATATCAAAATCAAAATATTTAATAAGTACGTTTTTTATTGGAGCTTGCCTTTTTCGGAATTATGCTAAAATTTCATGGTTCTAATTGTCATTAGATAATAGTTGAAATAAAACCATTGCCTATTTTTTATTATCTGTGTGCCGATAAGGCATTTACAATTTATGTTAGCAGCTTTTAATTAAGTTTAAACTACTTAGAGTATTTTTTTATTAATTTACCTATTTTAGTTAATGCACAATATTATAACCCAATACTTAGTATGTTCCATTTTTCTTAACTAATTATTTCATACAATTTTCAGATAGAATAAGTACCTACTTACTTTAAAGAGTAAAATTGTTCTCAGAATATTATGTTTCATGTTTTTTTCTTATTACCATTATATAAGTTATACGTAATCGCCTACTACACATTATTCAGATGGATTAACATTGGCATATATTTCAAATGACACTACCTATACCTACGATGAATACAATGAAACCTTTATAAAAATAAAAATATGAAATAATACCAACTGTTTTATTTATTCCCCTTAATAGGTTGTTTATTCTGAATATCCCAAAAGTACTATAGAGAGCATCATTTTAATTTATTCTTGACCACCAAGAAAACTTTTTTTTATTCCTAGAGGAGGCGAACGTAATTAAACTGTGGTAATGGCTAGTTATCACTATCTTTTGATCTTAGCTATTAGAGAGTAGAGGTATAATTCAAAAAGGGAATAATATCCTGGCTAGGTGTTATGGTTCACTTTATACTTTTGCCTGTCCCTGCCAAAATGAAGGTTTGCTTTGGCATAGACCATTTAAATCGCTTATATCTTTTTGTCCCCTTTGGGACGAACTCCGACAAATTTGGGACAAATTGACCATGTTTTGTTTTTCATACATCTTGAGGTTAAGTTTAGCAAAAGCTGCTAACTTCTGTAAGTTCTGTAGGTCACGTGTTAGGAAAAATCTTTGGTTTGCAGGAAGATAGTTAATTTATTTTATTATTTTAACATTTCAGTCTCATACACGTTGTCAGGCGTACAGAAAATAACATAGGGTACCTACCTAGTCTACCTACCTTTCATCCAGAAAAAAAGACTTCCCAAAGGATAGACAAATAATTGTCCACGCAGACGAAGTCGCGGGCTAGAACCTTTTCACATTTTATGATTAAGAATAAGTATGTGCTCTGATGGGTAGGTATGTGTTACAATACCGAAGTAGAAAAGACCGAATTTTACAAAACCTATGGACGAAATCCCGAAAATTAAAAGGCCGTTAATTTGTCAAAGTTTGTCACCAAGAACCAGAGTTTGTCGATCTTGCGTTTAGGAGATATGTGAGGATACGCTTACGACCTTTCGTTCTCGAGATCCAGGTAGAAAGGTCTCTATAGCTTATCCCCACATATCTCCTAAACGCAAAATCGACAAACTCTGGTTCTTGGCGACAAACTCCTACAAATTAACGGCTACACACTCAAGTTATCAGATTTTCGCTACGACCTTCCGTTCTCAAGATCCAGGTAGAAAGGTCTCCACAGCGTATCCTCGCATATCTCCTAAACGCAAGACCGACAAACTCTGGGTCTTGGTGACAAACTCCGACAAACTACCGGCTACACACACAAAAAATCAGATTTTAGCTGTGACCTTTCGTTTTCGAGATCTGTGTGGCGCAGCTGTAGAGACGTCTTTACAGCTGCGCCACAGATCTCCTAAACGCAAGACCGACAAATTCTGGTTTTTGTGCGACAAACTCCGACAAACTAACGGCTATACATACGAGTAATCAGATTTTCGCTACGACCTTCCGTTTTCGAGATCTGTGTGGCGCAGCTGTAGAGACGTCTCTACAGCTGAGCCACACGTATCTCCTAAACGGAAGACCGACAAACTCTGGTTTTTGGCGACAAACTCCGACAAACTATAGACTTCATCATGGCATAGTCAAAAAGTCAGATTTCAAACTTTTTTTTTGTGGCGCAGCTGTAGTCCGGCACGTGTCTAACGGATATCTATATTTAGAATGTTCGGTATTTTGAAAATAGGTGTTTTATTGTCGATATTTCGGTCGTATGTATTATGAATTGTAGGCATTGTAATGCATACCCGCTCTGATTAGGACTTGCCTACACGTTTATCAACTTCCTCTGGCAATAAAAAGTTATCTGGGACCCGTGGTTATTTTCGTAAAAGTGACTAAGTAAGTAGGTAGTGTTGGTACCCTACCTACGAGTAGAACAACACCATGAATTAAGTTTCACGTTTTTCATAAAGGTAGAAAACTGGAAAATGTAGTTCATGTGTAGGTACCTCAACAGCAGCAATTTTTTTTAAAGAATTTCAAAGTACCTAGACTGCAAAAGATGCTGTCGACTTTGAAATTCCAAACAGCCCCGAATCTCAGCACTATCGGAATCGGCAGCACTACATCTTCTTAATGTGAGTATTAACCAACACGGATTACGTTGATGGTTAATAAATATCGCTACCTTCACTAAAGTAAATAATGGGAGGAACCACCATTCCGTATCTCGCACCCTTGCAAAGGATTACGGGACCTGACTTAAACTCTATTCAAATTCCGGAATAAGCCGTGCCGTTACTAATTTAGAGATAACAGCATCTTCAGCGAACATGCGTTTTGAGAGCATTAAGCGAATTAATTTTCGTCTGAGCGTAAAATATTCCGAAAGGATTAACAGGACAAAGGGAATACCGCAAAAGTACCTAACTAAAATTTAGAATGCATCGAAATATTTTTCTATGCTCTGCACTATTATATTCTGTGGCTCTGCTGCACTCATCGAGATCATCGAGTGCGCATCAAATTCGAATTTGAATCGATGTTTTAATTTGAACTTTTTTGTGGTAGTACCTATGTAAGCGATGATATTATAATTAAAAAGTTTTAAAATTTCACACTTTTAAATGACCATGACCATCAGCCATTTTTTTAATGTCCTCACTGCAGGGGCACGGGCCTTCCTTATGGGTGGATAAGGAGAATGGGCCGTACCACCACGCGAGCCCAGTGCGGATTGGTAGGTGTTAACGACTGCAAATGCAGCCTGGACCAACGGCTTAACGTGCCTTCCGAAGCACGGAGGAGCTCTAGATAATAAATTTTTGGTCAGCCATCCCATGACTGACCCTTGCGAAAGTTGCTTAAGGCTCCGTTATGCGAAATCATTTGTCTCTGTCTTTTTCTTTACGTGTAAAGAGTATGGAAAACAACCTCACTTCTGTAATTTTTCGATGTTTTTCGTTGTTTTTTCATCATTATCTTTAGCACAATAGGGAACATGCATCAATTTTTTTTTTGTATCAAAACAAAAGTATAATGCGTGAGAAAATCAACTGTAATATTAAAACTTTTCTCTTGTGTTTTTTTCTCGTGATATAGTTACTTGAAGTAAGCACGCAGCAGCACCCACCGAAAACGCTCTATATAAAAAGGTCAACATTTGTGACGTCACTCATGTCACGTTTCAGTGCATTAGTATGGAGTTAGCCAAGAATTTTCAAATATCTCCCTAAATATTGCGTTTAAGTACATATGTGTCATACAAAATATTATTTCTTATTTCATGTTCTATCCGACTGCTAAGTGCATTATATCCGAAAACGAAAAAAAATTTCGTTATTTTCCCTTGTGTGATAATACTAAAGTAATACATTTTATTTTTTATTTTTCTGTTCCATCATGTTTTTATACGTGTCCACAGCGATCAAGCTCAAATTTATCAAAATTGGTGACTTATGCATGTTCCCTATTATCTTTCTTGAAAAAAAGTTATTGGAGCAACTGCACAGTACCTACGTTAGAGTATATTTTGATGTAGAATTCAATACGTTTACGCTATTATTTACGACAAAAATATGGCCCGCGAGAAGCGCTTTTGATGATATTCTGATATTTTTTTACAATCATTTGTGAGGTTTATACGCAATTTAATGTTTGTAGCCTAGCCACTAGATAAACTCTTTAGCTTGTCGTATGATTTTTTTGGTGGCTACCAGTTTACGTTTTCTATATAAAAATATGGCCCGCGTAAACCATGTTTTCCTATTACCGCCCCTTAATCTCCGCAATCGAAGGACCAGGCACTAAACCACTGTGCCACCGACCTCCACACTCAATACTTAAGTATAATCAATACACTACACCTTAGGTACCTAACTCAATTATCACATTTCACGCTGTTCCTCTGGGCCTTCAAGTCTAGTCCAGAACGTCCTTGACCCAGGGGCGGATCCAGGATTCAAGTTTGGGGGGGGGGGGGGGGCTCGGAGCCTCGGGTCTAGGGTTACCTTACATAGATATCTACAAATATGATTTTTTTTAGATATCTAAGGATGGGAGGATGCCTTAGGATGCACTGCACAAGTAGGTACATATCTATTACCGAAGTCGGTCTTTGAGCAGAAAATATTTATTAGTTGATTTGAAAAAAGAATTGTCATAAAAAAACTTAAATTCTACAATTTACTTAAAATAATTAAGAAATATAGTTTTTTTATGATAATTCAAAATATTATTTTATCAAAATCTCTACTTCCTAATGAACAAATAGTTTAACACAAAATATTAGTCATTGGAAATCAAAATACGCGTAATTTCGCGTTGTGGAATTTGACAGTGACCACAACGCGTTGTGATTGTGAGCAGTTATATCGCTCAATTAGCGATTTCGGTCTTTGAGCCTAACACATACACATAAATTGATAACCTCCTCCTTTTAAAATTTTGAAGTCGGTTAAAAATAGCTTAATTATTCAAGGAGTTTAATTCATGCTTATGAGAGATGCTCACCCCCATCAAAGAAATAAATCCAGCAAGGTGAAACATTTATTTCCATCCTACACTGTAAACAATGCTATTAAACAATGTACAACTGATGTGACTAATTTCAGAGGGCTTGCGGTATAAAACGACGTATTTTAATCTGTAAAATTTTCTCTTTTCCAAACATTCTCGAGTGAAGATGCAGCGGATCACGGTCTATTGTCAATTTAATCGCTTTGTATACCTATGCAATCAATTAAGTTTCGAGATTAGATTCTACTGCTGTCTATAGGAGGACCCATATTTCCATAGTGACCTATTCAAGCAACTGTAACTTCGGACATAATAATAACCACATAATAGCTTTAAGTACAGCTTTAAGTTATTTCCATAGTAACTTTCTAAGTGACCAGTTTTGATGCGATTAATGGATCCTACTGTTAATCTTATATGGTCAGTTTGCGTTTAATCAGTTCCTTAGTTGTCAAAGTTTGAAGTTTATATGTAAGTAGCCACGCATTATTATTGTAATAGGTAATTATTGTAGGTACCCAAATAAAATCTTGGAGCAACTTAGATCATTGTCTTCGATGTAGAGATAGAATGTAGAGTAACGTAGTCCGTAAGGGTTTGTTAAAGGTTCCTAAGATTATAACAACTAGGATTATCCATAGTACATAGTATAGTAAATGACTAGATTAGGTAGGATTACGAAAACATTTTGCCCTTACTACGGTAACGGGATTCGTAAGAAAGTTCCTCATTTGTGGATTTAGCAGGCACGTCTCTATGGACCAATAGGATTAAACGCCTACAAGAGAAAAAAATAAGAGCTTTTGGTTATTATGTAAATATCTACTAAAAGTCGTTGTTTCAAGAGATTTCTTACAAATTGTCTTACGTTTGTATGAGTTCTGAGTAGTTCCGAAGCCTACAAAATATTCCATCAGCATTACGTATTAGTATAGGGTCATTTCGTAACACATTGTATAAATAATAAAGATGAGTTTATAGAAATTTGAGAAGCATAAAGTGGACGGTAGTAAAACGGGCGTACCGCAAGGGACACCTCTAAGCCCTTTTATCTATTTCTACAGAAAACATAAAATGCTTTTATTGCATAGCGTTCGTTGCGTATGTAATTCAGTACGTTTTATGCACTCACCCCCCCTTCCCCCCCTTCGTCTATGTTTACTGACTTGATTGGTTTCGTGCCTTTTTTATTTACTTAAAGTATTGTCAGTTTGAACGTATCTAGAATATTCGACACTAAGTGGTCATTCTTGCGTTTTTACAATATTTTGATGTGCATTGCAATAAAGTTTGAGTGAGTTGGAATCTGAGATTTCTGTATTAAGTAATGAGAAATGTGGTTTATGGCGTCGCCACTCGGCCGTGGTGAATTCAGTATGAAAGAATCGATGTTCAGCAAAATGAAAATAAGAAGATTGAAGATCTTGCGTTAGCTTAGCTCATCCCACATAACATTTTACTTAGTTTTAAATAATACAAGCGGCCGCCCGCGACTTCGTCTGCGTGGAAACGTTTTTTGCTATACCTCGGGAAAAATACATTTTATTGGGAAGAAAGGTACCCTATGTCCTTCTCTGTACCCCTGGCAACGTGTATGCAAAATTTCATGAGGATCGGTTTAGATATTAAGACGTGAAGGCGTAACAAACAAACAAACAAACAAACAAACGGACTTTCACATTTATAATATTAGTAAGGATTTTTTAAAAGACCTAAGATAATTTATTTTTTCTTCTCTTTCACATTTACTAGGAAAATAATTTTCTAGGTCTTAGAGAAAAATCTGAAAAGTTTTCCGTCGAAAGGATACCCTGAAATACAAATAACTAAAAACTACATATGGCCATAAATCTCTAAATGTACTCACGGGCGGCAAAGGCATATATCGTTAACATTTTATGTGCATCAAAAACAAATTCGGCGAAGATTATCGCAAACCGCAGAGTCCGTGTTTATGGTGCGTAACAAGCAATAAAGCGAGGGTGCCATCGGTTACCAATCTCTCTTCACGGCCTACTGTATCCTGATGAACCCCCAAGACTTTATTTTTGTCTATAAAAAAATATACGGGCACGCGTTCGAAGTTACATAGTGTAAAACCGATTAGTAGCATAGGCATGGTACTGATTAAATATCGGTTCTCTGGTTTCCCTGAACTTTCCTATTTCAGGGAAATATTAATAAACTTTTAATTCATTTTCGGTTGAAATAAATAGCAACTACTTACACATTTTTTTTACTGTGAACTGGTACGACCATGAGCTATTTTTTAAGTCCCCACTGCTTGGGCACAGGCCTTCCTTATGGGTGGATAAGGAGGATGGGCCATAGCCCACCATGCGGGCCCAATGTGGATTGGTGGGTGTTAACAACTGCAAATGCAGCTGAGTGGGACCAATGGCTTGACGTACATTTTGAAGCACGGACGAGCTCATTTTTGGTCACCCATCCCATCCCATGACCTAAAGCTTGCTAAAATCGCTGGGCCAAGCGTTAAACCACTGCGCCATCGAACTCTTGGTGAACTGGTATATTTCTTTATTATTATTTTAATTTGGCTGGTTTCACAACTTGTTTATTAATCCACAGGAATTATCCTACATTTTGAGTTTCAAAACAAGGCATCCAAAACAGCATCAAGTGTCCAATGGCACTTTTCTGCCACCAAAGCTTCAACCACTAAGAATTTTATTATTACAGTATCTTGCAACTTATAGAGCCTGGAAACAATATTAATTGCAAGATTAATATTTATTTAGAGTGATTAAAGTTCCAGTTCTCTCGATCTATCACTACGGAGATTAGAGCCAATTTTACCATTATTTTAAACGCGATTAAGCCATTAAACGGGTTTAAGGCTGTCACTGTCATAAAAAAAGAAAAAAATTGCAAATTATATGTAATAAAAAATGCCTCCCAAAATCTTGTATCAATTTTATCAATAAGCTGGTGAAATCGAATTTAAATAAGAAGAGATGAAACTCGACGCTAAAACGTATCTAATTTTAAACTACGAGTGTAATTTAGCCTTGAAATAAATGCATTTTTTAAATTATTACTTTTTAAACTACAACGTGTTAATGAATTAACGCAAATTGAGAAAACTGTTTCTTACGACTATCAAACTGAACAACTTTTACTATGGGACCAACTCTGAAATCGCGAAAAAAAAATCAGCTGCTTCATACATTTATATATTTTCATTATTAATTTTTGCATGAAACATCCGATTTTTTTTCGCGATTTCAGAGTTGGTCCCATAGTAAAAGTTGTTCAGTTTGATGGTCCGAAGAAACGGTTTTCTCATTTTGCGTTAATTCATTATTAACACGTTGTAGATTACTCTTAACATTTTTTTTTACATTTAGTGAAATTGGCTCTAAGGCCCGTATTTAAAAACCGCTCTCAATGTTGAGAGCTATCTTGAGGTAATATTTGAGGTGCTCTTCTTATAGGAACAGCATCTCAGGGATGATCTCAAGATAGCTCTCAATGTTTAGAACGGTTTAAAAATTTGGGCCTTAGTTAGTCTACTGCCAACACGTACTAGATTAGGTAGATACTTTAAATAAGATGAGCAATTCTGATCGGCACGTCGCTTGGTCAGCGAATGTAATGAGTCGTAAAGGACGTCGGTGTAAAACACTGTGGCCCTCGTAAAGGACCTTTGTAGTCTTACAAGAGCTAACGTAATATATAGGGCACAGTAACGACCCTAATAAGAGCTTTAGGAAGCTGTTCTATTACTTTTTCATGTTCAATAGTTTGAGTTATTCTGGTTGTTACTTTTTGGGTGTCATATTTAGCAGGGTTTGACCAAAATTAAAGACATAATAATTATCGTTTTATTTGTATTGATTGATACGGTACAGACGTATTATTTTTACACAAAAATAAAATGCAAAGAACAAATGAATACGTTTGTTTGGGTATAAAATAAAAATAACAGTATCTATGCTAGGTAATAAGATACTGATCTGGAACCTGTCAAACCCTTAGAATTGTTAATTTTCTTTTCGCCTTAAAAGAGATTACAAAAAAAATAAAAGTCAAGTTTGAATAACACAATCACATTGTTTACACTTCTTTATCTGAACCAAATTAATTATTCATCAAACAATGGACACTTCCTAATTCTTTCAGTCAGCTTCCGGGCACAATATTGGTCCGTCCTGTTTTTTTAACAAAGGGTAGGCACATCTTTTTAGGGAGTGTCAAACCCCCGTTGCGTCTAAGAAATTAGTCGAGTCAGGCCCAAATTAAAAAAGAAATCGGGTGCAAGTTAATTTCGAAAGTTTTAATTACGTTTATTTTAGTCATCGAGAGATTTCGGCTTAATTAATTTACAGGAAAATCGGGATTTTTCTGTCCAAATTACCGGGGCTTAATCAAGAAGCGATTTGAATATGTAATATAGTTGACTAGTGGCGCGACCTCGTCTGCGTGGAAAGTTCTTTTGCTGTCCCTCGGGAACAATACTTTTTTCTGGATAAAAGATACCTTATGTCCTTCTATGTAACTTTATTAATCGTAAGCTTATCAACTGACTCTTTTTGTTAACATTGTGTCAATAAATATATTTATTTATTTTATGTACCCCTGACAACGTATAAGTATGTAAAATTTCATGGTGATTGGTTCAGTAGTTAAGATGTGTAGGCGTAACAAACAAACAAACGGACTATAAATTTATAATATTAATAATGATTTATCATGTTTTTGTTTACCTACATTATTTTTCTTATTTGACTCTCAAGTCATGGAATGTCATGATGGTTCAGTGGCTTAGTTTACTTAATAAGGCTTAATCATATTCTGGCCTGGCACGACATCCAGGTAAACAATAACAAAACAACATGTGGGTGTAACATATAAGCAGGTATAAGAAATAGGACAATGTAATTTAGATATATGAATATGAAATTAATTCACGTAGGTATGTACTGATCTAATCCCAACAAATGACGGCATCAAATTGGAGACTGTGATCTCGTTATAATTTTCAACAATAAAACCAAGTATATCGCGTTACGAAAAATAGTTCTGTTAAAATTATTGAAAGCTATGTCTAGGGAGCCTAAGATGAGATAGATTTTAAATGAGAATTCTAAGGCTAAACCGAAGATTTTTAGGTAAATACTGTAACCTAAATGACAACGTAACGGTTTTGGTTTTATCGTTCAGGCGCGATTGGGCCCCAGGAATCGAACCCGTTACATAAAAGCAATGCCAGACATGGCATTGTGTACGTGGATGAAACCTAATTCATTTAATAAATAATTTCTTCTGGGCACAGGTGTAAGTTTTAAAGCGTTTGCGAACATGATTTAAATTCCACGTAAAGACAGCGATTTTTCTAGATTCAGCAAACGCGGTAATAATATTTCACTTTTACGATGTCTGTGGGGCGTTTCAGTCGCGGAACATTTTTTAATGGCCGCATTATCGGAGCAACTCTACAGTTTATGCCTGTGCATAGATAGTTTGAATTATATTGATGTTTTAATATTGGGCTAAAAGTTTGTTTTACTTACGTAACTGTTTTGGATACCACGAAATCAAAAGCATACTAAAACAAATATTTAACAAGTAAAAAGTAATTCACAACAAACATCTAGACTTCTAACAAAACGTTACTCGTTAGAAAACCATCTAATAAACTTAAAAATGATTCTATGGGTATTGCTCTTAACATAGGTATTCTAAATCAAATCCCCCAACCTTTTGCAACTGAGAATAACACCACAACCCACAACAGAACCTTCATTAGCTTAACATTCCGTTTGTTGACGTTAAAAAGATCGTAACATAAACTTTTTCAATTTTCACCTGCAGTTAAAGTCCCGTAAAGTGGAAAAGGCCTCACAAAATAAATATTGTGAGAAGGTTGACGACTCCTGAGGTGCAAATGTAGCGACTTGATAAAAGCGGGAACGGTCCAAAATGCATGTAAACACCTCTTTGCGACAGCTCGGGGACCGAAATGTTAGCGACTGCTGCTTTGCAAATTTAGACATAGGGTATTAGGTACTTATTTTTGGATATTGAAACTGTCAGACTCATAAATTTCAATAAAGACATGTAGAATTTGAAAAGATTATGACTCAAATCGATATTCTAAGAAAAAGCCAAACTAAATACAAAAACAAATTAAATGAAAATATATTTACTAATAAATAATCAATTAAGCTAGGTTTTTTTGCTTTTATTTTATTAAATACCTAACTTTTTTAAAACGGCCATTGTGTTTAGCAAAATATTATTTCCAAACTAATTATAAACCTACGTTGTACGGTCAACAGCGTAAAACAATGTCGTAAGTAATATTTAGGACCAAAAATTAGAACAAACATTTATTAACACACACATTATTTAAACAACAATAATTAATAATTGTATGTCAGATATTATCTACATTTTTCTGTCGGAAGAGGCAGTAAATGACCATTTAGTTAGGTACCTACTCTTTTACTATTAGGTAAGTATTTTTAGTTAGATATATGATAGGTTCAAAGACTGAAATCACTCATAGAGCCAGAAAACAGGTCAAAACGCGTTGTGGTTTACGGCAAAAAATCGACAACGTGAAATTCGTGTCATGGCTCTTATAAAAACACCCGTGACCTGTTGACCACAATCACAGAATGACCATAAAGTGTAATTCGCGTCGTGGTCATTATATCAAACGACCACAACGCGTTGTGACAATGAGGAAAATCCATGACGCGTTCTGAGCACTTGTTGGAGTAGTTGGTGCAACCACAACAAGACTAACAGGTAATTATAGTTTCCAATGACTAATAATTAGTGTTCAACAATTTGCTGGGTATGTATGTACTTAGTAAATTTATCTTTCTTTAATAAATTATAATTTCAATTGTTATAAAAAAAACTCATTATTTGTAAATTGTGGTTATGTTTTTCATGTATTTTTTTCAATTCGACTTAATATGGTTACGAATTTTTAAACACAAAATATTAGTCATTGGAATGGAAACTAAAAGTACCTGTCCTTCGTTTTATGGTTGCACCAAATAGTGCTCAAAACGCGTCATGGCTTTATTCTTCATTGACACAACGCGTTGTGGTAGTTAGATATGATGACCATGGGCCATTTTAGAAAAGCCATAACACGGATTTCGCGTTGTGGAATTTGGCAGTGACCACAACGCGTTGTGAGCGGTTTTTTCGTTCAATGAGCGATTTTCAGCCTAACACCTTGTGTCTTTGAGTCTAACATTCTTTGTGACTTAGGTATAAAATAAAATTGAAAACAACATTCAAACCCGCCAAGCTTAAAAGTAATAACTGATATTGCTGCCTGCTGGCCTTACAAAATTCAATCCGTTAAGAGGTCTTGCTCCTCAGTCTGCATCAGTCAGTTGCATGAAGGCAATCATTCTAATGGCCTCAGATCAAGCTGTCTGACCAAATTACTTCTTTTCAAACTTCATACTCGAATTGAAACGCCCAGACATCCATTAATTTTAATTAATAAAAATATTTGCATTTTATCAATTAAAGTTATAATTTTGAAGTAGGCTGTATGCTCACTCACCCCTTTGTTCGCAAAATATTCTTACATTAGGCGTGTGAAAAAAACAAAAAAAAAACCTGCGCGCCTTATCCAATCATAAATCACATTTTGTTTTTTTCGTATTTGTTGCTGTGTGGTAAATGACTTTGTTTTTTCCTCGCAAATGTGTTGAAAAAAGTCGTATGAAACTCGTGAGTTCTTGCTTATTGCAAACTCGACTGAGTTACGCCCTCGCCTTCGGCTCGGGCTGCAACCCGCAGCCTTGTGTGCAATGAGCAACCTAAGCTAACTTGTCTCATAATGTACTATTACAGCACCTTGGCACAGAATAGGTACTAGTAACTTGTACTGTCTCATTTTCCCCAGTTTTGTATTTAAAAAAATACCTGATTGCATTGTTAGCACCTTTGAAGAAGACAAGAATAAAACTTTCAATATTTGTTGGTATCCTGTAAAAATGAGCAAATAGATTTGCAGAGCTTACTGTCCATTACTTGTTCATTACTGTTGTGACTTAATTACTAAATATCACAAGATAAAACAGAAAATAATAATATGTTTCACTTCTCAACCAACAAGAAACATTTTGTTCCTATCATAAAGTTGGAATCTCACGTATGAACCAACTGATAAAAACTTCACAGACGCTCGAGGCGTTCATTAAAAGCAAATAATTTAGGAATGATAACACTAAGCCAATTATTATGAGAACACCCTGACAGATGTTCGGAATCGGCAAAGTTAAGTGTGAACTTCGGAATTACGGGAGGCACCGTACAACTTTGAATCTTTCCGAGAGTCATTTCCAATTATTGAGAATTATTTCTGCACGGATCACGATCACGATCTGTTGAGTATTTGATACATTATTTACTATCACCATCAACAAACGCCCGCAGCTGGGCAAAGGCCTCCCCAAGGATCTCTGGTGATTATTCCTGCGACCTCCGTATCCAGCGTGTTTCTAAAGATCGATCGATCGATCGTGTTTCGAAGATTCGAAAGATCGAAACACGCTGGATACGGAGGTCGCAGGAATAATCATCAGAGATCCTTGGTGAAGACACCAGATCGTCGGCCCACTTTTTGGGGGCCTACCTACCCACCACAGAGCGTCATCCGATGCGCGGTCGTAGGTAAATATAGGTAGGTATAAGTCTAAGGTATAAGTACACCAACCCAAATCGTGCGTGACCGGTGGTGAGAGAAATTGGTTAATAGCTATAGTATTCTCATTTAAATTATCCAAGATTGGCATCCTAGGCTCGGTAGGCATAGCTTTCAACATTGCGCATGTTTTCACCAACGAGACCAAAAAAATGACTTATGCGCATTAACTGTCACCGCTCAAGATCCGTGCCGAGGCCTGTACCAAATTATTAGAAACGATAAAACAGTAATATGGGATGCTTGAAAACGGTAAAGTTATAGGAGATTTTTTTCGGAAATAATGTGTTAATTATACCTACTTGCGGCTGCATTTGCAGTCGTTAACATCCACCAATCCGCATTGGGCCCGCGTGGTGGGTAATGGCCCGTCCTCCTTATCCACCCATAAGGAAGGCCTGTGCCCCAGCAGTGGGGACATTAAAATGGCTGATGGACAAAGGGCAAAAAGATGATAAGCGTTTATAACACAAAATGGGCACACATCTATTCGCAAAAGGATTGAACTACGTGTCAAGGTATGTAAAGTAAAGGCTGTATCTACTGTCTTATGTTGTGATTTATACCAATACAAAATGTATCGATATTGCTACTTTTAATTGATCGGCCCCTATAACTTAGCTGGTTCTAGTGTGCTAATTACATAGTCAAGTCATAGACAAACCCAGTTAATTGGCGGAACGCCCAAACACGATTAAATTCAGAGTTCAAGGCAACCGTTTAACTGCTAACCCGTAACTTAACGCTGGATAGTAATTAACTACGATTATGTACTCTTTCATTTATTAAAGTAATGATCCATATTTATACTTATATGGTCAATTGACAGCTTCTTGAAATGTAAGTACTTAATAGGTACGATAATCGCACCCAACCAACTTTCATACTTACAATACATAAAATAGAATAAAGTTAATGTTTAATTTTTTATAAATGCGAAAGTCTGTTTATTTGTTTGTTTGTTACGCCTTCACGTCCTTAACTACTAAACCGATCATCATGAAATTTTGCATACACGTTGTCAGGGATATAGAGAAGGACAAAGGGGAACTTTCATCGCGAAAAAAGTACTGTTCCCGAGGGATAGAGAAATAACTGACCACACAGACGAAGTCGCGGGGCGGTCGCTAGTAATTATTATAAATGCGAAAGTTTGTAGGTAGGTACTCTCGACCGTAAAGTTGAGGTGTGAAGAGGTAACAGACACACACGTGTTTGTTACCTCTTCACACCCAAAGGACTGAACGGATTTGGATGAAATTTGGCACACCGATAGTTTACCTGGAATAAAACATAGAGTACTTTTTATCCAGGTCAAAGGTTCCCTAGGGTCCACGCGGACGAAGTCATGGGCGGCCGCTAGTTTCAAACATAAGTACTTAATGGAATTTCAATAAAGAATAATTCAGAGCCAATAATTAATTGAAAATTAGTTTTTTTGTGTATTTTATAATTAGGTTTACCGCTTTCTCTGCAAATTTCAAAGCATGCAGTGGAACTTACAAAATAAATATCTAAATTAATTATACAAAATAAATTTCAGAACGCAAAAGATTTATAAACGCGAGCACTTCTTGTGTAAGAAAATATAATTATCATTATATTGTCCATGTTTTTGCCATTACGGACAAGGCCTTCTAATCTTAGAAAGATTTAGATGTTATTCATAAAAAGAACTACAAAAAATTGTAACAAACACCGAATGCTGATTCTTATGATTATAATATAGGTGTAGGTAATATAAAACGAACTTCCCTGTCCTGTCCAATGATATACTTTTAATATCATTGGTCCTGTCGCGCTTCTTTCATTACGAGCACAAAGTTACTGCAAAACTTTTATAAATATAGTTAGTACAAAATTTCTAGCAAACTTCGCGAAAATGTATGAAACAGTAGATTTTTATAATTTCAGGATTGCTTTCATACAAAAAGTTATTCGAGATTATTAGAATTATGAGCAGCTTGTTAGTGCTGTCATGTTACGTGATAAAAGAGAGGTTTTACAAGTTGATGCTATTGTATTTTTTTTCTATTCTCCTATCAAAGAAAAAACACGTCACGAATCCATCCGAAGATATGTTTAACTTATTGCCATTTGCAACGAAAGGAAAGCATAGGTACCTATAAGAATTAGCACCTACCTATAAACAAACTGATTGCCTTTAACTTGTATTAAATCACTTTGTACTAAAAAGTGGCTCTACATGGGATCGTACTTAATACTTATTATAAAAACCGCAGTCAAATCTACGCTATCAAAACAAACCTCAGCCACATTCTATAAAAACTGCGCTTAACGTGAAATATCGCGTTAAAAAGCAAAAGCACATTATATTTCGCAGATCTGAAAATGTACCTGAACGTCGCACATTAGGAGTCAGTCGCAAATAGGGTTACCAGATCAAATAATGAAATTTCCTGACTTTTCAGTAAGCTTTCTTGCATTTCGTACACCTACAACCTCATTTAGTTGAAGTTTTCTAATTTTTTCTCACTAAAATGATTAACAAAACATATGTTTTCGTTAAGGATTTCAAAAGTCCCTAATACCTATTATATTTTGTCTGTTTCCCTAACAGATGACTAAAATTCCTGACATGTCAAGAAAATTCCTGTCGTCTGGTAACCCTAACGAGTCATAAAGCATCACAGTCTAGACTGCGCAGTAAACACCTAAAAGCGTCGTATGAGCGTAAATCGCAGCGACGACGGAGCATTATTGCGCGTTCGGTAATGTAAGAAAAGTCATTAGAAGATCTGCTAGTTGTAAAGGGAAATCGTTGAGTTGTATTGTATGCCGCTAAATTGGAAATAATTTACATTGGGGACTTAGAAACTTTGCGTTTTAAGTAAATAAATATTTTGAAAAATAAAAATCTGATGTGGACTTGTTGAGTAACCCGTCACCAAAGCATCATAAGGTCGAAAAATGTAAAAATAAATTAACCGCCTCTGTGGTCTAGTGGTTCGCCCACCCGTCTAAGACGCAGGGGTCCCGGGTTCGATTCCCAGGAGGGAGGAGGGTACTATTTGTACTCGGTTTGGTTGGTGGTAGGGCTTATTTCAAGTCCGCCTGGCTAGCTACCACCATTTTACCTAAGTCTGACGTCATAACAACAATTTAACAATTGGGGGGGGGGGGGGGGGGGTCACTAATAATAATACAATTGCTTTTAGTAAATTTTTGGAAGCTTTTTCTATGTGACATGTACGATTTTGGTCCTCAGTGATGAAAGGATTCTGGGTACACTCGGAATCCTCTCACTACAGTCCGCTTCCACCTTCGGCCTTAACGTCACTTTACATCATTTTTTTTTATTAAATTGACATTATTAGACAGTGATCCGCTGCAACTTCACTCGAGAATGTGTGACAAAGAGTTTACAGATTAAAATACGTCGAGTCGTTTTGAAACACAACAAAGGTCAACTACTGTCAATTTAATAGCATTTTACACCAAAAAAACATAGACAGTATACACATAGAAATCGTTGCAAAAAAACTTTGGAAGAATGTCAGTTTCACTGCATAGCATACCCAATTTCAAGTAAGTTCCTAATCCCTCTAACAATTCAGGTTGTATTAGGATGCTACCAACTATTATACCGCCGTTTTATCACCTCGGGTATAATCGTATCAATAACAACTATACTAAAAAAGTAATTATACAACGAAAGCACGATTTCGTAGTAACTTTTAGTAGAATCTAACAGCATTAAGAGACATTTCTGGAAGTGTAATAAGAATATTTTAGAACTTTAAATTAATTTCACGAATCTAGTTCTACAAATTAAAGTGTGAACATGAAATCTTAACTATTAGAGTATTGTAAGTAAGATGTTAGATCTGTACCCTAAGCAGGAACAACTATCGAAAACAATAACGTGTGTAAAAACCACTGACATGAAATTTTTTTTTTATTTAACTGGACTGGCTGTCTGTATGAATTGACAGCTAAGTTTTTGTGCCTATTTGAAACGCCACTAGCGTGCGTCTAAAGAACTAATTTTGACGTACAATATGAAAATAGTTGCCGTGATGGTCTCTCCAGACTTCAAACTTTAGTACCATGTCCCGCACGCTATGCTCACGCTACGTCCTACAGCGCCAAAATGGCGGAAATCAAATAGGCACAAAAACAGTTTGACATAAGCCTGTCCAGTGTAAATATATGCAGGTCAGTGGTAAAAACATACAATGGAGTTATTTTGGATGGGAAATTTGTCATCTACGGTCGAAGAGCAAAATAAAATTTTGCATCTTTTTGCACTTACTCTATCGAGTACTTTCACGAGCGTTTTTTTTTTCACAATAGATGTTCGTACTAGGGGTACGGATGACATTAGATGAGACGTTAGATTAGAAGTCAATAAGACGTTAAACATTTAATAATGTTATCTTTATACTTGCAAATTGCAAGGTAACATTTCTCAAACAACATAATTTAAAAGCATTGTATTGTAGAGGTACGACAAGATTTGTTCGAATTGTTAAGATTCTTGCCGTTTCCTTGCAAGATTTGCAAACTAGACTCGTTTATTTATTCGTAATATTTCGTAATATTAATTCGTAGTAATTGATGTTACAATTATTTCACATTCTATCTACTTCCTACCTAATATTTTAAGTGTAGAAGTTTGAGTGTTTAGATGTTTGGATATTTGTTACTCAATCACGCAAAAACGGACTTGGATGAAATTTGGCACACATACAGTTTATAGCCT
The DNA here is from genome assembly GCA_943789525.1 of Agriphila geniculea. Classification (NCBI taxonomy): domain Eukaryota; kingdom Metazoa; phylum Arthropoda; class Insecta; order Lepidoptera; family Crambidae; genus Agriphila; species Agriphila geniculea. The sequence goes on along the minus strand of OX038877.1, from coordinate 8,737,659 downwards.
GGATTAAACCCCGTTACTTTTTACCCCGGTCAAAGTTTCTCTATTTTCCGAACGCGAATGAAGTCGCGGGCGGAAGCTAGTATTTTACAACGTGTTTCAGAAAAACCCCTAATGCTGAATATGGTGGAAGTCAGGGTCCATCAAACCCAACAATTTTTACTATGGGAATGGGACTAACTCTAAAATCGTGAAAAAATATCAGCATTTTGATATTTCCGTTATTATTTTTTGTATGAAACAGCAGATTTTTTTGCGCGATTTAAGAGTTGGTCCCATAGTAAAAGTTGTTCAGTTTAGTTCTTATCTACCATATTCGGCACTGAAACTTAATTTCCACTCGTAGCAAAAAATCCTTACTAATATTATAAATGCGAAAGTCCGTTTGTTTGTTTGTTACGCCTTCACGTCCTAACTACTGAACCGATCATCATGAAATTTTGCATACACGTTGTCAGGGGTACAGAAAAGGACATAGGGTACCTTTCATCCCGAAAAAAAGTATTGTTCCCGAGGGATAGCAAAAAACCTTTCCACGCAGACGAAGTCGCGGGCGGCCGCTAGTACTAATATTATAAATACGAAAGTCCGTTTGTTTGTTACGCCTTCACGTCTTAACTACTGAACCGATCATCATGAAATTTTGCATACATGTTCTTAGGGGTACAGAGAAGGATATAGGGTACCTATTATCCCGAAAAAATGTATTGTTCCCGAGGGATAGCAAAAAAACTTTCCACTCAGACGAAGTCGCAGGCGGCCGCTAGTATAAGATAAGTACAAATAGTTTTTTATTATGTTAAAAAAGTATATTAGTCAGGACGGATATTACAAACGTGAAATATATTTCAAAACTCTTTAAAAACAGTTGGACATTTTTATAAACATGTGGTAAATGTTTATAATACTACTGTATTTGGTTAGTCATCTGAAATATGGCGATGCAAATAACAAACCATTGCATATTTCGAATTTTAACGTTGTGTGTTAGAAAATATAACGTAATTTTATACTGTGAGTCGTGGGAGATCGTAAAAATAATTTAATGTGGCGACGACGTCATTAGCAAAATTTAGGGTTGTCACAACATTGAAATTCGTAACTAATACAATCAAATAAAATATAAAAAAAATAGGTACATTTCATATGATCGATTCTTAAAGATCTTTGATAAAACTACACCCAAAGTTACAATTTACTAACGTATCTAAAATAAAAGCTAATGAATTTTAATTTCGAATTGTTATAAGTAAAATAAATTCATATTTACAATTCCAATAAAATACCATTTTGGTAATAGTAGGAGATAAAACATTTAAGTATAATCTGTATTAAACGTAAATGTTTATATTCTGTAATTAATATACTTTTTTCCGTGATGTTTCATTATCGAATTAAAATATTATACAATTTTGATGTTTACGTGCTTGAATAATATTGATATTTAGCGCTATCGCACACAGGCAACTTAGTCTCCCAGCAACTGTTTTGTCTCTCACATCAAGTCCACGGGTTTATATGGAAGCGCGCACACGAAGCGACACGGTCGTCTGCAACTTTTCATACAAATCACGTGAGAGACAAAAAAGTTGCGGAGACAAAAGTTGCCCGTGTGCGATAGCGCTTAAAGTAGGTACTTCTGCCTACAATGATTTAAGTAAGAGAGGGGTTATTGACAACCCTATCTAGTTGTTGTGGAAGCGCCATCTGCTGGCGTAATGCACTTTAAACATGGCGGATGAAATAGCGTCGACTATTTTAAGGTCTGCGCCTTAAAATATATAATAAATGAATTTTATTCGATACCTTTGCAATAGGGTGAATCAACTTTTTGTTGTCTTGTGGCATTTCTTAAAATATCTACTTGAACCATTTTTATATGAAGTTAATCTGTAGTTTCTTACTATCAGCTAATTATCTTATAAAGAAACTTAAAAGACATGAAAATTTTTATGTGATTTTAAAGAAAAACATAGGTGACCCAGGAGACAACTCCTATTTTTCATATAAAAGCTGGGGACAACATTGTCCCCTGGGTCACCCATGTTTTTCTTTAAACTATTGATTATTTTTGTACAAAACTAAGTATGTTTTATTGGCTATGAATCTAAATATCGTAAAATAGAGATTTTTTACAAAAGAATTATCTAGTTTTGTTTTAATTTATAAAAATTTACACATGGGTCGATATTTTCCTGACAAAAAAAAGTTGATTCACCCAATAGCGACTATGTTAGAGGATAGAGGTAGTTTATCTCTAGTTAGAAACAATCTAGGAGGTGATGCCATAAGAATAAATAAAACTTACTTTATTCTTATGGTGATGCTCGGCGCGCGCGCGTGACATGTGTCAAATTTGAGATATCTCGAAAAAGTCAACAAATCGTAGAGATTGCAAAGACATTCGACTTGTTATGTCGAAAATCGCTGAGAATAATATTTTTGAAGTTAATCGTTTTAGGAAATCCCTTTTTTTAATTCCTTTGTTTTCTGTTTGAAGAATGAGCAAGAGCAAGTATATTAAGGGTAGGAGAAGTGCTCCAAATACTTTTTTGAAACTTCGTTTTTAGGAGAGGATTCCGTACCCAAAGGGTAAAAACGGGACCCTATTACTAAGACTCCGCTGTCCGTCTGTCTGTCTGTCCGTCTGTCTGTCTGTCTGTCTGTCTGTCTGTCTGTCACCAGGCTGTATCTCATTCATGAACCATGATAGCTAGACAGTTGAAATTTTCACAGATGATGTATTTCTGTTGCCGCTATAACAACAAATACTAAAAACAGAATAAAATTAATATTTAAGACGGGCTCCCATACAACAAACCTTATTCGAGTCCGACTCGCACTTGGCCGGTTTTTTTTTAAATCCAGTCTAATTGTTGAAAAATAAATAAATTTTAAAAAACACATTTTACACATTTTAGTGACAAAATATATAGTTTTGAAATGTGCTCATTAAGGCCTTTCATTTGATGCCGATATTGTAATAATTGAAAATGGCGTCGAACAGTCGCCATAGTAACTTTTTTCAAAAAAAAATCGGGTTGCACTCCGGAAGTGCCGGCAGAAGTGAAAACTTGAATGTACGTTGTGCATTTTTGATATTTTGAAATTAGCGACACTCCTTTTTGGGCAGTCGTGTAAAAAGTAGCCTCGAAAGTTTTCGAGACGTCACAAATCATGTCAAACAATTTGTTATTTTTTCATTTTAATATTTCAACATTATTCAGTCATATCTGTAAGCTACGAAATACTTAAAGTGTATTTTATTCAGCAACAAAAGTATGTAATAGAAGTTTTCCCAGAGAATTTCGCTAAAGTGTGCCACTTATTAAAGAAATCAGAGGTTCTAGGGATAAGGAGCTCAATGAAGTGAAGTTGTTGAGGATCCCCGTGTGGGAATGACCATTAGCAGTTCCAAGAAGCGTTATTGCGGAGCCCCCGAGCGGAGGGATCAGTGTAAATGATATTTAGCGTTACCTTCACTTATCATTATTACACTTATGGTGAATACCTTTTGTTTTGGAGATATTCTTCTTCAACGTTGGAGATATGCAAAATTTTTGTTAAGTACCTACTTTTCAAGTAAAATAAATGTTTTGTTACGTCTTTGAGGAGCTCGATGGCGCAGTTGTTTAGCACCTGGCCCAGCGATTGCGGAAGTTAAGCAATTTTCGCAAGGGTCAGTCATGTGATGGGTGACCAAAAATTTATTATCTTGAGCTACTCCTTGCTTCGGATGGCACGTTAAGCCGTTGGTACCAGCTGCATTTGTAGCCGTTAATACCCACCAACCCGCATTGGGCCCGCGCGGTGGGTTATTTATAATAAATAATAAATAAGGAGGATGGTAGATCCTTATCCACCTATAAGAAAGGCCTATGCACCAGCAGTGGGGACATTAAAAATGGCTGATAGTCCTGTTAATTGTAGTATTGCAACTCACGAATGCGCGTCGGCTATGAGTGTGTTAGGCGTGCACGTGCACATTGTTTTAGTGTGCGTCTGCACGTTTTCCTATTACGCACACTAAAAGAATGTGTATGTGCACGCCTAACAACATTCATAGCGGACGCGCATTCGTGAGTTGCAAGAACTATACCTACTTTACTATTAAAAAAAAAACTCTTTGTACCTACATCGGCCTCGCGATAGTATCCACGAAAAGCGTTGTTTCGATGTTTTTTCTTTATGAAATAGGTTTATAATTATTGTCTAAAATAGTCTAAATCCTTAAATTATATGGTTTTCTATACTTTATTATTGTACTACTACAAAAGTCTTAGTGTAAATACTACTACTAATTTTCAGAGTAAACATGAATCACGATCATTTAGCATGAGTACGTGTACGTTGCTTAGTAACAATTTTCACTAACAAAACTTCAACTCATTGTTCTCAGAAAATTAATAACGGTTAGACATAATGATATGTTTCATAACACCGACAGCATAAAAGTGGAAAAGGCTAAACAAAACTACGCTAGTACTATTATTTATTCTATGATAAAGCATAGACGTCTAGAAGTTAAACACGCGAAATTAAATGCTTGCAGTACATTAAACATAGTTGCCGATTCGCTACTGGACCTTGTGGGGATCATTGAAGATCTATTCCTATCGAGTACCAAAAACTAATACCAAATGGTATTTGTTTATTGCCGTTATAAAATTCTATTCCCAACGAGTACCACTCATAAACGAATCCTAAAACAAGTTAAATGCTATGAGGTACAGTCAGTAATAAAAATTATTTTAAATGTGATTTTGAGTAGTGTTTATTTAATAAAAATCTGTCTCTCCAAACATATTAAAATGTAGTATGAAAACGTTTGGTTCATTAATATATTAACAGAGATACTTAATTAGATTAGTACCTACATATCTATATTTTTTACTTTCATCAAAATGTAACAATTAAAGAATATCACAAACAATCGACTATTATATACTTATTTACAAAAAAAAGGTTTTTGTATACTGGTGGTTACTAGTATACAACAAACTATAGTATATAGAGCTGGTTAGCTCTCAACAGCACTAAGCCACCATTTCTTTTTGTAAAAGTCAATCCTCCTGTGTTTTCTGAGGCAGAGTAACAGCTTCTTTATCAGACATTTCTAAAAAAATAAACGCATAAACTAAAACGGGGATTTGTACTTGGACTTTAAAAAACACGTGACTTTAATTGTTATCTTTTAAAAATTCGACTAAGTAACACATTATATAAATACACATCATATTGAATATAAACATAGGAATACTAAAAGACTGATAAGTAAATCAATATAAAATTACAAATTAATAAGTACTCACTGAATAAATAACACTTTCAATTTTCACTTCTCAAGCTTACGCGCTCACTAGACATGAAATAAAACACTTTTTAACGGATACTAGCGCGGTTTTATTGAATGTACTTTGGTATTTAGTTGGTATTTGGTTTGATTTTTGGTTTTTCCCGACGTTTCGGCACCTTTGCAGCTGCCGTCCCCCGTGTCCCCCGTGACCACGGCAGCTGCAAAGGTGCCGAAACGTCGGGAAAAACCAAAAATCAAACCAAATACCAACTAAATACCAAAGTACATTCAATAAAACCGCGCTAGTATCCGTTAAAAAGTGTTTTATTTCACTTTCAATTTTGTTTCAAGTTATTGCGCGCACGCCACCACACACAGAAAAGTACTAAGGAATAGATAACAATATCCCTTAGAATTGACCAGTTTAATAGAAATAATAATAATTTATGCAAGAACAAAAATATTTAAAAAAGCAGTCCTTATTTCATTAGACTTAGCGTTTATTCCAAGTTTATTCCAACAATCAATAAAAACAATCGTTTGCACACGGCGCTTGGATTTTGAAACTATAAAGCAAACTCACCTTTTTTCGCAAGAAAAAAAAATTGGCAAGTGATACACTTAAGCTACTCATGTCGTGAGTAAAAATGCCGGAATAAAGTGAATTTAGGATTGTATTAATCATAATAAATTATGATCATCAGATCATAATATTAAATTATTAAAACGCAAAATAAATTGTTTCGGTGACTGTACCAAATGTTATGTTTTGGTATTCGTTGGGAATAGATTTTGAGCTTCTTTTCAATATTTAAGAATTGGGACTCGTTGGGAATATAATTTTATAACGGCAATAAACAAATACCATTTGGTATTAGTTTTTGGTACTCGATAGGAATAGATCGGATTGAAGGTGTGTTTCCACTTTACCATGTCTAATTGTGACTATGTAATGTTTCTTTCTTTTTAGGGTTCCATACCCAACGGGTAAAAACGGGAACCTGTTAAAAACTCCACTGTCTGTTTGTCTGCCTGTCTGTCACCAGGCTGTATCTCATGAACGTCATAGCTATACAGTTGAAATTTTTACAGATGATGTAATTCTGTTCCCGCCTATAACAACAAATACTAAAAACAGAATTAAATAATATAGCAAACGTGTTTTTTTTTGACGGAACCCTTTGTGCGCGAGTCCGACTCGCACTTGGCCGGTTTTTATTTTAACAAACATAATGCTTAATGAGTACTTTTGTATCTTTTTTTATTAATACTTAACATCATAATAACAAACTAGTTAATTTATATATTTCGATATTTGATTTTTTTAGTAATTAGTTAGTTTGTATTTTTGCTTACTTAATAGCTTAATTTTAGTGCATGCCGTAGCAACTTGTCAAATAATATAATACTTAGCGCTTTAAAATGTAACTTTCAGATGTTCTGTTGTATTAAATGTCAATAGCGTTTATTGTGTTAGTTGTCCTAAATAAATAATAAAAAAACTGAGTTCTTAAAATGAGGCTCTTATTCATTAAAGTTATACGAGGCCAGTTAGCCTGTTGGAAATTCTTATAAAGTGTTGTTTAAGCTCTTTGTGTAAATAGCGACAATCGCTCTATAAACCTTCCATAAAGTTATATCTTCAAGAGGTTTAATTAAACAAAAAAATCATTAGGGTCAGGGAGTGGTTATATTTTTGTGAGAATTTACAGTTTTTGCAATAGAAAAACTTTTTCAGCGATAATTATAATTCTGTCAGAATAGGAACTCTGTCAGAGTAAAATTTCGTCCAAGATCTTTGGTTTTACCTACTTACTCTTTTGGTGTTTCTCCTCTCTCATTTCATTTTCAAATAATATTACTTTCAGTCGTATAAGATAATGGAAAGGCGTCCAAAGGCTCTTCTTAGTTAATAACTAAGTTTACGACACGGTGACGTACACTATTAGTTTTATGCGCTACGTTTAAGGTTTATTGGCGAGCTCATTCACCAGGTTATTTCACACATGGCTAAGTCTAGACCAGAATATGGTTGTGTATTAAGAAAACAGTCGTTTACTGCTTACTTTGTTGCTTATTTTGCTTACTTGCTTGCAATTAAATCGTAAGAAGTTATTAGAACAGACAGCTACAAGTATCTACTCCTTTTTGAGAAAATAAAGCATATTAATAGATTATAGATCAAGCTGCGCGTAAATTATGTAACGGGTGTTCATAGTCATATCACATGTTATTAATAATTATATCTGAATAATAACTTACAACTTAACTTTAAAATTTGAATTTAGCTTGAATCCCGTAAATTGATTAAGTAATTTGAAATTCATTAAGAAATGAGCTAATTCAATAATGTTATTTATTTGTTAATCTTTGTTAATATAAAGTCTGGGAACGATATCGTTCCATCTGATAACGCTGACAAGTTTTTTGCGCCCATTTTTCTTGTCAGCTAAAAGACGCCATAATGGGTAGGGTAAAAAATTTGACGATTTAAAAATGCTCATTATGTAAGCTTGTTTGAATGAAGATTTCATGTCATTTCATTTCATTTCATCAGAAGCATATCATATCAAACGGAAAAAAACATACTTACCTAAAATCAAGAATTATAGAGAAGACTAATGATTTTAAAGTTCTTGTTTGAAATATATATTCTGACAATGAAGAAATGGTTTTTATGACATTTTTGACATACTTACCTATAAAATTACAAGAGGGAGGGGATTTTTGAATCAAAACAAGACAATTTGTGTTAATAAAAACACATTAATTTAATCAACGTTAAAAAAAATCGGGTTGCACTCTGGTGTGAGTGCCGGTAGAAGTGAAAACTTGAATTTTGATATTTTGGAATGGTTAGGGAATAATTTTGCACGAATTGCTGTCTTACGTATTTATTCTGCATTTGAATTTACGAATACAGAACAGTATTGTACGAAGGTCTTATCCATAGCTTGACAGAAAATCTAGAGTTTTGACCACATGAGTAAAAAAACGTAAACTGAACAGAGTCCAAGCTGCCTACAAACGGTCCGCTGTTGTACTATTATGTATTCTGTGGCTGTAGCTTCACTCATACATAGCGCGGCGATGTGTGCGTGACATCTCACCGACAGTGTAACAGGCACTCCGCCGGGGTAAAAACTGGTTTGCACCGGTTTATCTACTCATGTGGTTTTGACAATGAATTAAAAAATTAGCGCGTTGCTATGACACAAGTGTTTACCATTTTTTCCCCATTACAAAAAAAAGTCATTGACCTCTATATATTCCACAAGAAAAAAAATTTTTCAGGTCAACGAAAGAAGTTTTCACTTCAAAAAACAATGTACGAGTATGTACCTAACGGATTAACGGATATAGTAGAGGCACTTTAGCTAGGTAAGTATTATATTATGTAGATCACAGAACAATGGAGAAAAAAAACTCCCCCCAATTTTCCTTTTACATTATAAACACCATAATTCAGACGTCAAAACATTCCATAAAGAATCTCGGATTAGTTTTAAATTCCTTTATTATCTAAAGCAGGGGTGTAATTGAAAAAAGACCTACCTTCTCGTTTTACTAACAACGTAATAAAAGAACTTTATGTGACGAACAATAACCAATTTGCGGGGGAAAACACCGCTTCAGGTTATAGACCATTGATATAAATAAGTAATTCTTTTTAAGGCTTGCTTTTGGTAAAGGTACAGTCAGCAGTACAAATGATTAAAGATATTTATTTAAAAAAATATTAATATTAAATAAAAGTGAAGGAATATTTATTAACGTGCAAGTTAGAAACAAAATCATTTAGGTAAATAGGAAGTAAGTAGTATTGTTATTCGGACATTATCTTTGTCAATTTGCGATTTCAATGGAATTAGTGTTTTAAAAATATCCCTTATGTTTTAAAAATATCTAACAAAAATCCTATCAATGGGGCCTAAAAATTTTTCTTAATAATTTATGCTTGCAAAAGTAGAGATTTTGTACCAAAAACTTATTGAAAACGTTCTGAGCTGGAACTTCTAAGGCTGGAACTAAATCTAAACTACACCTAAACTAAACTTAAAACGATAGTTAGACGTAGTGTAAGTAAATAAATTGTAATTAAATAACGTACCGTACACCCGTACACCTTGATTTTTGTACGCCCTAGATACAGTTTTATTTATCGAGCCACCAACACGTACAATTAACAATTTATGAATCTTGATTTATTTCATGTATCTAATGGGCATGTTGATTATTTTTTTATTTTATGTTACATAAATTACCCCTAAAAAAAGAAACATCTGTACAAGAATTTTTTCGCTAGCATGAAAACTGCCCGAGATATCACAGTTTGAAATGCACAAAATTGGACTCACCCGAAAACGCTCCATACTAACGGCTACCAAGTTATGACGTCACGCCTTCCTACGTTGTATGCAACGCGTAGGAAATTTGTTCGGCAGCTTGTGTTTATCAAAATGGTTTCTTTGAAAAATTTGCTATAAATTTTACGGACTAATTAAATGTATTATTTATTTTAACAAATTTTATACTTTTTAAATGGACTTGTCCACCCAACTTTGAAGGGTCATAAAACAAATAATACGCAATATATAAAACCATGAGGTATACAAGCTACTCCAAAAGTTTGATATGTTTACGATTTTTATTAGTATTTCGTTATTTTATTCATAAGTCAACATCCCTATTATCACTTTGAAGCGAAAATTTGCGTAAATGTTATAATGTTCTTTTTTTCTGTTAGATTACTTATCTTAGAAAAAAATTGAAGTTATTTTGCCTCATAATGTTTGTTTTTCCGTAATTCAACCAAAATCTTTAAAATTATATAATATTTAGATTTTTGACACTGTTAGGTCTTTTTGTTATTTACATCAACAATGTATATCGCATGCTTTCAGATATGACTGTTTGATGCCATAATACATGAAAAAAATATACAAAAATTTTGGGCTTAGCTAACCATTTTTTTGAGAACCGTACAAAACTCAAAAAACGATTTTCCATTGTAGCGTGCCACAAAAGAAAAATTCAGGACGTACCTACTTACAGTGTAGCTGCGCATTGTTAAAAATTAATCGGATACCTTTATCTCCAATTCCTTGGGGGTTTTTTTTTTACAAAATACTCGTCATTAGTATTGCCAATATTATTATGTCTTTTATTATGTTTTAGGATTATATCCAGTTTTAAGGATTTTCTTTAAAAGCTTACTAGCTTCTAAAGAAATTAAAAAAAATTACTAAACTTAGTGTTTTACAGCAAAGAAGCCAGTCTGAACAAAGAAAGCTTAATTTGGACTCGTAAGAAAATTTTAGTTAGATGATAAAAATATATATAATAACTTCAGGTATTTAACACATATCGGTGTCTGCAAAAAATAAAGAAGGAGATACTTAACAATAAAACATTTTCAAGAATTTTTTAAGATTTAGTTTGATTTTTTATGAAATGCACATTACTTTCATATCAAATTACTAATTTATTATTGATCTGGTTGTAAAATACTGTTTATTATTAAACATTGGTTAACCCTTCATCATCTCACCTTGCAAGTCACTAAAGTTGTCAATAAGTAAATTCGAACTCGAAACTCGATTGAAAATTTAACCGTACAGCTTGACACCCCGGCTCGGATCAAATTGCACTTGTCAAAGACGTTTCGCCGACAAAGTTCCGTTATCTGTGGAATTATGAATCCAATTACTAGCTACTCTGGTGTTTGAGGATCATCACTGACTTTGTTATGAGTTTGATAATACTAATTTAACTATTATTGAGATTAGTGTTAAGCTGGCACCTTAGTTTTTAGTTGCCAGTCTATACAACAACGGTTAAAGATTATTTTGAATTTTCATTTGCTTAATTCTTTTTTATTGAAATAAAGAAGATTTTATTAATTTATAACTTCGGTCGGATACAATTGTTAATTTCCGAAAGTACTTTTTACAGTTTTTCCGTCTAAATTAAAAAAAAAAGTATCAATCACAACGAGTGTCAAGGTTTTTAATTTTGCAAGAAAAAATTACTTGCTCGTGTTGTTACTCAAGGAACCCTTTCGCCACAGGTGATACTGTCAGCTGTCTCTAAAATTAACAGGACCCTTAATTACAAGTTAAAAAAATCCCTAACCCTTTGATATAAAGTTGAAAATGAAAAAAAAAATACTAAAGATTTTATATCTCGTCTTGTGATTAATATCACGCTAAGCTGTAATCCAGTACGTAACCGACTTCCAAAAAGAAGCAGGTGCTTCAATTCAATGTTTGTATTTTCCTTTTTAATTAAATACTTGTAAGAATGGGTAGGTGTTTTTGATATTTTTTTAAGTTCCGTTTCTAGTGATTAAATGCAATGAAATATTTTTATACTTACTCGGGTGACTTTCATTTTCTGCGTAAACTGGTACTTAATAGTAGCTAATTGGTTGGTTTCACAAGTATTGTTAAAATGTGACCTTACCAAAAAAACCTCTAAAATTATATCGAATAATAACTGTAATTTGAAATGTTTAACAGGAGAAATTTATGAACGTGAAACTAATCTAAATTCTGACCCAATTGACACATTGCACATTTTGTTGCAGATGACACGATTGTTAAAAATACGACATGATAATAAAAATATCTCTTGTTCATGAATAACAGATGCTTCTCTTGATAAATGCATTTCAACATGTTTATTCGTCGGTTTTTTACAAAGGAATAATAATTGATGGTTTATAATTTGATGAGAAAAAGAGTCCCACATTTTTGGTGCTTATCGGCTGTCTAAAGAATGTGAATTCTTTTTAATTAGTTCTCATAATAATCGAGATGCATTTTTTCACGTCGCAATGAAATTTCTAAATTATTTTATCGTGAGAAAAACATAGGCTTTTTTTACTTTTTTTTCTAAGAAACTTTTTTTATTAGTTTACAACCAAACCCTTAAAAAGTTAAATGTGAAAAAATTGGTTCGATTTTCAGGAATTTAGTGAATTTTTTTCAAAAATAATAATAATCATAAGATAAAAAATTAATTTTGGCGACATTCAGTAACTTTTTCCAGATTAGGTTCATAAATCAACGTTATAAAACCATCATACATTTTCATACAAAAAAGATATATATACATACATTTTCATACATACAATGTTCGATTAACAGAGAACAATATTCGTTACTTTTGAATCAGTTAACCAATAAAAGTTCAGTTACAAAATTCTCTCTAAAGAAAATTTTACAAATCCATAACAACCTTAGAGTAAGACGGGCTTCTACAGACGGGCTTCTACAGAAAGAGAAGCCATACGAAGCGTTCCCCTCTGCCGAAGTACAAGCCCAAATGGGCATACGCATTAGTAAAACCAGTTGCGCCCGGATTTCTTTCTAGACCGAGTCCAGTCGCGCATGTGAACGCTGCTCTGTTTAAAATGTCGAATTGATGAGTTTTTTTCTGTTAAAAGAGGTCTTGAACATCAAGTATACAAAAAGACGGTGTAACATTTCACATAAAAATAATTTTTTATCGTATTATTGCTATTTGTTTACATTTAAACATTAAATTCGTATATTTTATTCTTGATTAGTTGTCAAATTTGTTCAGTGACATCGGGTCTGCTAGTCCATGGCTCGTCCGTACAAATTTCAGATCTGTCGCTAGATAAATCCGAGTTCTCGCCGATGGGCAACTTAGTGATGTTACCGTTAAATAATGTTTGTCGATAAAGTGTTGGTCAATCTGGCCCTGATTATGCGTCAAATTCATTAGCGAGATTTTTGCATGATTTGCTCTGCACTGATGTGAGCGCGACGCGACAGATATCGCTAAATAGTAGATTATACAACAAGTGAATAAAAAGGGAATTTAGTTCGAGGGATATAAAGAACCGACATGAATTTTTTTTTCACGAGTTGTGTACTCTACTTTTTACCATTGACTGCGAGAAAACAAATAGGTACCTAGCAGTACTTTATACTTAGTATTTATAGTTGACCATCAGCCATTTTTAATGTCCCCACTACTGGGGCACAGGCCTTCCTTATAGGTGGGAGGATGGGTGATAACCCACCACGCGGCTCAACGACCGCTACTTCCTCACAGATATGCTAGGCTATGCAGACGACCTGACCATACTCATCAGCGGACGAGTTGAGAGTGTAATATGTGACCGAATGAGGTCCGCATTGAAGGTCGTCGAACAGTGGTGCAATAAACACAATCTAACAGTGAACCCAACAAAGACGGAAATGATCATGTTCACAAACAAACGAAGTATAGGCAATCTTAAACTTCCTAAACTTTTCAATACCAGTCTGTCCCTTAGCAAGGAAGTCAAGTATCTAGGAGTGATACTAGACAACAAACTCCTCTGGAATAGACATCTCGAAGGAAAGCTAAACAAAGCCACCATCATCTTTTGCCAATGTAAAAGACTACTTGGCAAAAGCTGGGGGCTATCACCGAAAATAACGATGTGGCTGTATAAAACTGTTATACGTCCAATAATTACATACGGAGCCGTTGCCTGGTGGTCCAAAACAGAGCAAAGCACCGTCATCAACAAGTTGCAGAAATTCCAAAGATTGGCATGTTCTGCGATAACCGGCTGCATGCGAACTACCCCCACAGCCGCCCTAGAAGTAGCTCTGGATCTGGCACCCCTGGACCTGTTTATACAACAGGAAGCCTCCATGGCTGCTATAAGGCTTAAACACCTGGGTCTGTGGTACAACCGAGAGGGTCCTCACTCCACTTTGTGGAATAATCTAGTGAAACATGAGCCACTAATCGCTGCCCCATGCGACAGGATCCCTAAACAATACATTTTCGAAAAGAAATACCGAATACAGTTAGTAGAAAGTGACCAAGATTACTTCGGCATACATGAAGTCCGAATTTATACGGACGGCTCCAAGATGGGGACTGGTACTGGAGATGGAGTATTCTCACAAGACCTAAATATCAAAATATCACAAGCATTAGGCCAACACAGTTCGATATTTCAATGCGAATGTGTTGCAATAATAAATGCCGCTACCACGGCCCTGTCTAGAGGTATGAAGGAACTAAACATCCGCATACTGACCGACAGTATGGCCGTACTAACAGCACTGGAGGCCAACACGATCAACTCCAGTATCGTCTACGAATGCCACCGAGTTTTGGATCGTCTAGCATCCAACAACAAAGTAATCCTACAATGGATTAAAGGGCATAGTGGATCACACGGGAACGACGCCGCCGATGAGCTGGCTAGAAGGGGATCTTCTACAATAGTGGCAGGACCCATACCCATCCTGCCACTCCCGTTCAGCCAACTGCGCTCATGGGTAAGACAGCGTACTCGTGCTGCACATAATACTCGTTGGGTAGATCTAACAAGCTGTAGACAGTCCAAGTTGGCGATGACCGCAGTCTCGCCGAGGTTGACCTGTACACTGCTCAGCCTTAATCGTCCAGACCTCCGAATAGTTGTAGGTACACTTACAGGTCATCTAGCTTTAAACCGACAACTATTCATCATGAATGCGACAGACAGTCCCCTATGTAGAGGATGCCTGGACGCAGAGGAAACAGCCGCCCACGTGATCCTGGAGTGCGTGGGTTTGGCCACACACCGGGCAGAAATCCTCAAAGACGTGAGGTCGCTCCTAGAAGCCTGTGAACGCCCCAGGAGGCTTCTGCGCTTCTGGAAGGAGCTGGGATGGCTTGACTAGCCACACCAATGCTGTGTTCACGCATAACGGACCAAATGGGAGTCTAAATGCGGAGAAAAGAGCCCATCACCAATACCAATACCCACCACGCGGGCCCAATGCGGATTGATGGGTGTTAAGGACTGCAAATGCAGCCGGGACCAACGGCTTAACGTGCCTAATATTATGCGATAACATCATTCGGCGAAATCATATTATGCTATGACATATTATGCCTTAAAATTTTATGCAAATACATAGGGAACCGTCATGGAGCGATGTTCAGTGTCAGCAGCCTGAGCCCAACTTCCCTGGGTAGACATTAATCCCAACACAATCACCTACACTAGGTGAGCGTATAAAAATGACCTCTTTGTTGTTATTCACCCCATTGTAAAATGATTGAGTTTGTAACCTTTATTCCTTTTTCCGTATCGATATTGCTGCATCGACAGTTGAGCCCAGCCCTTGATGTCAAAAACGTGTCATATTTTGATGTGTGACTCATCCGTACACAAATTTTTGCTGTTTTGTTTTATTTTTTATGAGTGAGTGTCGTCATTACAGTGTTGTTTTTGTATGTGGGTATGCGGAACTGCACTTGTGTGCATTTCCCTCCCCCCGCAAAAAATGCCAGAATAATTTGAATAGAGTAATAATCGCTAAGGCTTCTCCCTTCGTGGCGAAACGAAGCCTTTGTTGCTCGAAGATAACAACACAATATGAAACGTGTACAGTGCAACTTAACTCAAGTCGGGACAAGTTAAACAATAATTTAACTTATTGCTAAAGTTATCCCCTAAACTTGTAATTCAACACCAGTATTTATAGAAGAACAAAGCAACTTAAATAACATCGAGCTAAGGTAGTAGTATTCTTGATATTACAGCAGAATTTATTTTGATGCGAAATATTGTTTATTTGATACGAAATCCGAGGAAATGTTAGCAAATTATAAATACGAGAGAGATCAGGGTTAATGATTAGATTACTATCCTTTTGCCCTTATAATAATTATAAATATCAGATGTTAAGGGGCCATACAATGTCAAATTCACTTAATTGAGCAACGATTTCATATAATCCCCGTCAATTGGTAATGCGCTGGAACCTTGTCTCATTAACATCCACGTTGACGTGATCCGCAACTAAAAATGTAATGAAACAAGAATATTTTTATAGGTAATCTAATATAAGAATATTCTAATAGATTAATAATTGAATTATTATTTTCAATAATATAGGGGCTAGTTATATAAAAAAATTACAATTGTTTTTCGTTTTTGAGTTTAAAATCATGGCCGCCAAGCGCATTACCAATTGACGGGGATAGTACAGTAATACTTGATATATTGGTCCCTGTAAAATGTGTGACTGTGATGTAATTAAAAGGCTTGTGGACTGTAAATAAATGTATGGAATGAATTACAAGTTAGCCCGACAATTGAGAATGCGTACGCGCGTAGGTAGTCCACAGCGGTCGTGAGGCGAGTGATTTGCTAAATCATGTTGAGCCCTCGGTGAATGCCGCGCCGCGCCGTCTGCCGTCGGGATCCCTCCTCCTCCACCTCATGCCCCGGGTTTGCCCGGGCTGGTGTTGTCATTGCGTGAACATACTCCCCGCCTTGAAGTATCAACTTCAACACTGGTTGGTAGCGGGCAGATGGTGTTAAAGGCTCTCCTGATGACGCCTTTCCTCGTTCTGATGTCGGCGACTCTAGCAACGCCATCCTGCCCAGGCAAGACGCGCAGAATGCGGCCGAGAGGCCACAGCAGAGGAGGTGCTGACTTGTCCTTGATGAGTACTAGAGCTCCCTCCTTGAGCTCGCCCTTGGAAGCTCGCCACTTTGATTTGCCCTGAAGCCACAAAATGTATTCGTTGTGAAACCTGGCCCAGAAATGTTGTTTAAGAGCTTCGATTCGATGAAAGCGGGGAAGCGAAGCGATTCTTCTGTCCACCAGTTGCGGATGAGGCAATGCAACGAGAGATCGTCCAATAAGGAAGTGAGCTGGAGAGAGAAAGGAAAGATCTGAAGGATCATCGGAAAGAGGGGTGATAGGTCGAGAATTTAGAATTGCCTCTACCTGTATCAGAAGAGTCGCCATCTCTTCAAAGTCTAAGTGTGTCAGCTCTAACACGCGACGAAGATGATGTTTTACTGATTTTACTGCCGATTCCCATAGCCCACCGAAATGTGGGGTATAAGCAGGGATAAAAGAGAAATTAATACCTTGGTCAGTAAGATGTGATGACAGCGAAGGATTGCGTAATAATTTAGACAGTTCATTAAATGTGCCTACGAATGTTGTGCCGTTGTCGGAGAACATGCTCTGCGGCTTCCCCCGGCGTGCTATAAAGCGATTTAAAGCAGCAATGTAAGCTTCTTTGGTGAGGTCTGAGACAAGCTCAAGATGTAGTGCTTTGGTGGCTAAACAAACGAAGACACATATGTAAGTTTTAATAAGTTTACAGCCTCTACCTTTACGGTCGGCAATCAACAGAGGCCCAGCGTAGTCGCAACCCGTTTCAAGAAATGGATACTCTAGATGAACTCTATTGCTAGGTAGGTTACCCATAATGGGTTGTACTGTTTGACCCTTGAAACGAGAGCATTTGACACATGAATGCACGATTCGCTTAGCCAGCCTAGTTCCTCCAAGAGGCCAATAATTATGCCTTGCTGTTGCTAACAAGAGCTGGGGACCTGCGTGCATATAAGTTGTATGTAAAGAATTAAAAATAAGATGCGACAATCGATGCTTGCCACAAATGAGAACGGGATGCTTAACGTCGTAATCGTAGTAAGAATTACTAAGCCTACCCCCCACTCTGATAAGATTATCAGAATCTATAAATGGTGATAGAGACAAGAGCCTATTTTTGCAAGGTAAAGGTTTATTTTCCATGAGCAACTGACGCTCTACTGGAAATGATTCCTGTTGAGCCACTTGCAAAAGTTTTGTTGTGGCCGTCTTAAGTTCTGAAACTGACAAAAATCCAATAAGTTTTGTTTTGTTTTTAGAAATGTTATTAATAAATCTTAAAATAAATGCAACAATTCTTTTTAATTTAATGAAATTAGATATGTTTTGTGTTAAGTTAGATATAAAATTGGAATCTTCCTGAACGTCTTTTGCTTCTGTGTGAAAAATTTTTATTTCTGGCAACTCTACTTTATTAATTTGATTTGGCTTTTCGGGCCAATGACAAGGGTCAAGTTGTAAAAAAGAAGGACCTGACCACCATAGTGTAGTGTCGCCTATTGATTTTGCACTTAACCCCCGAGAAACTAGATCGGCAGGATTCTGCTTCGATGGTACGTAGCGCCAACCATCAGAGGTATCCTGAATCTCTGTGACACGATGACGCACAAAAGGTTTTAATTGACTAGATGAAGACGAAAGCCAGCCTAGCACAATCATAGAGTCAGTCCAAAACACACGAGCGCTATGTTCAAAGGTAACTGACGAAACAACCTTCGCACACAGTCTTGCCCCCATTAGGCTTGAACAGAGACCCAAACATGAAGCGTCTCTATGTAGACTTCATGAGAGAGTACATAGAGTTAGGACATATGACTGAAACATCGTCACTGCAGCCTAATACTACGTATTGTCGTATTAGGCTGCAGTGTCCGGCTCGAAGGACCATGTAAAATGTGTGACTGTGATGTAATTAAAAGGCTTGTGGACTGTAAATAAATGTATGGAATGAATTACAAGTTAGCCCGACAATTGAGAATGCGTACGCGCGTAGGTAGTCCACAGCGGTCGTGAGGCGAGTGATTTGCTAAATCATGTTGAGCCCTCGGTGAATGCCGCGCCGCGCCGTCTGCCGTCGGGATCCCTCCTCCTCCACCTCATGCCCCGGGTTTGCCCGGGCTGGTGTTGTCATTGCGTGAACAGTCCCAAAAAAATATTTAATTCAATTCAATTTATTTATTTGCAAATATAGATAGTAGATAGATTAAAATATAGATAGTTCATAGTAGTAATAGTTAATTCATACAATACTCAGTTATGTGATTGACGGAAACATGAGAGCTAAAACTTTTCTCGATAGAAAAAAATCGTGAATTAGTTGACCTCCGCAATTTTGTTGTTTTTAATGGTGTGACAACCATTATTAAACTTATAATCTTGAAAATTCATATAAAAAAAGCCTTAGCTCTCCAGTTTTGTGGTTGGCAGTTTCCCAAAATAAGAAATTGGTTACAGTACGAGGCATATAACTTGAAATCGGGTGGGGATTGCGCGAAACGCGTATTTTGGGTATGCGTAACGGTAAGGGGCGCGGGCAGTGGGAGAGGGGCGCGCGCTATTGGTTGCTCACAAGAGCAAATGGGTGAACTTATCCCCACTCCGTCGAAAAAATTTCAAGATACGTGCCTAGTACTGTATTATCCACCCATAAGGAAGACCTGTGCCCCAGCAGTGGGGACATTAAAATGGCTGATGGACAATCAATTAAAAAGATAATTTTTCACTAATTTCGATAACTTTTGCTATGAAAATTTCTTCAAGCATTGTACGCCCCCTTAACAAGCCAGTTGTCTCTTATTATAAATATTCCTTTTAGTGCTATCTAATTGTGATAAACTCGACGTCAGAAAAATCGCACCTCTTCGAAAATAAGTACCACCTGCTATTGCTAGCTAATGTAGTATTGTGTAAATGTTGATATCTATTAAAAGTAAATTTAATGAGCTATCAATTAATAATTGTTTGATTTAATTAACATAACAGTTACCATAATAAGCGTTATTGCTTGCGCCGCCATAAAAGTTAAATAAGAGGGGTCAATTCAAGAAATGCGGGTAAATTCGCTATCAAGATGATGGAGAAAACACACTTCAACAGTTCAATTAAAAAGGAATACCCAAGATGGATACTATTGCCCATGAAGTTGCTCAAAATTGCAAAAAAATGAGGCAGTGTAATGTTGCTCGGAAACTGAATCTCAGTAACTCAGACCAAATAAAAAAAAGTAAGACGGAGTCTTCCGAATAAAGCGGTGAGGCCCGTAAAACTACGCCTTGGCTGTGTACATACACAGTTCACGCACACACGTGTAACGAAACTACGCCTTGGCTTTCCATATAAATCCCTGCCGCCCGGCCCCCGCCCGCCCCCTTGTACGCACACATGTACCATCAAAAACCGGCCTCACTTCATTGTTCGCAACGCTCCATCTTACTTTTTTATTTGATCTGAGCTCAGTAATTGATTTCGTTCAACGAGTATTCCAACGGTTTCTAGAGACTGTTGGCTATGTCCGAAGGGGAAGTAGGTGTATAACAACTCTTGCCATGGAATTAGATAGGATTAAATTACCTAACTTTGAAGATTTTTTTAAAAAGGTGCGATTATTCTGACGCCGGGTGTATATTAATGGTTTCTTCATAAGATTCATACCAAACAAAGTAGTAGCACAGCTTTACCATTTTAAACTGTGGTAATAGACATCAGGGAATGATAACGTTATTTTTAAATGTAACGTTATTTCTTACTTTTTTTACCGTTAATTTTAACATAAACGTTATGTCAATAAATAACGTTATTTTAACGAAATTAACGTTATTTCAGTAAATAACGTTAATTTAAATGTTATTTCTTACTTTTAGTTACCGTTACTTTAAAATTAACGTTATTCCAATTAATAACGTTAATTTTTTACCGATAATTTTACCGGTACTAAAGTTTAACGCTATATAAGGCTGTATATTTGCATTTCAACGAAATTAGTATTTTTCCAATGAAGTTATCTAAAGAATGAAAGCATTATTATTGATGTAAATTTTAGTTTTAGGAAGCAAAATTCTTAAATTATCGCCGTATAGAGAGAAAAACATAATAAATTGTCAGGTATTTTAAAACGAAGACAATCTGTTCAAGTGGAATTTCAAATTTGCTTGTCAGAGATATTTTTCAAAAACGTTTCAGCTGTAACAAATAAGAATATGACTCATATTTATTTTTTCACTTATTGTTTGTATTGTCAAGGAGTTCCCTATAGAGAGAAAATTAAAAAAAATGCTCTTAATCACAGAGAAATAAAATATTAAAAAATGCTGAAATCGGTACACTTTGACATGTTTTTTTACTGGTATTTACAATCTAAAGTAATTTTTAATTTTTCTTAGGAATAATGAGGTATTTGTCTAATGTATTGCGTGTTTTGTATATACTTATATCTATTTAATAATTTAATAGGAATTTTCAAAGTTCGCCCTCATTACGGCTCGCGCAGAGTTGTTTTGATCATTTGTATTGAAAATTTAAAAATGGAACGTGATGCGACTCTACAGCCTTAACGGTAATTTTACCGGTAGAATATTTTTAACGTTATTTTAACCGGTTAATTTACCGATAAAATGTTTTTACGGTATTTTTAACGTTATTTTTTTGTATCGTTATTTTTTTAATGGTATTTTAATCCCTGGAAGACAACCGCTATGTTAACCCGGGACGGTTCGAAATTTCGTTAGGGGAAAATACTTAGTAGTTTTGTAATGTGCAAAGTTATTTTGCTCAACACAAACAGAGTCATGGTTGTGAAAATACTTAATTAAATAAGTAAACACAATTCCCGTAATTTTATTAGGGAATAAAGGCTAAATCCTCTCAGGCTTTAACTTTTTTTTTCTAAACGAGCAATCGCGTGAAAACCATAAAGCATGCAGTTTATAGGCGTGTGCATATCCCGTCTGAGCCCGCCGCGCGCCGCCGCAGCGGACAATGGTCAGCAAACACAATATCCTATGTGACGCAGATTATACCCCTTCAAACTGCATAATACCATGAAATTGATACTGGTACTGTCGGCTTAGTACTCTGTCACAGTAACTATAACACTTGTTCAGTATTGCAACCCTGCCACAGAATACTTAGTGACCGTATGGAATGCAACTATTAGTGTGACATGGTACTCAAACGTGCAGTTACTTCAGTACCTATAGACTTTGTTGGTATAGGCAGTTCGCTGACCGAGTATCAGTGTTGTAGGCGATATCAATCGCCTTTTGAGCTTTTCCATACTTCACACATATAACAAGGTGACAAGGTGGACCGACGATCTGGTGAAGATTGCCGGAAGCCACTGGATGTGGGAAGCGCAGGACCGATCGTCGTGGAAATCCTTGGGGGAGGCCTATACCCAGCAGTGGGTGTCGTGCGGCTGATATGATGATGATGATGATGATGATGACACATATAACATTTTAGTCAGAACAAGCTAGTTCTAGTGATGGTAACTCTATGGGTAAACTTAGTAACTCAAATCACTATAAGAGTTTAAAATCTTTAAAATATACAGGGTTATTAGTAAAACACCAACAACCTCGCAGGAGTAGATTACTAACATCATAAACAACAACATTTGTTCTACGACTTTTCCAAAAACAAACAAAAAAAATCCAACCTTTCACACAAAACTCAATCAGCTGTTACAAACAAATGTCCGAAAAGCTGATCGAGTTTTGTATGAAAGGTCGGATTTTTTTGTTTGTTTTTGGAAAAGTTGTAGAACAAATGATACGCTCAAGTCAAAAACAGACCAAGTAGCAATTTTGGCGAAATAGAGTTAATGATGCAGATCGGTAGTATTTTATGAAATCTACAGGCCTAATATATAAAACCGATCAAATGCTCACTTTAAACGGTCAAAACATATGACCGAAAATTCGACTAAAGTCAAAAACAGACCATGTTTTGGTTAGATGGGCGGTTTTTGTCTTGAATTCTATTGAAGAATAAAGAATAAATCCCGCTAACCTACCTTAATCCGAAAAAAACAGATTTATATATATTTATCGATTAATTGTGCGCTTGAAAGAAGAGAAAATTAATGATATAAAAGCTCTATCAATATTTTATCGATTTTTTTTAAATTTTTATTAAATAAATATAAGAACTGATGATACTAAAAATAATTCAGAGTCTGATGAAAATGATGGGGATGAGACTGGCTATGAAAAAAATTTAAATTTTGTATATTTGTATCATTTTACTAAGCCGAACTAGACCTCAAGTCAAAAACAGACTATATAAATAATTTTGTCATAATTTTTAAAAATATAAATATATTATCTTTGTTGATTTTGATAACGTAAAAGTGTGACTAAACAATGAAATTACTTTATAATATTTTTTATTTTTGATGTTTGGTAGGTACATTTTTTTTAAACCAGAGAGTTTTTTTTGAATTCCCAACATTTTAAAATTTGTACTTGATCTGTTTTTATCTTGAGCGTATCAAATGTTGTTGTTAATGATGTTAGTAATCTACTCCTGCGAGGTTGTTGGAGTTTTACAAATAACCCTGTATATATATATTAGGTAGCTGTTGTCATATGACGGTTTTCACTTAGTTATTTGCAAGGTTATTTGAGATTTGATATTTTATTTTTACTTTAATGATTGTATGACCGGAAAACATAGGAAGCTATACTATCCATTTAATCAAAATGGATGGTTGTTTCCAAACAAAATTTCTCAGCAAACCCGCTCTTTCAGTTGTTTTTGTCAAATATTTCATCTATACCAGTCGTCCGATGTTTTCATCTGTATGATTTATTTTCTGTCGAGAAATGCATGCTGCTTCCAAAGCGAGAAAACCTTACAAGAAACTCTTATCGATGACGTCATACGCCGTTTCCTCGCCAGTTCCGACGGCGTCGAGGCGCTAGCTTATCTTTGTATATGTAATACGAAATATATAAACGAAACGATACGTTACGTATACGACACGGTTTTGTTCCTTTTTCTATTGAGCAGTAGTATCTGAACCAAGTTAGTTCGGAAAATGACAGTTGTTTCCACAAAAGTTTCAAATGAAA
The DNA here is from genome assembly GCA_943789525.1 of Agriphila geniculea. Classification (NCBI taxonomy): domain Eukaryota; kingdom Metazoa; phylum Arthropoda; class Insecta; order Lepidoptera; family Crambidae; genus Agriphila; species Agriphila geniculea. The sequence goes on along the minus strand of OX038877.1, from coordinate 8,713,846 downwards.
GCTGTAGCTACTTTAATTCTTGAATATAAATAACTTTTTTATCGAATCTTTTTCGTCAGTGGCACGATCGACGACTATCAAGAAATATCTAAAATTCTTGACGATTAAATAAAACACTTTTTAACGGAACACAAGCGCGCAGTTTTATTGTAAGTAGGAACACTAGGAACTTTGATAATTAGTTGACCTAGCGAGCACGAAGTGCGAGCGAAGCGTCTCTGCTTCAGCTTGGGCAAAAATTCTTTCGTATGTCCGGCTGTCTGTTCCAGCCTACAGGTCGCATTTCTCAACCGATTCTTGTGAAATTTTGTGAGCAGGTTTGAAAATTATATAGAATTTTTTTGTCGAGCCAGTTTTTTGAAATTTTTCAAAATGGTGGAGATATTATGTTAAAAAAACAGATTTCGGTCCGTTTTCCAGCTCTGCCTGTTTTTCTCTACAGGTCGCATTTTTCAACTGATTCTAGTAAAATTTTGTTAGCAGGTTTAAAAATGATGAAGAATTTTTTTGTCAAACTAGTTTTTTGAAATTTTTCAATATAGCGGAGATATGTTAAAAAAAACCTATTTCAGTCCGGTTTTCCAGCGCTGTAGGTATGTTCTCCTCTACAGGTCGCATGTGAAATTTTGTGAGCAGGTTCGAAAATAATATAGATTTTTTTTGTCACGCCAGTTTTTTGAATTTTTTTAAAATGACGGAGAAATGTTAAAAATACATATTTCAGTCCGGCTTTCCAGGTCTGTCGGTTTTTTCTACAGGTCGCATTTCTCAACCGATTCTCATGAAATTTTGTAAGCAGGTTTGAAAATTGTATAGATTTTTTTCATCAAGCCAGTTTTTTTTTTCTAATGGCGGAGATAATGTACAAAAATCGTATTTCAGTCCGGATTTCCGGCGCTGTCTGTTCTCCTCTACAGGTCGCATTTCTCAACCGATCCCGGTGAAATTTTGTGAGCAGATTTGGTAAATATATAGATTTTTTTTTGTCGAGGCAATTTTTCTAAATTTAATAAAAAAAATATTCACCCATTTTGAAAAATTATCAAAATTAGAAGCACCATCTAGCTGCGAATACTCACGTACCTACTGTGTGTTTTGAAAACTTCATGGCAACATTTTATTTTATTTTATCGCGAGGTCTACAGCTCACGGAGCCACTAGTTGGTATTTGGTTTGATTTTCGATTTTCCCGACGTTTCGGCACCTTTGCCGTGGTCACGGGGGACTGTAACCCGAAAAAAAAGTGTTTTATTTCATGCCTAGTGAGCGCTTAAGCTTGAGCATAGTAGAACCAAATAAGTAAGTCATCTTACTCATTATACGCACGAACGCGGTTTGTATGTGAGCGCGCCCGTACGTATGCGTCGTCGCACGCACACACTGACAAAATTTAAAGGTGATAAAGGTGCAACAGTCGTGGCTGCGCCGTACGTAATCCCGCCCGCGCTCACGCACGCTTCACGCATCACGCCGCTGCAGTGCTACCGCTCGTAATAATTTGAACGTTTACCTACCTAACAGTACATACATACCATGCTTTCCAAAGATATTATTGCAAAAAAGATTTGTAAGAATGAGGATATATTTTACATTAACTTTAAATAATAAGGCATTTCGTACTTGTCGAAACAGACGAAATTTTTTTATGTCAATTGTGTAATTTCGTTAAAAAAATCACAAATTCCTACAGGAAAAGGTACTTTTAATTCCTATTATTTAAGGTTATAGAAAGTATTCAATTTCAGACTTTAAAGATTATTATTTTGAGAAGAGTAGGTAAATAAAAAAGAAAAAAACAGTTAATAGTGTAAAAAATATTTTTTAATAATATGAGATAAAACACTTTTTAACGGATACTAGCGCGGTTTTATTGAATGTACTTTGGTGTTTAGTTGGTATTTGGTTTGATTTTTATTTTTTTTTATTTTTATATTTTTTTTTTATTTGAATAAATACATTATTTAGTAAAGCCACGTTTTAATTAATCCTATTTCGACCGTAAGTTTTCAAATCACATAACATGACGTACGCAATGAAAAATTGTAGTCAATTCCTAAAAAAACAGTTAGGTTAATGTAAACTGTAATTTGACAGATAGATGTGATACATTGCTACTTTTCTTTAGTAAGTTTTTATTGGTGTCAAAACGAAAGTGCCAATGTATCGCATACATCAGTCAAATTACAATTAACATTAACTTTATTATTTTAGTCGATAGACGCGCTGGTCTACCTACAAAAAAATATTTAAAAAAAGTTTGTATTATAACTAACCCTACAAGGAAAAAATATTTATATAGGGATTGACTATGGATTCTTTGACGACCGAATAAACTAGCGATTTGACAGCCCTTCGTGTTTAAGCTGTATCGCTCGCTCGAGGCTCGAGTTGGCCTACTTATTTGGTTCTACTATGGCTTGAGAGGTGAATATTTTTGACGATTTTAAATGACACGTGAAGAACTAAGATCATCAATATTGTTACATAACTTGATTATTACAATACGTAACGTAAAACATTGTTACAGTTAATTTGGATAGTTTTAGTAAAAAATAAACCAGCGGTCGTTCGTGATCGGCGCATGTGGACGTGTATAAAATAAATTGAATTTTAAATTTGTTTAATGTCTGCCTCATAGTGAAGTCCGGCGGCGGCCGGTGCTTCGACGGGAACAACCCTGACGTTCACCACGCCGGATTGCGGCGATGTGGGAATCGAAAAATTCAACTTTTGTTGATGAATTTAAATGTTTTTTAAGTTTAATGACCGTATTTTTCATAGACTAGTGGCCGCCCGCGACTTCGTCTGCGTGGACAGTTTTTTTCTATCCCTCGGGAACAATATTTTTCTCGGGATGAAATGTACCTTATGTCCTTTACTGTATCCCTCGCAACGTGTATGTAAAATTTAATGATGATCGGTTCAGTAGTTTAGACGTGAAGGCGTAACAAACAAACAAATAAACAAACAAACGGACTTTCCCATTCATAATATTTATGAGTCAATTATTGAATTAGTTTTTACACACTTATTTGTTAGTATTTTACAAAAAATAGTTTTGTATCTGTTTATTTTCTATTTTTCTATGACAATTTATAAATAGGTATATTAGTTAAACAAAATCTGTCAAACATTTTCCACTCAGCTCGCTTCATTTGGCTGGCATATCGCAACGCAATCCGGCGCGTCACACGCGGACGGGGAAACAATACCGGCGCCGCTGCCACGCCGGACCACGATACGGCCCGTGGAAATTGGGAGAAAGATAACGCATGTGACTGCACTCATTGTGTCCCGGGAATATCCTGCAGCTTAATCCTTACTCGTTGGCGCAGTGGCCCAATGATTGCGGAAATTAAACAACTTTCGCAAGGTCGGTCACGGGATGGGTGACCAAAAATCTATTATCTCGAGCTCCTCCGTGCTACGGAAGGCACGATAAGCCGTTGGTCCCGGATGCATTTGCAGTCGTTAACACCACCAATCCGCATTGGGCCCGCATAGTGGGTTATTATGGCCAATCCTCCTTATCCCCAGCAGTGAGGACATTAAAAATGACTTTCATTCTGAATTTCGATAGTCAAATAGTTCAAATCACGAATCACGTCATAACTCATGAAGAAAATATAGATATATTGATATTATTTAAATAATTATATAAAATATTATTTTGTCTAAAGTCTCATTTTCATGAGTTATGACGCGAAGATGGGCGCCATTTGTGGTCATCTTTCGTGATCCTAACGAGACGGACATAGGGTTGGGGGATACCTCTCATTCCGAAAAAAAGTGTTGTTACAGAGGGATAGCAAAAAACATTTCCAGCAGACAAGGTCGCGGGCGGCCCCCAGTAGGCAAATAAATTGGAATAAGGGAGGAAGATTATGACGATGCTTCAAAGTTGATTATGTAGCACAGTGGGCCCATTGAATTAAAACCCAGAAGACTTGTGAAGTGGCTTTATTCACACAACATGACTAAATCAAATACGTGCTTAAGTTTATTTTACATGACGACCTATCTCTATAACGGTGAAAGCTGAAGTGTGTCAATGCATATAACACTCCTGTCACATGTAGCAGATTGATCAAAGCTTAAACTTCGAACGTAGCATAAATACCAAACCACGGTGGCCGATAGCCTTCCTCTACAGATTAAGGGATCGTACAATGTCAAGTAGGTACACATAATGAGGATCAGAAACAGTGGGTCTATTGCCCAAGTGTCGTCGACTTCGCCGTCGGCTTCGTTTGACAGATGGATGAGATACATTGCTACTTCTTTTTGGTTACCAATAAAAACTTACCAAAGAAACGTAGCAATGTATTACAACCATCTGTCAAATGAAGCCGACGGCGAAGTCGACGACATTTGGGCAATAGACCCACTGGTTTGAATCCTATAGTTTTATTGATATAATATAAAACATATTCCTAGCTATGAAACTTAGTGAAAGATTTGTTGAAATCCGTTTAGAAATGGTTGAGTTAAAAGGGTTTGAAGGAAATACCAAACTCAATGCAATACGTACTTTATTACGTAAGACATAAGGTTTGCGAACGTCGCGATGACGTCATAAGGACCCTCAAAAAACCAGTGTTTTAGCTCGTTTATCTTCTCAGGTTTAAGAAATATCGTGAAAATTTCTTCACTGTTGATCATGTGGTGGCATAAGCTTTCTAATAAGCCACTAAACAAAAATCGTTACTGATACTCATTAAAGCAATGATTCTACACAGTATTGATTGATTAAGCAGTCCCACAAAAATAATGTAGGTACCTAGTAGATGTATGTAACACTCCGTTATGTGATTGACAGAAAATATATAACTCAAACTTTTTTCGATACAAAAAAAAATAAGTGGATAGAAGTGAAACTACTACCGCTAGTTTTTTTAGTGAATACGATGATTTCCAAGAAATCACAATGAAACTAACTAAAAGAAATTGTACAGTAAGCAGCGAACATATTTTCTCGGAAAAATTATAATGTCCTATAATTATTTTTGTGAAATTGAACTCTAAGAAAAAGTAATGAAAAAATCCAGCCAAGTGCATGTCGGGCCATGCTCGACGTTCCGTCAGGATAACCTCTCCCGTCCTATCCTCTACGGAAAATCTAAGAGGCACAAACATTACACTGTACGGTGACTGTACACAATATTATTGACATGACCTGTTCCTATACCGCCTGAATAAGAACTTCTTATAAAATAAATTCTCAACTCACCCAATGTCTGGATTTCAATAATAAAATACCCAGTGTGTACGAACGAGGTCTTTTCAAAATATCATACCACTGACAACTCTGAAATGCTGCGGGTTGAAAGAGATCTTTTGCGAGCTGTTTTTATTTTTTAAATAAACAGGCATTGGAAATACACAGTCATGCAGCTTTATTTGATCAGCTGCAACTTGAAATGAAATGTAGAAGTCGATGTGAAATGAAATGTTGAAATGTGAAATGTAATATTATAATAATATATAAACTTTGCACTAAGTAATGATGACGTTATAAAAGTAGGTTTTAAGTACTTATTTAGCATAATAATGGTGTGATAACAATGACAACATTTGTGGCAAAAAAACCCCTAAATCTGAATAGTGACAACCCTTGACCTAATTTGTGTTTTGCTTTTGCCCATTAATGGGATTGATTTTATCGAAAACAATACTCTTTGCAATTTTTAATACAAATAAAAAACAATTACGGGTTATTATGAAACATCCTGTATACCTAGGCCACAAAATAAATAAGGCCATAGCCTATATTTTTAAATATGTATATTTTTATATTAGGCTATGGCCTACACTTCTTCCAATTAGTACCTAATGAATTATAATTTAGCGACTCTTCGGTTTCTAAACGTGCCCCTGACTCGTGTTATATTTCTAATAATTCAATTTCCCCTCCTCAACAAGCGAAAGCAACTTGAAACTTGTGAAATTGTCAACAACTCATCAAAATCTAATAATAACGGCTTAGTGCCCGCGAGAGGGCTCTGTCTCGAGTCTAGATAGACTAGGAGGCCATAACAAATTTAGTAACGATTGCGTAAGTGGCTGACTCTGGGTTAACAGGATGGAGAGGTACTCTCTGATGCTAAATATGTCAGTCTGTTTGCGTGAAGTGGTTGCGTTCTTTTATATGCAGGCTGAAAAAAGGCTATAATATTTTTGAAAATAAATTATAGCCCATGTTACTCGCTGCTAATGTAGCTTTCTATAGGTGAAAAAAATTTCAAAATCGGATCAGTACTTTTTGAGTTTATACATTACAAATAAACAAAAACTTAATCGCTCTTATCTACGAAACGCAACCGAATTTTGGTCAGTCCTTACACAGTTCACATGAACACAACTAGTACTTACTTGCTGTACCATTGTCAGCCATTTACCTTATCGTTTTTTTTTCTGGTAACAATAACACATTTTTCACCCTGCATATAAAAAGAACGCAACCACTTCACGCAAACAGACTGACATATTTAGCATCAGAGAGTGCTTTTCCATCCTGAGAACCCAGAGTCAGCCACTTACGCGATCGTTACCAAATTTGTTATGACCTCCTAATATAAGACAAAATGGTCGCCTCCGTGACTTTTCACTGTTCCCAATCCCACGACAATCGTACTCACGCTAGTGTTGTCAGCTGCACCTCATTCCTGCCCCTCAATTCTCTAAAAACATTCGCAGCGTCGAGATGTGCTCGAAAAAAACCTAATTTTTGAATAGAAAAATAGTTCCGACCATCGGCAAGCTCGTCGTCCGAGCGCTAGCGTCTATGTGACAGCGCAGCGGTGCCGCATAGTAGAGATATTTTTAGAGAATTGTCACGCTGTTTCAGTTTAGGCATATTTATTTATTTAATTTCCAAGAAAACTACATTAAAGATTAAGCTTGGTTTAAACACGGTAATGGTTAAACGAAAGGTGACGAAAACCACGGAATACCACGAAAGATCAGCGTCGGAATGTCTGCGACACCCTATTTCATGCTGGATGTTAGTTGTCTTTTAGTGTCTTTTTTATAAGCCTGTATTATCTTGTGCTACTAAAATATACTTAAATAAGTTTTCTTTCTTTCTTTTAAAGCAAAAATATACTTATAGCAAAGAAATATTCGAAAATCTCATTCAGGTACTCTTTTAAGAAAAATCATAGCATGGCGTAGCAATTTATAGGCACAACTGGGCACAACATGTCACGTCAATGTAGAAATTATTTTAAGTTAGTATTCTATTTTTAAGCGAGTTAAATATTTCTAACTTTTATTGTAAATTATTATTCCACTGTAGTGATCTATATTAAATGTAAATTAAAATGAACTGCCGCCGATAAAAAGGATAATCTTTTAGATATTTGCTGATAAAAAGGTAGATGTTTTGGATATTATTTAGTTAAAAATATTATAAAATAAATGTTGCAATTTCTTAGCACATCACTAGTTTTTACCTTTCTTCTACCTACAGGACCGTTGGACATAATATTAAATTTTGCTACGAGGTTTCAGACATTTCAATCCATTATACGATGACATCGAAATTAGAGTTTTATAGTTAGATTCGAAATGAATTCTGCGGACGAGAGAAAATTGATGGATCGACCGTTGATGTCGTGGACTCCACTTATTTATTTTAGCTGGTCGTGAAGAATATATTTTTTCTGAGAATGTGGTTATTTTATTTGTTTAGATAAATGCGTTTGTTTGTGTTTGAAATCGTTAAAGAAAAGTAGGGTCCCACTCGGAAAAATGAATCGCGATATTCGTTGTAGGTACGAAATTATGAGGGAGGTCGACCTTATTATTTTTTAATTTATTGACGGATAACCAATTTTTTTAGTAAGATATAAAAAAAGCATTGTTTATTTAATAAGCTGTTAATAGAAAAGGATGTGATAAATATGCGAGGCAAATCGGTTTGTGAATGAATTATTTACCAGGCAATAAGAATAGCATTTATTGAACGTCAGACCATAAATTCGGAAGCCCAACATCAGAGTTCTTGTACCGAGAAGAAACAAAGAAAAAGAAATTCGGCAGTTTGTTGAGTTGAGTTGAGTCAGAGTTTCAGTTCGATGAGTTGCCACCTAAGCTACTGTAAGGGCATCGGTAGCTTCCTTACTATAACTTATATTTATTTGTTTGTTTTTTACGCCTTCACGTGCTAGCTACTCATACTCATTGTCAGGAGTACAGAGAAGGATATAGGTTATTTTTTCATCTAGAAAAAAGTACCTGTTCCCGAGGGACAGAGGAATAATTGACCACACAGACGAAATAACGGGCCGTCGCTAGTTATAATATAACTCCCCTCAGTAGCCTCAGTTATTTAATATAAACAAGAGCCATTTCAAACCTTTAACCATCACTTTCAATCGTCCACCGTTATTACTTACAGAAGTATAATGCAACTCCGACAAATCATCAGTAAAAGCTTGCGGATTAACTGCGGGTAAGACAGAGATGGCCGATGCTATAAACTTTCCCTCCGATGAAAAGTGAGCTTAGTCACGAATAGGTCATTATTTCAACATAAAACCACTAAAAGTAGCCGATATCGGACAGGGCCCTTTGAAGGACGGTAGTTAGGTTTGGTTAGGCGCTATCATTTTCCACTAAGTACCTATTTCAAAAACCACAATGTAAAAAAGCATAACACTTAGTGAGACTGTATTACCTAAATGAATCACATTGTAGTGTCTCAACGATGAAATTGATTTAGGTATGTATTGTATATATTTGAATTTTTGAAAAACATTTTTTCTAAATATGTGAAAAACAAACTGGGGTCAAGTCTGCTAATGTTTTCGTCCAAATCTTAGTTCAATGGTGATGCTTTTTGACACAGTTCTTGTTTCTTAAATCAAGACAATAATGTTTCCGTTTTGCGTTTAAGAAACACAATGTGTTTTAGTTTAGGGTTTAAGAAACAAGAACTGTGTCAAAAAGCATTACCATTCAAACACCATTGAAGTACGATTTTGACGAAAACATTAGCAGACTTGACCCCCTGGACATATTTTTGCATATTATAAGTTTTTTAAGTAGGCACGATACAGATTTAATACACTTTTAATGATACTGTCCATCTGTTCAAGGCAAATAGTTACTATGATAGACTCCGAAAATATGCATTTTTTTATAATCCATGTAGCCGATAAACGTCGTAGATATTAGAAAACTTTGACTTCTATTCATAAAAAATCTTTACGTTGATTTAGTACTCTATTCTTTTTGCTCACTGTTAATAACAAGCAAGTCTAAAGTAGAATAAATCTACTTAGATAAATTGGACTACGAGCGCGCGTTCTTTATCTCGTAAAAATAGAGTTTGAGTACTTGCACTGAATTTTCAACGGTGTCCTAACACCTATTGAGTGTATATAATGTATCAGATTTTCCATTGTTGTCCCTTATTACGCCCCTGTGGGTTCATACAAAAGTTACTTGCTTGGCGTCCGATCATGTAATCGCACGGACGCGTTCTGACTCGATCGTGATGTTTTTCTTCGAAAGCAATTTCAGTTTCGTGTAATCCGCCATTAATCGAGTAGTCCACGTTTATTTCTATTATATTTATAATATTATATTACGTTTTCAGACAAATATTATTTTGTTTTAAGATTTATTTTATATTTATTCTCAAAACTAAATCATTTTGATGTCCTATTTTGCCTACTTATGAAATATGAAAATACTTATCACTCTTTAAATTACAAAACAAACCTTCAACTTTTTCATTTATACAGCATCAACGCTTCTACGGACGATCTTTAAGAGAGTTTTAAAACGGAATATACACGTAATATAACACAAATATACGGTCAGGCACTACAGCCAATTTCCATTGTTGTTCTGCGACAGACAGCAAAACGAACACCGAACCACCTGACATGTTCGCGAGTGTGTAACGGCGGCTACACAACTTGGTGGATGCTTATTGAAACTTACTTTTGCTGAGGTTCCATAAGTCATTGCAAAAACTGTAGAACATTGATTGAAAGTTATGAAAACTGATTCGTAAAGTTGTACCGATCCTATCGGATACGTGCAGGCAGATACGCCGTTTTGGGTCCTAGTTAGGCATTTCGCATTTAGGCATTCGGCGTTCTAGACACTATACGAATTAGGCATTATGTGCTTCAAGAATCGTGCCATTTAGTTTTAGGCGTTCTATGTTCCAGTCATTATATTATTGTGCTTTAGTAATTTTACTACCTAAGGCATTTTGCGTTTTAGACGTCGTGCTCATAAAGGTTCTCATCTGTCCCTTAGGAGCACAGTGCAGGGGCCCTGCCGGCTAACTTTTTGAGCTTCTATGGGTCTGCCGAGTTTCAACTTAAAACTGAGAAAGAAAAGTAAGGAATTTCGTATTGTACAATTTGTCGAAGTTATTTGGAAGATATCGATGTTCTTGTGACATCATAAATTGGGCTTCGCTATTTTGGCCTGACTGGGGCTCGATTTAGCTGTTTTAATTTGAAGCCCAGCCGAATTTTCAAAGTTCGATGCGTTAGCCGGTACGGCCCCTGGTGACAGATAGGCGTGTTTTGTGCGTCTACTTGAATTTTATTACGCTGTAAAGTCCAACTGATTGAACAAATGAAAATCTTCCCAAAATTATACGCAGTAATTATATCTGTGAATGTTGTTAACGAAAAAATATTTCTCATTTTTAAAAGCAGAAAGAATTAATTATTCTTATTAAACTTTATTCTACATACGAGAGCTTTTATCGTCGAATGTACCTTAAATAGGGAAGCGGAAAGCAGCGGTCGACACGAACGTCTGCCTTCCAAATGTTAGGTGAATCAAATATACCATATGTTCCTATTTTAGGGAACCTGTCATATTGATATAACGATAAAAAAATCTTATAGGTGTATAAGATTTTTATAGGTGTTTTTAAGCAAATCGGATAAAAAAATAATGTATCTGTGGAAAATAGCCAGATTAATATTTTCTGTCAGGAAAATGCTTTGCAAGAAAATGTAGGTGAAGTAGATTCAAGATTCTCCCCCGTTCCAATTTTGTCCATAAATGCAGTTGTTCAAGTAATACTATAAAATATTAAGTACTAGCGACCGCCCGCGGTTTCACCCACGTGGTTCCCGTTCCCGTGGGAATATCGGAATAAAAAGTATTCTATGTTTTAATCTAGGCTATCTGCTATCTGTGTGCCAAATTTCAACCAAATCCGTTGTGTAGTTTTTGCGTGATTGAGGAGCAAACATCCAAACCCACAAACTTTCACATTTATAATACTAGCGGCCGCCCGCGGTTTCACCCGCGTGGTTCCCGTTCCCGTGGAAATATCGGGATAAAAAGTATTCTATGTTTTAATCTAGGCTATTTACTATCTGTGTGCAAAATTTCAACCAAATCCGTTCAGTAGTTTTTGCGTGATTGAGGAACAAACATCCAAACCCACAAACTTTCACATTTATAATATTAGTAGGATTAAGTAGGATTATTCGAATGTTTTAATAATAAGGATACAGTGACACATTTACTATGTCCCTAGTAGAATTTAGAGCATGTCAAAAATAACATAAGGGCATTCAAAATTTTCTTTCCATGAAATTGTGGTTAATACCACGATTTGTAATTGTAATTTAATTTGGCCTCGATTTACAGTTCAGAGGTTGGTTCCTGATAAACTTAAGAAACGAATAAAATTGGATCTTATGTAAAAGCTAGGTAGAAACATAAGAATAAATAAAACTGTTTATTCTTATGGTGGAAATATATTTAAAATGATGCCAGACCACGTCAGACTTGTCTAGTACTCTGAAAACAAAACCATTACGTTGGTGCACTGGCTCTGACAAGTTTTTGAACGTTTATGAATAAATAACAGCCCGTCTCGATATCAATACCACTGAATTCCGAATGCCCTCCGTGACACATAATACTTTTCATTTCACCCTTTCGCAGACCACGTTCAAAATTCGTGTGGCTAATTCCACTCCGCGTAACTTTTCCAAATTTTTCCACTTTAATTTTCAGCGCGAACCTACAATGATAAAATAACGCTTACTAAAAAAAACTGGTCTTTATTACCATAACCATAAAATGTTGTTTCTGACTTCACGGAATTCTTAAACAACCTTTTTTAACTTTGCTGAAAGTTACCACTTAAATGTGAGGTATCAGAGCTTATTACAACTCTATTTTAGTGTCATAGCGTGACTTGTTTCTATTCTGATTCGGATCTAGACATCCATCTATCAACTATCATCGTTACTAACTTTGTAATGAGTCTATTCCATTTCATGGAAGTACTTTTTTCCATCATCAAAATATATTATAAGTTCTTGTCCTTGTAAAATACTTAATAATTTTTTTCATAGCTCTGCAACTATACTGAAAATATTTCATGTCCTAAACAAATATTGTTGATTAATTCAAAACTGTCACCGAAATTGTACAGAAGCTTATTGAAGACCATAATAGTTACAAATACAGATAGTGCACTACAAAACATCGCAGGCAGATCTTTGTAGTCATCGCTAAATCAGACACAAAAAGCGAGTTGACATTTAACGTGAAAGCAACATGTTTGGGCAAAGGTGTCGGGCCGTTACCCGCCCTGATAGAAGCCTGAACTACCTTCGCCCTGAGGGATAAGGATGGGAAACGAAAGAGTCGATAAGAAACGTTGAAATAACTATCGAGTTTAATATTTACCATGAAAGCAACATGTTTGGGCCGAGGTGTCGGGCCGTTACCCACCCTGATAGAAGCCTGAACTACCTTCGCCCTGAGGGATAAGGATGGGAAACGAAAGAATCGATAAAAAACGTTGAAATAACTATTGAGTTTAATATTTACCATGAAAGCAACATGTTTGGGCCGAGGTGTCGGGCCGTTACCCACCCTGATAGAAGCCTGAACTACCTTCACCCTGAGGGATAGATATGGGAAACGAAAGAGTCGATAAGAAACGTTGAAATAACTATTGAGTTTAATATTTACCATGAAAGCAACATGTTTGGGCCGAGGTGTAGGGCCGTTACCCACCCTGATAGAAGCCTGAACTACCTTCACCCTGAGGGATAGATATGGGAATCGAAAGAGTCGATAAGAAACGTTGAAATAACTATTGAGTTTTATATTTACCATGAAAGCAACATGTTTGGGCTGAGGTGTCGGGCCGTTACCCGCCCTGATAGAAGCCTGAACTACCTTCACCCTGAGGGATAGAGATGGGAAACGAAAGAGTCGATAAGAAAGGTTGAAATGATCGTTGAGTTTAACATTTACCGTGAAAGCAACATGTTTGGGCCGAGATGTCGGGCTGTTACCCGCCCAGGGGACGTACCGGCTAACTTACATGGCTATCGTAATCGCTTTCATTGACAGATGGATGTGACATATTGCTACTTCTATTTGGCATAAATAAAAACTTACCATAGAAAAGTAGCAATGAATTACATCCATCTGTCAAATAAAAGCGATTGCGATAGCCATGTATGTTAGCTGGAACGGCCCCTGATAGAAGCCTGAACCACTTTCGACCTGAGGGTTAGGTTAGGATTGAGGAACAAAAAGTATAATATAAATAATATGAAACGTTGAAATTGTCACCTCTTTATTTATAAAGCGTGGATTAAAAGTACGTCGCTTAAAATACTATTGTCTGTGTCTTCTTTGTAGCAAATAAAAATAACAACTTCCACTTTTAAACGGTCTAACTTCATAGTTTAAACAAATTTACTATATAAATATTACCATATCAACGTAACTTTAGTAAGAAAGTAATTTTAAATAACTTTGCAATAGGCTTAAGGGTGTACAATACACGCGCATCACGTTCTATTTTTAAATTTTTAATACAAATGATCAAAACATCACTGCGCGAGCCGTAATGAGGGCGAACTTTGAATATTTCTATTAAATTATTAAATAAATATAAGTATATACAAAACACGCAATACAATAGATAAATACCTCGTTTTTCCTCAGAAAAATAAAAAATACTTTAGAATCTGTAAATACAGTAAAAAAAACATGTCAAAATGTACTGATTTGAGCATTTTTTAATATTTTATTTCTCTGTAATTATAAACATTTTTTTAAATTTTCTCTCTATAGAAATTATATTCCTTGACAATACAAACAATAAGTGAAAAAATAAATATGAGCCCTATTCTTATTTGTTACAGCTGAAACGTTTGTGAAAAATAGCTCTGACAAGCAAATTAGAAATTCCACTTGAACCGATCGTCTTCGTTTTAGAATACCTGATAATTTATTATGTTTTTCTCTCTATACGGCACTAATTTAAGAATTTAGCTTCCTAAAATCAAAGTAACAACATCAATAGTAATGCTTTCATTCTTTAAATAACTTCTTTGGAAAAACGCTAATTTCTTTGAAATGCGGATATACACTCTTAATATAACAAAAGAAAGCTATCGTTTTTAGGTCTAAAATGTTTTCTAACTCATTTACAAAATAATTATCCTATCAATTTATCAAATTATGTAATTTAACAATTTAAAGAGTTCTAAAATATTAACTTACACCACAAGATTATTAAGATTTTACAAGTAAAACTTATTTATAAAATTAGATCTTTTTAATGGTTTCTTTCATTTCTGTACTTCTCGATATCGATAACTTACTTCAGAATTTCCTTTTTCTGCCCATCGTCTGCAAGTTCAACGCCATTAAGCCCGCTCTAAATATACTGAAATGCTAAATTCCATTTGGAATTCGCACAAAACAACCTTGAAATATGTCTTGGAGAGGTGAAAATGACACTAATGTATATCATATTTTGTAAAAGGAAAATTCACATCAGTTTACGTAAAGTTTAAGTCATAAAAATATATTTAGGCATCTAAGAAAAGGAATAAAACACAAATAGCTTTCCAATTTAAAAAGTACGAGTAAGTTTAGTTAAGTTATGCTAGAAAAGATTTATGAATGAATGGGCGCACCGAGCCATCATTATAATGAAAAACTAAGTTTAATAAAATTCTGAAAATACCTTATATAATAAACAGTTGTAAATATTCGATATAAACTTTTTTGTTTGCGTTTATTCTTAGTTTAAGGCTCATATATATCTCAAAGCATGATTTTTCCATCTTTTTTAAATGCATTTTTCTCCGTCAATATTATAGTTACAGCAGTCAAAAAATACATTATATATCAGAGGGCATAGTTGTTTTACTTTTTTATTTTTTTATTATTATGTTTAAGTTATGGAAAAAAAATCCTGAACCTATCTCCATTATAATTTTTAAATCCATTTCACTCGGTTAATATAAGTCGAAAATTGTTATTTTTTCTTTGTCAATATTCTACAAAAAAAGACGCAGGGCATGGTTGTTTTAGATTTTTGATTAGTAGCCAAAAATAATTTCAATATTTATATTCCATTTCGCGCACGGTTACATATCGTCGCGCCATTTTCTCGTCTGAAAAATCAGTGGGGGAGGAGGCGTATTGCTGAATGGACCTGTGTCGCGCTGCGCAATTTTTTGACGTTTGCAATTGACAAATATTACATTAAAGTGCCACAGAGTGCGCAATTCTCCAGTATGCCAATTAGATATTACCCCTAATAACAGCCCTTGCGTTTTGTCGATTATAAGATTTATATTAGTCTAATAATCAACATATTATTTATGTTAAAAAAACATGACATCGAGCAATTTGGCACCAATGTTGCATGAAGGGCGAGAAACCCTAATTTCGGCGTTCTTTGTTTTAACATTAGCCAATTTGTTCCCTAATTCCAACCAGGTAACCGTGATATTAAAAAATAAAACAACCATGTTTGTATGAAATTAATTTTGTAACTATCAATAATGATAATAAAACACTTAAAGGCTAAAACTACAAATTACAACGTTAAGACGAGCAAATTTAGATGAATTTAATTTGTTAAACGAAAGTTAAATACCCATCATATATCAGCCCGCGGCTGGTTAAAGGAATTTATGGAAAATAACCCACCAAATTCCAGCCCCCCCCCCCCCCCCTAATTTTTCCGACATTACTAAATTTAATTACAAATAAGTAGGTAATCTTAAAACGTTATGAATTTGATCTATTACTAGTTTTATTCAAACCATAAAAATAACATCTTGCCTTCGTAAACAGACTTCCCAAAGTTCGCTTGCGTTGATCGTTCTCTTATGCTGTTTTTCGAACACAGCCACTCTGTACTCAGTCTTTGTGAAAACTAATGCTCGTTGAGTAAATTTTAGGTGGCGTGACGGGGTAATATTGATGTTCAAACGTAGAGATTAACGTGAGACCAAGATGGCCGACACCTACACAGTTACACATTACCGGTTTTGGTTCACTATTACTGTTTTTTCATAGCATTGTTTCCCATTTTGGTAAAGTAGATTCTATGCATGATGTCAAGATTTTATCAACATACCTACTCTACTCATATAAAATATTTATGTTTTAGAATTTCTAAAGTTTAGGCCACAGACATAAGGGATGTATTATCCTGAATCGACTTTAGGTAAACCGCACATTATGCATTTCAACTATTATATATTATGAGCTTAGGTATTTTGTGCATTGTTTTTCAAATTAGGTTTTTCGTCCATAGGTGTTAGTTATGACCTTAGACCATTCTAATATGTAACCTATTAGACATAGAAAAAAGAAACCTTATTTTAAAAAAAATAAAAAGGTTGTTATTAAGGAAGAGGCTGTAATTAGATTACATAGTTCTTTATTTAGTAGGTCATCTGCGCGCGATTATCCACGATACGTGGAAGCTCAAGGCATCTCAAGGTCATTCAGCAAGGTCATTGGTATTAATAAGAGCCTTAAATATGATTTTAGTCAATCTGGCTTATCGCCTATTGTAACTACCTACACTATACATACATAAACCACATACCTAAAACAATACTTATAATGTCTGTACAAACACATTTAAAAACCAAGAATGAGCGCAAATGAAAATAGTTTAGTAGTTAAATTAATACCAACGTTTATATTTTTCAGAATTTTATTCAACATAGTTATTTCGTGATACAATTTTTTTTGGAGGCGCTAGTGAAGGGTCGGTGCCCCCTTACTTTTTTATCAATTTAATAATATTTAGAGATAATATATATTTTTTAGGGTTCCGTACTCAAAGGGTAAAAACGGGACTCTATTACTAAGACTCCGCTGTCCGTCTGTCTGTCTGTCTGTCTGTCTGTCTGTCACCAGGCTGTATCTCATGAACTACGATTGCTAGAAAGTTAAAATTTTCACAGATGATGTATTTCTGTTGCCGCTATAACAACAAATACTAAAAACAGAATAAAATTAGTATTTAAGGGGGGCTCCCATACAACAAACGTGATTTTTTTGCCGTTTTTTGCTCGATATTAATAACGACAACAGGTAGACAGTTGAAATTTTTACAGATGATGTATTTTTGTTGCCGCTACAACAACAAATAATAAAAACAGAATAAAATTCATATTTAAGGGGGGCTCCCGTACAACAAACATATTTTTTTTGCCGATTTTTGGTACGGAACCCATCGTGCGCGAGTCCGACTCGCACTTGGCCGGTTTTTTAATTTAAACTTTAAATCACCAGTTTAAATAACTCTTGTTATTATTGTACGTTGTTTTTAACATGAAAAAGTACATGTAGATTATTTATTTTGTAAGAAGCAGATCAAGCGGAAAGGTATAAATTTTAATTAGATAATCAAGCTTAACTTATGCTCAAAGTAATATAAGTAGTGTTTTATTAAGTCTTAGTAATGATCTGTTAAATTTTGTAAGTCCAACTATTTTAAAAAAGGTCCCGAATTAAATTTGTAGACCAATTTTAACGAAACAAGATAGAAAGGTCTTTATTCGGATTCAATTTCAATTTTGTGGCTTAAAATCTGATAACGGAGTCAGAATGGATCAGACCGTTATTAATAATTATGTGGCTTGGCTATAAATTTAATTTTCAGTTTTAGGGTTCCGTACCAAAATGGTAAAAAAGGAACCCTTATGGTGTGACTCAGTCTGTCTGTCTGTCACAGCTGGATATCTCGAGAACTACTAATGGTATCAACTTGAAATTTGGAATTAATTGGAATAGTTTAAGGTGACATTTGCCCAACTATTTTGCAAATAAGAAATAAATAAAAAAAAAATTATCTTTTTTACAACAGGGACTGAAAAGCGGTCTTAAAAATTTGAGGTGGGGCATACTAGGGCATGTGGGGTATCATATGTGAAAGAGCGCCGTTTGCACGTTTTTAATATTTTTTTCTTTTTGTCTTAGGCCGCATAGTTTTCGACTTATGGTGAAATATGTAAAAAAAAATACCGTTCCCCCCTTATCTCCGAAGTTTGCAAAGAAAAAAATCTGAAATAATTCTATGCGATAGCAGTTTATATAAAAATTACAGGAAAAATAAAACGATGTCTCAATATAGCATACTTTCTTAGAAATTATCAAATTAATAAAAAAGTTACCATTAGTTCCACTATCGGTCAAGAGATGGCGCTGATCTAAAACCGCCATACTAATTTTATTATTCTATTCTGCAGTGTGGTTTGATGGTGCAATTCACAAGTGCTTGTAACAGCCTAGACTGAATAAATTATTTTGAATTTTGATGGTACGGAACCCTCGGTGCGTGAGTCCGACTCGCTCTTGACCGGTTTTATTTATCTTAATTACATTAAAAATATATTTTAGGCTTTTTAGTTAGCCTTGTATCTTAGGTATAACCGAATATCAAGAACGACATCAACTTTAATTATTTGAAATAATGTGCGATATTTTCATTTTTTAAATATCTTTGTCTGTATTTGTTTGTATTTTTGGATGTCGGAGGCAATCTCCGAAACCAATCATCTGATTTCAAAATTCTTTCACCAATAGAAAGCTTCACTATCCCCGAGTATCATGGGCTATATTTATTCCGAAATACCCACCACGGGTAGTGAAAATCCACACGGACGAAGTCGCAGGCGGAAGCAAGTTTAAATATAGGTAAAGGCGACTCTACTACGTACTACGTACGTTAACTGAGCAATTGAGTCTAATCGTTGCGATCTTCCCGAATCGATATAGCATCGTGTACCTTTCAAGTCCTCTATCTCTCCTACGGGACGTGTCCGACCATGTATACAAGGTAAGTACACTCTGAACGAACGCAATTGATTACAATAAACTTTAGTTTCAACTTTTAACGGAGATTTAGTAAGAACAGCGTGGTCCGGTAGGGTGGCTAAACGTTTAGGTACATTCCTGGGTGATTTGGTTAAATAATTCGTCAAGAATTGCTGTTTGTAGTACTAATCTTAGTACCTACAAATTTTCAAATCTCACTCATTAATATGAGTGCAATTGCAGAGTTTTGAAAATATTATGTAAACGTAAAATCTTTGCCTTAGCTAATAGCAGCTGTAATACGCTAATTAGGTTATAAACTAAAATGTAGAGTCGATAGCAGATTTTAGGTAATTTTTACAGTTAATTTCAAATTCTCAAATATACAATTTCATGTAGTCACCCCAAATACTTAGTTGGCAGTATAAGTAAGATTGTTTTGAGAAGAAACACCAGTCGTATGTAGCAAAGATAACCTTAAACCACCGGCTGCAACGTTGAAATTCTCATGCAACATATTTTATTCAAAAGCTTAAGTACTCGCCAAGGACTGTCGCTTTTCTCAGAGCTTTCCACCATGTTCGATCACACCGTTTCTTGTACGTCTCAAGAACTTCAACATTTCCTGGAATTAAATGTGGTGAATGTAAATTTTGTTACGGAAACGGCGTTTTGAGATTTGCCTCGTTTTAGAATTTTCATTACTTATGAGAAAATGTAGTCAATCCGTTATGTTTTAATTAATTTTAGCGCTTATATTGGATTCAGAGAATAAGCGATATCACAGTGAAAAAACACAGACAGAAACATTTTTCTATTTTTTAGATATTAATATGGATAATTGAATCATAACTTAAAATTAGATGCGAGCGGAAGTACTGAGTCTAGAAGGGAAATGAAAAGTTTTAAAAACATTATGAATAAGCAATGGCTCCGTCTGGGAAAATCGATGTACATTTATGTATTAAAAAACTTTCGACTCTGATAAATAACCCTTCGTTCGTCGACTTCGAACCTTAAATCACAAAATAGAAGAGGATTAGAAAGGCATTAAAACTTTAACGGATGTGTCTAATTTATTCAGGAGCTGAAAGTGCAATTAGTTGGTCTACAGAAAAATTTGTAAGTCAGGAAATTATTTTATCTAAAAAACTAATGGATGGCTTTCTCGTTTTCAAATCTCCCGCTTAGGAGTTCCGAATCAATACCATACTTCTTACAAGTTCAAGAGAAGCTACGACATTGGTTCATGCTGACTGTTGCAAAATAGCTTTTCTTAAAAAAGTACCTCTAAGTGGGTATGAACTGCAATAGTGGATTGGTGGGGTGGGATTTCTAAAAGGTAAGCCGATGGGAATCAACTTGTATGGACCCTTCGCCAATTTGAAATTTTAATATAATTTTATTATTATGTCTAACGGCCTGACTTTAAAACATTAACACTTAGCGGAATTTCCTTTGAAACCACAGTTATTTTTAATCAATTTAAAACGTATTTGATCTTATTAGGATTGGGTAATAAACACTGACTAACGTTAGATAGTAAAAATGTTACATTTTGAAGTTAAACCCCACCTTAAGTTTATCGTCTAGGATTTTATTTCAAGCGCAGAGCACCTGCTCAGCATTTCTTGGAGACAAATTGCCTCTCTTGTCCCTTGTTGACGTTAATGGCTACGATTTTTGTGAGTAATTCCTCTTTGATGTGAGAACGTGACGCGTGACATGCAAGCCAAAATGTTACCTAGTTTGTATGCCATCCAGTAGTTATCATTCTTTGGTTGCTTTCGACTCTCTATGGAATCACGTTATCTCTTTGAAATTCACTTAGGTACACACCTATCTTTAAGTGATGGAGATTTAATTATCTTTGTGTGTAAGTTTTCATATCAATAACGGTTTTTAGGGTTCCGTACCCAAAGGGTAAAAACGGGACCCTATTACTAAGACTCCGCTGTCCGTCTGTCTGTCTGTCTGTCTGTCACCAGGCTGTATCTCATGAACCATGATAACTAGAAAGTTGAAATTTTCACAGATGATGTATTTCTGTTGCCGCTATAACAACAAATACTAAAAACAGAATAAAATTAATATTTAAGGGGGTCTCCCATACAACAAACGTGATTTTTTGCCGTTATTTGCTCGATATTAATAACGACAACAGGTAGACAGTTGAAATTTTCACAGATGATGTATTTTTGTTGCCGCTCTAATAAAAAATAATAAAAACAGAATAAAATTAATATTTAAGGGGGGCTCCCATACAACAAACGTATTTTTTTTTGCCGTTATTTGGTACGGAACCCTTCGTGCGCGAGTCCGACTCGCACTTGGCCGGTTTTTACTATTGCATTAAGTGTAGGAGAATAAGAATGAATGAAATGAATTAATAAGAATGTGGCTAATCTAAACATCATATAATATCTTTAAAGTATAATCAATACAAAACTATTGGATAGATCTTTCAGGAAAATACCTAATTATATTCTTAAAGATTATTTAGTAGTGCTACAAAATGCTTTATATTTTTTCTTACAAAATAGACGAATAATACCTGCAAGTTTGAAAGAAAATATTCACGGTACGCTGACATTTTTGTTTTTCCCTTAGGTATCTAGGTACATGCATTCCTTCGCTTTATTTTAGTTGCCTATTTCTTTTCGTGTATCTTCGAGAATTGCTACGGACAAGCTCCGTTACTATTCAGATATTTTACAGAAATGCTATAGCTAGTCGGCAATATACTATGCCTAATCCCTTTGAAATAATAGGATATTTTCTTTAAAATAATGTGTGGTATTAATAAATCTTTATTTGCTCTAAGCGTGAAACCATAGACATAGAAAAATTTTCGCTGCGCTCAAGAAGACCAACAAAGCGTGGAAAAGAGAAGTTAACATCATACGGACACGGTCTATGTAAAAAAGAGACAAAGGAGCAAGTGACATGTGCCAACATTTTTTACAGTAAGAGCCCCTAGCGTCCCGCCTAGCAAATGAGCAATCACAGTTTGTTTAAAATATTTGTTAATCTTAATTAGAATTTAAAATAAAGGTATTGTGGAGCCATGGTGTCTTGTGCTCTAAGTGATTGTGATGAGACAAAAAGAAACAATCCAAATAATCACACTTTTCACAGGTAAATAAGATATTGCCACACATTTCTTTAAAACCCAATTTCGCTACATTTATTCGTTTATCGACGAAGAAAACAGTATGGAACATAGTATATTAATTTCCTTTGCCATATATAGTCATATTTTATGAATCTAAGTCAAATTTTATGTATCCCATATAAAATGTATGCATTCGTTTTCGGATCACCTGTTTATTGACTTTGTTGTTCTTTGACATTCTATTTCTATGCGTGAAACAAACATGGTATTGTTTAAAGGTTCTATATTGTTCTCGGAACTTGCCATCGTTCGTTTGTTTCATAACTATTAGGCTAAACGCACACGGACTAGTGTGGCTGTACTTGTAGCTGCGATAATCGAGGCGATTTTCAAGGCCATAAGCGATTTTGTGATTGTTTTTTGTAGCTCCTGGGCGTTTAAGTATCGAATTCTGAATGCTCTATACTAGGTGACAAAAATCGTTGAGCGATTAATCGCTCGCAGGCGGGAAGCCTTAAGGTATGATTCCAATGTCGGCAGCACTGCTGTGTGCTCCAAATTGAACCGTAATGTTACGTTTGAAAGGCTCAATTTGAAGTGAGCGAAGAAGCGTCGCGACACTGCTGCGCAACACTGCTGCGCGACACTGCTGCTCAGCAGTGCTGCGCGGCACTGCTGCCGCAACACCACTGGTCCCTATACATTCTCTATAGGTTTATATGAGACTACATTCCGAGCTCAGCAGCAGTGTCGCGCAGCAGTGTCGCGCAGCAGTGCTGCCGACATCAAACAAGAGGAAAGAGGTTTTAGGGGATCAGTTTATTTTGTTTTGTTTTGTTGTTGTGTAAGATAAAGGTTCAACGTTTAACACTTAACTTTGCTGTGACAAAATGGGAGTATTCTATAGTCGGACAGACGGACGGACAGAACGATCTTATGAGGGTTCCTTGTTTTACTACCCTAAAAATTATACTCATCTTGGTTAAATCAAAAGTAATCAGAACAACGATACCAATCTGAGTAGTCTAAAGTAGTCCGGTCTGGGAGATGCAGCCACTGTTTAACCCATTAACGCCCGGAAAATGAGACACGACAGATTCTCTATTGTTGTTCTAGTGATGCAACATGAAAAAACCAACTTTGTTTTTTTTGCAAAATTAAAAAAAAAATAAAAAAAAAACAGCACCGTTGTTTTTTTTTCTAAATTTGTTTTTTTTTCAAGAATAAAATCTTTGGAAAATAAATATTTTATTTAATCAAATCAATTATTATATTAGATTTTTATTCTTCGTCAGTGTCTCCAGATATAAATTTTATTTTTTTCCCAGATCTCATTTTACTTTTCCCCAAAATAATACATTTGTATAAGGAGTTGATTAAAAATTTTCCCCTAACGCGATTTTGTGGTCTCCAAAATGTTACCTTTTGTATGCAGAACAGATTTTGTTTTTTCCCCAATAATTAAAATTTTCCACACGATGTGGGAAAACACCCAATCTGGAGACACTGTTCTTCGTTCTAACTAAGTTTATAGGTACTTCAAAAAAAACATAAATCGAATGAAGATTTCAGCGTGCGCGTTTTTAAATGCTGCCAACTGTTGAAAACTTGGTACTATCCAACCAAAAAGTAATGAAGTCAAAAAATTATAATTTGAACTCATAAGCATTAATCTTTAACTGAAACTTCCATAACAATGTTGATTTCTGTACTGAAATAAATAATTGAAAATAAACATGCTCCAGAAAAAAAACGTGTTTTTTTCATGTTTTTTTTTCACGTTTGAAAAAAACTGTTTTTTACAACAGTCGAGACGCCGGCGTTCGCGAGGGCATTGATGAATTAAATACGCCCAAAGTGAATTTCGACTGAAATTTTTCTCAATAAAAATAAATATATCTGAACAATCTTATTAACCTTATATTTGCTTATAAATAATGAATATATTTTGTCCAGCCGAAGTCCAAAGGCCGGGTCCAAGCAATTCACGTGGTATGCCAGGCTTTCAGACGCGATGCACGTGCGCTATTCACGGCATCCATCGTTTGTTTCGGCCTCTAAACTATTGTTAGGGTCAGTTATAATTGAAAATAACTTCTCCATAGTTTGTGTATTTATTGTGTCATGTAGAAAGTAACCCACATTATTCTGTGTAGTACCACTACGAAATTTTTGGCGTGGTGTAGTATAACACTATTTTTGTGTTATACTCCGTCGCAGTACCACGGCGCCAAATAAGTACAAATCCTACTTAAAATAAATGTACATTAATTGTTCGTAATTTGTATGCCATTAAAAAAATTGTACGTTACGTATTTTAGTCTCAAAAAAATGTCGGTGTGGTACTGCCAGGGAGTATGCTCTGCCGCAGTACCACTCGTTTTTCTCACGAACCAGAGACAGTTTGCATGGTTTTTTTTGGTGAAAAAAATGTACATTAATTGTACGTTCTAGTATCATACAAGAAAATGGCCAAGTGCGAGTCGAATTCGAGCTATAGGGCATTTACAGTTTTTCAAATACACCTTGATCGTTATCATTATAGTGGGGAGATGGGAGAGGAAGAGTTGTTGGATTGGATTGCATGAGATTTAAGTGTTTGACCTAGCTATCCTAGACGTAGGTAGGTATACAAATCATGCAAATACAAAAAGTACACTGCATTTAATTATTTTAATAACAACAACTTCACATAACAGTATACATTAGAAGATGACATTGAATTTGTTGATTTAATTTTGATCTCGTCACTTTTTTTGCCATATCATCATAGCATTCCCATTTACCGTTTCTCTTGCAATGCGCTCGATAATGACCAATGCCAGTACCACACGCATTGGGTAAATGGTGCATTTTTTAAGTTTTAACTCGTTGACTAAAAAGCAGAAAATAAGTACTTGATAATTTACTGAAAATTTTTTTTTATAAAAACACGTTTTTGAAACAGCTAAAAAGGAGGTATAAATCTCCCGTAAAGATTTATAATCCTTTACAGATTTAAACCTAAAAATGTGAGGCACATGCAAAAACCATCCTCATTAATATTATAAATGCGAAAGTCCGTTTATTTGTTTGTTATGCCTACATGTCATCATCATTAAATTTTATATACACGTTGTTAGAGGTACAGAGAAGGACGTAATAGGTTACCTTTCATTCCGAAAAAAAGTATTGTTCCCAAGGGATAGCAAAAAACTTTCCACGCAGACGAAGTCGCGGGCCGCCGCTAGTTGATGATAAATCTTACAAAATGCGCCCCACGTTTTTAGGTTTAAAAGTTCTGTATAGGTTCATAAATCTTTACGCGAGAAATAATTTTATACATTTTAGTCCGTTTAAAATGTGTTTTGCTTAAAAAAATTTTTTCCATAAATTTTGTATTTGTATTGTATAAGACAGTAAGGCTTATACAATTCGTGTAATCTACTCTATCCAACAACTTTTCCTCCCCAACTTATTTTTTTGTTGACGATTTATCAAGTTGTATTTGGAAAATTGTAAATGCCCTGTAGCTCGAATTCGACTCGCACTTGGCCATTTTCTTGTACGATACTAGAACGTACAATTAATGTACATTTTTTTCACCCAAAAAAACCATGCAAACTGTCTCGGTTCGTGAGAAAAATGAGTGGTACTGCGGCAGAGCATACTCACTGGCAGTACCACACCGACATTTTTTTGAGACTAAAATACGTAACGTACAATTTTTTTAATAGCGTACAAATTACGAACAATTAATGTACATTTATTTTAAGTAGGATTTGCACTTATTTGGCGTCGTGGTACTGCGACGGAGTATAACACGTATTTTTAAGCACAGCGTAAAAGTTGATTATTAACTTACTTGACAGATAATTTTTGAAATTCTAGATTTTAGGCATTCACAATGCTATTATTATATATGACGATAATTAATTTAATAGAAAAAAAAATGTTTTAAAAAAACAAAAAACCGACTTCAAAATCCCACTCTACCTCTAAAAAGCAATAAATAATATTGAAATTACTAGATACGAATTATCATTGTAATAAAACACGTCTATTGAAGTCTGGTGGGGCTGGAGGACAACTTATTTTTTTTATTCTAACAGCCCCACCTGACTTCAATAGACGTGTTTTATTACAATGATAATGCGCATCTAGTAATTTCAATATTATTTATTGCTTTTTAGAGGTAGAGTGGGATTTTGAAGTCGGTTTTTTGTTTTTTAAAACAATTTTTTTCTTTTTTTCTTTTTAGTGTAAGTACCTTCTGTATTAGATACGGGTCAAACTGAGAAGAGAACCTCCTTTTTTGAAGTCGGTTAAAATACCAAAACCTTGTCCTACGTGTAATAAATACTTTTCTGAAAACCGCATCAAAATCGGTTCAGCCAAATGCGAGAAAATCGCGGACAAACATACATACATACAGATCAAACTGAGAACCTTTTTTTTTGTTTTTTGAAGTCGGTTAAAAATACTAGAAAAATTCGACTCACCCGTAGCAGCTCAGACGGGATTCGAACCCGCACCCTTGGGATTCCGGCCCAATGCACTGACCAATCATGCTACCGAGTTGCTAGTGAGGTTGGCGAAATTTTCAAGTACTTTATACGTTTTCGCTGTAAGCCAGCGTTATCTCATCAATGTGAAGAATTACCTTCAACATTCGAATGCGACACCTTTACAGATGCCAGACAATCGATTAAGATGAAATAGCTATATTTATAATTATTGAAATTCTAGATTTTTAGCATTGCAATTATTTTATATTGCGATTATTAATTTAATTTTCTATTAAATTAATTGACAGATAATTTTATAAAAAAAAAAATATCCATTATGATTGTTTCGTACATATTAATGTCGAAAATCAAATTTAGAAATAATTGCGGTAAAGACATTCAATCGTCAAAAATGCGGTATGGAATGCAAATGGAATGCGGGTGTAAAGAATTGGCGGGAAGCGGGATTGCGGTAGGTTACAGACGTGGACGGTGGCGGGTCAAGGAAAAGGCACTTACTTGGTTTAGCAGCAGCTCGTAACACTTGAAATGGCAAGCTTGCGTCGTCGCCTGCGCAGCACGCACGACCTGCGTGATGGGATGTGAACGGCCACAAAGTCCACAAACACGTCGATTTACACCGTCCTTTCGTCACGTATTTACTAATACACGTAACACTGAAACTTATGGGCTACGCGGATGCGGTTAAATGAGTTGCGCGGGGTAACAAATTATAGCGTGTTGACGTCACAGTAGTTCGCAATAGACTGTCCTTGCACTTGAAAATGCATCGGCTCGCGTTCGGCCGGCGAGCGGAGCGATGTGCCTTTTTGTTAGGATATTGGCGGGTAGGAATAGGAAGGAAGTAAAACTATGACGATTTGATCGCGGCGGCAACATTCCCCCCGCCCTTAAAGGGTCACCTTTAAAAAAAGTAGTAATAACCACAAGGGAAACAAAATACTGCATACATAAATATATAATGGTATGCGAAAAAATGCGGGACAAAACCTATTTGAAGGTAAATACTACATTAAACTAAGCGGAGAGTAATGCACTTATGTAACTAACTAAACTAAAGCGTATGCGGCTGACAATTATTATTGATTTGGTATCGGACATAAACGAACAACTGGGCGAAGGTAACTCCCCTTGGAAGTTTTAACAGTCACAACCCTAGTTGTTCCATCCTTGGAAGGATGAACCTTCTCTACTATAGCTAAAGGCCACGAAAAAGGCGGTGCGTTTTCTGTAACGATCACTACTACCGTGCCTACAGCTATGGAAGCGGTCGGCGTGTTCCATTTGGCGCGCGATTGCAGCTTGTGTAAATATTCAGAGCGCCATCGACGCCAGAACGACTGGACGATACTATCTAGCAGCGAGTGACGCTGATGAAGGTCGCGGGGCTGCGCCTCGGCTGCCGGTATGGAGGACAAAGGAACTGTGTTCAGAAAATGAGCCGGCGTTAAAGCGGACGGCTCTGCGGGGTCACTGCTCATTGCAGTAAGCGGGCGCGAGTTTACTAGTGCTTCGATTTGCGCGAGCACTGTTATAAGCTCTTCATAGGAAAGTATCTGCTCACCTATGACTTTAAATAAATGCGTTTTTACAATTTTTACGATGCTTTCCCAACAACCACCGAAGTGTGGGGACGCGGGTGGAATAAATTTCCAGTCTATGCGGTTTTCAGAAAGTTCGACTTCCAAATGTGGGCGCAATTCATCTAAGAATTTATAGAGGTCACGAAGGTATGAACTGGCTCCCACGAAGCAAGTGCCATTGTCCGTGTACATGCACTTCACGGGACCGCGACGCGACAAGAAACGCTTTAGCGCAGCCAGAAAACTGACTGTACTTAAGTCAGTTGCGACCTCGATATGAGTGGCGCGAGTTGTCATGCATGTGAAGATGCAAAGCCAAGCCTTGCGGCTTTTAACTCCACGACCACGCACAGGAGTGTACTGCAGAGGGCCAGCATAATCGCATCCCGTCATTTGGAAGGGCTTATCAGCTTGGTTGACGCGGTGGCTGGGCAAATCAGCCATGAGAGGAAACTGAGGACGTGGTTTTGCTCTAAAGCAAGTGTTACATTTATTTATGCGGTATCGAATCAAGCCACGAGCAGAAAGGATCCAAAACTTTTGGCGGAGCAAAGCCATGAGAAGTTCTGGGCCTGCATGTAAATGCCTTTTATGATAAAAATCGACCAAAATGTCAACAAAATGATCACGACGCGGCAAGATCACTGGATGTTTGCACGTGTAATCTTCGGCAGAGTTAGAAAGACGTCCACCAACGCGGATAAGGCCGTCTTTATCTAAGAATGGTCTTAGCTTATTGAAAGCAGGCGAGCAAGGCTTGTCAGTCTGCAAACTAGCAAGCTCGCTTGAGAAATGTACTTGTTGTACAGCACGGATGATATTAACTTCAGCAAACTCTAAATCCGAACTTGATATGGAGCTGCCTTGCGGTAATTTCTTGATGAATTTAAACACATAAACAAGTGAACGTAATAGCTTAGACAATGATGAAAAGCGGTGCATAAGCGAGTAAAGCGGAGAATCATTGTCCTTAGAGACGACCACGTGAACGTTAGTGCGTCGTTCCGGTGCATCGTCGTTTGACTGCTCGCAGTCATCATTTAGTTGCCATCCGGATGGGTCACTTGTAGCCCATGGAGGTCCATTAAACCAAAGCGGGTGATTGATTATTTTACTTGGGGTTAAGCCCCGAGATAAACAGTCTGCGGGATTTTCAGAGCCTGCTACATGATGAAAACAACTTGCAGGAACGTTTTCTACAATTTTAACGATGCGGTTGGCGACAAACGTCTGCCAGCGGTGAGGGGATGAGTGCACCCAACATAAAACGACTTTCGAATCGCTGAACGCGTATACTTTATTTACAGGATAGCGCTGGGAAACGGTGTCTACAACCTTGCGGATGAGTTTAGACAGCAAAACGGCCGCACACAACTCCAGCCTCGCGACGGATAGAACCTTCACCGGCGAGACCTTCGATTTAGCACAAACCAGCTGTATAGAATAACGACCATCGACGCAGATTTGAAAGTAGATGACAGCTCCATATGCGCGCTCGCTGGCGTCAGCGAAGCCTAAAATATTCAATTGACAGTCCTTAAAAAGACCAAGATGTCGTGGAATGCACAAATCATTAAGAGAAGGCAGCTCTAAGCAGAACTGCTTCCAAGCGGTGACAATATGAGGTGGTGGTTGGGCATCCCAATCGCACTTCAACAACCATAACTCCTTGATTAGGAGCTTGGCGTGTAAGAGGACAGGCGCCACGAACCCTAGCAAGTCCCACAGTCGGGCTACAGCGGAAAGAATAGTACGCTTTGTACACGTATCATCAGGAGCGACTGCCTTGAACCTAAAAGAATCTCTAGACCTATCCCAAAATAGGCCTAGGATCTTGTGCGGTGTGGCATCGTCAAAGAGCTTGTCATTGGAATCTCGGTGAGACTCAGGTATGTGCGAGAGGACTTCATCTGAGTTACTCGTCCATTTTACGAGATCCAACTGTGCTCGTTTGAAGAGCGCAATAAGCTCGCAACTGAGATCTATAGCCTGGAGGGTTGACATTGATGACAGGACTATGTCATCCATGTACAAGCCTGCTGAAACAGCAGCGGAAGCGGCGGGATATTTGTTTCCTTCATCGATAACTAACTGGCGGACAACGCGAAGAGCGTGAAAAGGGCTGGACTTGAGCCCAAAGCAAACACGGTTAAACTGATATATAGTAAGCGGATCAGAAGGATTAAATCTAAATAAAATTCTCTGGAATCTGCGATCAGGTTCCCTAATCCCAATTTGAAGAAACATTTGGCGACAATCAGCGGAAAAGCAAATTTCAAATAAGCGGAAATTAATTAATATTGAGAATAAATCGCCTTGAAGATTCTCGCCAGAATGTAGAATATCGTTTAGAGAGCGACCGGAAGTAGTATTGCAACTCGCGTCTAAGACTACTCGAAGTCGGGTACTACTTTTGTCTTCGCGAACCACACCATGATGCGGGATGTAGTATGCGGGGCGACGAGATTCATCATCGCGAGCCTCAACTGGGCTGAGATATCCCTTATCTAAATACTCGCGTACAACATTATTGTAAGCGGTGCGAGTCTTGAGGCATGCCTCTAACTTCTTTTCTAGGCATAAAAATCGCCTGTGTGCGGCGGCGTATGAGTCACCCAAGGTGAACACGTCCTCACGAAAAGGTAAAGCGACTGTGTACCTTCCACTCTCGTCTCGAGACGTGGTGGCAGTAAAATATTCTTCGCACTCAAGGTCATCAAGACTTTGAGCGGGCGGCGCGGAAATCTCCTCAAGTTCCCAAAATTTCTTGAGAATCGAGTCTACCGACTCATCAACTACGGTACAACACGTGGTTGAATAATTACAAACTACTTGTGACGTAGGTACGGAACCCATAATCACATAACCTAGAACGGTTTGAATAGCGGGCGGTATATTGCTGAAGCGGCTATGAACGATGCCTGGCATCAGCAGGTGCGGGAACAATGAACTACCTATCAAAAGGTCGACAGGACCTGGAGAGGCAAAATTACCATCAGCGAGAGGTAATGAACGAAGGTGAGAGAAAGCGGATACGTCGACGGGAGCGGAAGGAAGCGTATCTGTGATATGATCGACAATAAGCGATGAAATATTATAATTAATATTTAAATTAAAACGTGAGTGAAAAACTAAGTCTACGGAACCCTGAGAGGTTTTAAGAGAACCACCTATACCCCTAATAACAGTTGAGGTACGTTGTAGTTTATTTAGTAAGCCGAGACGCATGCAACATTCATATGTAATGAAGTTGCTTTGAGAAGCACTATCTAGTAAGCAACGTACAAGATGCGGTGTGCCATTGGTGTCATAGACAACAACCTGAGCAGTCGCCAATAAAACCGTTCTGTCACTCAAAGAGCATAAAGCTAAATTTCCACTCGGAAGTGGCGCCGAAACGGAAGGAGCGGGTTGCGAATTATTCAGCTGCGGCTGCTGCGGTGGCGATGAAGGAGCGCTGACGTTACCACTAGGCGCATCATTCACGGGTGTATGCGTTTCGAAATGTAAAAGAGTGTGATGGCGCTGCTGGCAAGCACGACACGAAACCTTAGAAGTACAAGCCTTCGATCTATGTTTCGTGCTAAGGCAGTTGACACACGCACCGTTTTCTTTTATGAACTTAAATCTATCCTGCGGTGTTATTTTTGCGAAAGCGTGACATTTAAACATATGATCATGTGTGTTATTATTACACAACGGGCATTTTTTATTTTCAGACGATACGTAAGTTTGCGGATTAGGAGCAACGCGGGTTCTATTTATTTTAGAGTAAGAATTAGTATTACTATTTGCGGGTGACACAGCATTAGTAGTTTGACAGATGCGGCACTGCATTTTAATAAATTCTATAAAGCTTTCGAATTTAGGCAGTTTCGAATCATGAGCGTACGTTTCATAAGCTCGAATCGTATTAGTATCGAACTTACGTACGGCGATGTGCATCAAAATAAAATCTGTCAAATTATCAATGCCTAAGTTTTTTAAAGAATTGACTGCGGTTACAAATTTATCCATAAATAACTGATAAGCGGCAGGTGAATTAGAAAGTTTCAAATTTAATATTTGTTCTAAATAATTCGAACCTAAAACGTCGTTATTTTGGTATCTGTCTAGTAATGCTTTGAAAATTATTTCATAGTTTTGAGCACTAGGTAAAGTACCAGAAAAAAGTGATTGTACCTTAGGCGAAAGTTTACCCATTAGGTAATACAATTTATCGGAATTCGATAGCGATGGATTGTCGTGAACAGTCTCTTTAAAGCTGGCATAAAATAATGGCCAGTTTTGAATATCACCGTCAAAAGTTAATAATTCAATAGGCGGTAGTTTGACGGAAGCCTTATTTAATTTAGAAGATGGACAAGTAGGTGACACTTGCGATAAAACTTGTTTCACGTTACAATAAATGTCTTCAAAAGCATTATAAGCTTGAAAGTTAGGCCTAGCGGTCGGATTACGCTTAAGTAACTGCTCATTATATTCATCAATAATATCATGAAATGTTGATCGTATACTATCGATAGTAACACATGACGTAATAAAAGATTGGCGTCTCTCATCCGAAAGGTGAGCTACCTTCGCTTGGTCGTATATTAATTGCATACGTTGATAAAGTGCATCACGCTTCGCTCTTATTAAAATTATTTTTGTGTCTTCAACATCACTGGCATCTTTACCGGTAGGTCCGGCAGACTTTTCGTCCTGTGGCATGATTGATAATCACAAAATATAATATATAAAATAAAGTATATAGAAAATATATAGGTTAGTTATTGAAGTATATAAACACTATTAATTGTTCACACAAAAGTATATAAAAGGCTGCGTAAATTTAAACAAAATTAATTAAGTATAAAACTTAATCGAAAATAAAAATAATTAATTTAAGTCGCTAGTGTGCGATGACCCTTATATCAATTTGTGAACGATCGAATTAATTATGAACAAAGGTTCTGAAAATGAGTAGGTAAATTAGTGCCTACTTAATTACGGTTGCGGAATAACCCAGAATGGTAAAATATATTAAATGAAAATATTAAAATATATGAAAGGACCCCAAAGTAACAAGGTAACCTTTTAGAGGGCGTGCGGAAACCACGTGTGTGGTTACAAAACTAGACTAAATGCGGTAGGTATTTAATGGTTCAAACTAAACATACGACTCGAATAGGACCAGATGTTTCGTACATATTAATGTCGAAAATCAAATTTAGAAATAATTGCGGTAAAGACATTCAATCGTCAAAAATGCGGTATGGAATGCAAATGGAATGCGGGTGTAAAGAATTGGCGGGAAGCGGGATTGCGGTAGGTTACAGACGTGGACGGTGGCGGGTCAAGGAAAAGGCACTTACTTGGTTTAGCAGCAGCTCGTAACACTTGAAATGGCAAGCTTGCGTCGTCGCCTGCGCAGCACGCACGACCTGCGTGATGGGATGTGAACGGCCACAAAGTCCACAAACACGTCGATTTACACCGTCCTTTCGTCACGTATTTACTAATACACGTAACACTGAAACTTATGGGCTACGCGGATGCGGTTAAATGAGTTGCGCGGGGTAACAAATTATAGCGTGTTGACGTCACAGTAGTTCGCAATAGACTGTCCTTGCACTTGAAAATGCATCGGCTCGCGTTCGGCCGGCGAGCGGAGCGATGTGCCTTTTTGTTAGGATATTGGCGGGTAGGAATAGGAAGGAAGTAAAACTATGACGATTTGATCGCGGCGGCAACAATGATAGTGATATCCTGTACCTGGTAAACGGGCCCTTAGACTCCTAAAAGGCCACCGATTGCGAACATTAGTGACCGTTTATTTTACTTCGCTACACGCTAGGTGACTCGCTAGGCTAGAGCCTAGACTAGACTAACTTAGCGTCTAGGCTAGCTTAGAGCCTAGACTTGCTTAGCGTTTAGACTAGAGACTAGACGCCAAGCAAGCCGCCTGTCAGTGCGTACGTGGCCTAAAGGTAACTTTTTGACTGTAACCAACTGCTTTTCACCTCATTTGAAAGACAATACACTGCAAAAACAAGGGATTATGCTTTTATATTTAGAAGATATCCACAAAGCTTACTGGCATAATTTCTGTAATGTTATTCCACTTATGAAAGTCATCATGATCATGAGTTACTGCTCGATAAGCAGGAAAATAAAATAAAAAATACAGTTTCAGTTGCAAAAACCTTGTTATTTTCGCGTCGAATGAGTGACTGAGTCAGCGTACGTAACGCGACCTCGGCCGATATGATTCATATGGTGAATCAGACGACAAAGAAAGTACATCTTTTTCAGTTTCTTTTATCACTTTTGTTATTATTGGGTAAATGATTGCAATCATGAAGTAAGTAAAAGTACCTTTCGAATCCGGAATAGCTGAACATGTTAAAAATTGTGATCAAAAAACTAATAAAATAGTTTTACGAGTGTTATTAATATTAATAACACACCTTCCTGGTTCTAAATAAATAATATATAATTATTATCCGTAAATATTTGTTTCCTTTGGTATACGAATAATAATAAAAAGCATTTATTTTCTCTTTTTACAATAAGCGATAAGGATAAACTTTTATAAATTAGTGGAAGAGACTAGTCCTCGAAATAAACCTAACAGGAATAATCCTAACTAGACACCAGGCTACTAATCTGGATTGATATCGCTTACTTCACACGTTATATTCGGCGTATTTATCATAAATAAAATTTTAATCTAAGTTTTTGTACAAAGGGGTGATATTATAAAGCTAAAATTTGAGCAGAAATGACATCGCAATGAATGAAATTTGTAAAAAAAACCACGAACAAACAATACGGAGGAAAAGAAATAGCTTACTAATATAAGATTTTTTCATCTATACGGAAGAAAAGAAATTGTTTACTAATATAAGATTTTTCATCATATATTTATTTAAGTTAAAAGGTTTTATACAGTAATGTAATAAAGACGTCCTTTATAGAAGTACAACTATCATACATATTTGTTTTTAAAATACTTAGATCGTTTAAGCAAAGTCACGGTCTCCTTTATTTATTAAAAACGGAAAAATTCCATAAATAGGTATTTATAAAGGTCAGTGAATTTATCAACTTATGGCCGAATACTCAAACGCTACTTGACTTTGAGCGGCTCTCAAACAGCATGCTGTCTTTGTCATATCTTTGACATTTAATGTGACAGGACGACGTTTGAGAGAGAGAGAGAAAGTCTGTAATTTTTACGAATGAAACTCAAAGATAAGCATTGATCGATTAACTATAGTGCATTAGTCGCCATTAGTTAAATTCTTAAAGAAAACTTTTTGCGTCTTAGAAAAGTGAATACATTTTACTTTATTTATATCAGACTCTTGTGTTTGTGAAAACAAGATGTTCAAAGACAGTAAAAGATAGTCTGCGTTTTGCTCAAAGGAATAGATACAAGTCTTAAGAAAAAACAACACGATTGCGGTCTTTTGTTGAAGACATTTTTATTTTGTTCTACAGTCTTTAATTTGCTGTTGGCATTCGTTGGTAAGGTAATAAAGTCTATTTTGTTTCTTTTTATTTTCATTTAGATTAGTCTCTTTCAAATTAAAATGTTCTTGGAGATATCGAGCGGTACGCTCGTCTGTACAATAGGTTGTGAAATTAAAATGTTAGAATTAAAATTAAGTTTCGGTTAATTAATACAAGTTTTGTTTGGTATTATAATTTATAGAAACTAAAAGTTTTCCTTGCCTTTATTTAAAGTTGAAAAAGTAATGGTATTATTAACTAAATAAAACTAAAACCAGATATTATAAACTAAAACTCTACAACTAAAACTAAACAGCAAAATATAGGGGCTAAATTACTTTATCTATATAAAAAAATAAAAATAAATCTATATCTAATAATCATATAAAGCAAATGATGGTGGTATAATAGGTATACAATTTGCGTTTGAGATTATGTAATAGGTCTTTACCTATGAAATTGCCTATTTGTATGGAGATTTTTCAAGAAGTTGCATTTTTCATAATATCATTTTCTTTGTTCATTTAACAACCATGAACACTCATGTAACAAAACTTTTATGTACTAATGTTTGAACACTATGCTAACTTATTTCCATTTAAGATAAGCGAAAAAATAAGTTTTGGTTAAGTTACAACCCCTTCGGTCACCCTTTTTTTTGCTCACAAAAAAAGTCACTTTCAAGATCTTTTTTTTAATGTCACGAAAGCTAAAATATGGACTTTATTTTTACTGATAGTTAACTATCATGATCATAATTCGATGTAATATTCACGATTTTGTTAAAATTTTAAATTATAGAAGTTATTATTTTCTCTGTATGTGACAAAATATCGGCAATTTCATAGGTAAAGACCTAATATTTATTTATAAATTAGATTAGCAACATTTTTAGCATTACCTTACCTTAAATTATTTTCTTTTTAACGTTTTCAGTGTAATTTATCTTAAAAGTTCTAATCTAATAGTGCAAATGGAAGGTTGCTGGTACTTATGACACGGGTTTTCCCAGTATAATGTACCAGCTGTTATATTTACTGTAACTAGAATAAGTAGGGTAGGATAAATAAGATTGTACTACAAATTTTGTAAAAAGGTGGAAAATAAACATTATTTATACCTTTATATTATGGTTATTGCTGTATTTTTTGCAATTAAGTTAGATCAAATTGAAAACATCGTTATTTTTAAGAAATATAAAACAGTAAAAAATTATAGAGCCCAATAAAAGTAAGAGTGATAAAGTACCTGTAGATACTAGTGACACGAGTGTATGTGGTCACTAGTAATTTACTATTAGTTCTTACTGTTTAGTACGATGACACTAGGGCTGGTAATATTTAGTTTATAATATTTCACCATTAATTTAGAATTGCGTTTTTACTATTTTTCAATTTATGACCGCTTAGCGAAATGCGATTCCCAGATTTTACACTTTTGGTATATTATGTTTGTGTGATGAGCAAAAAGCATTTGTTTTCGAGTCATAGATGTTTGTATTTTTTTAAAAGTAGGTAGGTATTACCACAGTTTATAAAAAAACTTATACAGTGCCTTTGGTCTTGAACTAGCGATAATTTAAAGGCGTGTAATACAGCAAATTTTATTGATAAAAACACCCACATGTTGGGGTCTATCCCCACTCCTGTTGGAATGGCCGCCATTTTAAATTTGACTTTTTATTTTAGATGACCCTGCAGAAAAATATTAATTTCTCTGGATTTAGATGTCCTACAGTTATAACAAAAATACTGTTCAAAAGCTAATAATATCACCTATCAATTTAAAAAATAAAATGTTTAAATTTTTGGTTTAAATACGTCATAAAAAATTACTGAAAAAAAATTGTATACGAAATTTGTGCAATTTTTTTGACTTTTTATTACATTTCTCAAAAACTAGGACATTAATGTTCACTTTTTTTGCATTATTCAAATACACAGAGATATTATCTACAGAATGATTTAAAAATTTATTGCTCTATGTTGCATATTTTGAGAGCTATTGTTGTTTGAATATGACCCTTACAAGTACTAAATGGTTATTTTCGAAAATAAAAAAAAAACAAAATTCCTAGAAACTGGATTTTATCATTTGATGAAATTAGTATTCAGATAATTCCCTGCCGGCGTCTGTGTTTCCGAGCACATACAACCTGACTCTTTTCAAGGCCAGAGTGAATAGGCACCTTCTGGGCAAGCTCGCTCCATCGTAGACCCCGTCTATACTTTCGGGCTAGACTAGGGTCAAGAGCAAACCCATTATAATTAAAAAAAAAAAAAAAAAATAATATTATCAACCTAATTTAGAATATGTTCAAAATGCTTGTAATTATGTCCATTTTCGAAAATAATCATTTTTTGGTTACGTAAGGGTCATAGTTCAAACAAAAATAACTCTCGAAATATGCAACATAGAGCAATAAATGTTTAAATTGTTTTGTAGATAATATTTTTGTGTATTTGAATAGTGTAAAAAAAGTGGACATTAATGTCCTAGTTTTTGAGAAATGTAATAAAAACTCAAAAAAATCGCACAAATTTCGTATAAAATTTTATTTCAGTAATTTTTTATGACATATTTAAACAAAAAATTACACATTTTATTTTTTAAATTACTAGGTGATATTATTAGCTTTCGAACAATATTTTTGTTATAACTGTAGGACTTTTAAATCCGGAGAAATTAATATTTTTCTGCAGGGTCGTCTAAAATAAAAAGTCAAATTTAAAATGGCGGCCATTCCAACAGGAGTGGGGATAGACCCCAACATGTGGGTGTTTTTGTCGATAAAATTAGGTGTATTACACGCATTTAAATTATCGCTACTTCAAGACCAAAGGCACTGTATAATATATACTGTGGTATTACTATCCGTTAATTTGTTGCCGTAACGTCATGCCGTAGTGCAAGCTTTGTTTATTTTGGAACTAAATGACTGATGTGTTTTTTTAGAATATATTTTAATTTTATAGGAAACATGAATTTTTTGCTGTATATATCACGTTAGATAAATTTATTTTGTTTATTTGGTGAATTTAATGTTTGGCATTTCGTGTGTGTGAGTTAAGAGCCAGTGGCTAATGTCACATTTGCATGGGGTTGCCATAAATTTTAGCGTATCATAGATTTTTAAAACGTCAAAAATCTAAACATATTTTGAAATCGAAGTCGGTTTTCGTTAAAAAAAAAACTTTATCTAGGGGAGAAGGCCAAGTTTCTCTGTTGAAAAAAAATTGGCTTAATAGGTAGCCATTTCACAAATAAAATATTTTGATTACGTAAATCAAGAAGTTAATTCAAACGAACGAATTTTAAATATTTATACTCGGTATGTATTTCGAATGCAGTGCAAAATTTCACAGTGAAATTTTAATTATAGTCATGTCATTCCCAAAATTTTATTACTCCTCTGCGACAATGTTAAGCGCATTTTTTTTATTTAAAATGGAGTTAACTATCAAAACAAATTTCCATATGCGAATACATATTAATAGCTATGTCCCATAAGCGAATACCTATTAATAGCCATGTTTCCTATGCGAATACCTATTAATAGCTATGTAGATTTAGTAAGATTTAGAAATTGTTTCCATACAATGTATAACTGCTGTTGGTATTCCGAACATAATAAGAAAACCTGCTTTTAGGTCTGTATCTTTGATTTCATACTACGCACCATCAAGCATATTGTTTACATAGAAATTAATATTTAGGTCTAAAGTCCAGAAACCCCAAAGTGACAACCCTACTAATGTTTCGCTAAGTGATTTTTCCGCGCCTCCATCTAATAAATACGTGCACATTGTCACCGCAATATCTAGACGAGGGGTATAAACGACCATCACGCCGCCGTATTAACGTTATAAATTAGGATGTTAACGTCTGCTCACACGCGAATAACCGTAAAACGCCTCTAGTGGTCATTGCCTACACTTGCCGCCTCTCCACAACTTATGCGAGCCTGGTACCCGTCCCGTTTATTTACTACATATTTGCAAGTACTGAAGGTATTTTTTGAAGTGAAAACTTCTTTAGCGGCGTTGTACGCTTTTTAGGGTTCCGTACCAAAATGGTAAAAAAGGAACCCTTATTGTGTGACTCAGTCTGTCTGTCTGTCTTTCTGTCTGTCACAGCTGGATATTTTGTAATGGGGAATAATGCTAAACTCGCGTCAGTATCACGTGACCCTGATCGAAAATTCGTAAGACGAATATGACGGATGGAGAGTAGTCAGCCGGTGGCGGAAGTATCCCCCTCTCTTTCTACGGGGCGCGGTGAAAATGGCGGTGCGTCATTTCAAGACGTACGTAAACACTTGTGACACCATAGTAACGCGCTAATTTTTTAATTCAATGCCAAAACTCTAGATTTTCTGTCAAGCTATGGATAAGACTTTCGTACAATACTGTTCTGTATTCGTAAATTCAAATGCAGAGTAAATTCGTAAGACGGCAATTCATGCAAAATTATTCCCTAACAATTCCAAAATATCAAAAATGCACAACGTTCATATTCAA
The DNA here is from genome assembly GCA_943789525.1 of Agriphila geniculea. Classification (NCBI taxonomy): domain Eukaryota; kingdom Metazoa; phylum Arthropoda; class Insecta; order Lepidoptera; family Crambidae; genus Agriphila; species Agriphila geniculea. The sequence continues at coordinate 8,673,516 of OX038877.1, read as the reverse complement.
GTTTTCACTTCTGCCGGCACTCCCGGAGTGCAACTCAATTTTTTTTTAATAAAAGCATTTGTATTGCTGTACTTACATAATACTAATAAAATGTGCTTGTGACTATTAAAACTAATGGCACAGAATACATAATAGTACAAAGTCTAATGGATTGAAATCAATGAACGTCTTCTCTATCATCTTCCCGAAAGCTAATAAAGTGATATTTCGTTTCATAAAAATTCTAAATTAAGTACATTTTATGTTAAGGAAGCATGGCACGACATGCCTTTGTTTAAACTAGTGCTTACTCATGAACACGCTTAGCTTTTCATACAGGTTCACCGTGAGATCAACTCTCAATACCTCAGAAACTAAATCGAAGCTGTTCTATATATTCATGTCATGCCAGTATTGGAGTTTTGAATGGAACTGAATGTTTTTTACTTGTAGCTAGAGTTTTATTTAGCTAGAGTTTAAATATCTTAATCAAAATACGTTTTCTTTTCGAAGTATGAGTACTAATATCTATTCTCTTCTGTGGTATAAGAGCTTTTCATAAATTCATGACTACTTGATAGTATTAGCCCAAGACAATAATCCGTGTTATTATATTAAATAAATATAATCTTCTGCTGGAGTCTCGACTAAATTCATAACGCAAATCCCTATTGGTCCCATCCAATAACTATTTATTTACTTATATTGCTATTCGCGTCCATATATGTTGGCCCACGTTGGAACAGACTTCTATTAGAACTGAATGTAAGCATAGTACTAATGGTATTGAGTTTAAGAAGACCCTACTACGTATGTATTTAACAAAAAAAAATTTTTACTTTCCCGGATTTCATCTTTCCTCAGTTCTTTGATACAATACGTAATGATTTTATGGTCTTCCTTATGTTTTAGATACTGTGTTATTAAAGAAAAAGTAAACCCTTTCGATCGATATCGTTAAAATAAAAGATTGTTTTTTTTTTTTCATATTTGCTGAATTCGATTTCTGATTTTAGGTAGACGATTTTTCAAATATCTTTGAATGCAGTTCCAATTATTTTTAAGTCAAAGTGAAATCTTCTTTCAGTCTTTAATATCTTCAATATTTAAGGTATTTTCCCTTAGTGTGGTAAAGTTTTTGGGACACCCTGTATAAATAAATAGCTAACGCTATATTCCGGACCAAAGTTTACTCTTTGTTAGGTTATACAACACATGCAATAATCCATTCATTCAACAAATAAAATTTTATATTTATTTTGGCGTCAAACATTTGCTATTATAACGAAACTATTTTTTGTGTGCATAGAGCACATAAGAAAAAATCTTGGTTAAATAAATAATATTGGAGACGTCTTATACACATACAACAAAATACGCAACAAATAAATATTCTGGCCAATATTAAACACTAGTATTTACTTGACCCACAATTTAAACATCATCATCAGCACTAGGTAGGTTCGGGGAAATTATGTTTTTTATTTTATTAAAAATTTTTTTCAACTTCTTAAGATCACAAAGTAAGCGTGCTACGGGTAGATACTGTACTATGGGCAACAGCGTCACTTAACCAGTTTGCAACAAAATTCGTGTGCGCGCGTATCGCCCCTGCACGAACTAAACGTATGTGACAGCGGGCGCGGCGTGCAAGCGATTTTAAACTTAGCAGTGGTTAAGCGACGCTGTTGCCCATGGTACATGTGGTGTTGAAAATCGTCATCAGACTCTTCTAACAGCTAAACTCAACTTTAGGTTTTACTAGAGGATTTGAAAATATGGTAGATTTTAGAAAAATCTCTCCTGAAAGTACTCAATGTGCTCTCCTCGATATCTCGTAGTAAGGGTAGTCCTCAGACATCTCCACAGCATCAGCCACAACAGGCGACGTGATGCATACTTATTGCTCGATTTTCCGCAGAGCAGTTTCAATTGTACCGTCCCATTAGCGGCGTTCGATTGCCTTCGTTGGTTTGCCCAAAGATAAATAGAAATTCGGTAGAAATCGCGAACAACTCCCATATTATGGAGCGTTGAATAGATTGATTTGGTTTGGAAATTGCGTACATTTTCTGTATTTTTTCAGGCATTGATACTTCTTTGAGCTTTCAACGTAGAGTTTTAATAAGTGATAGGCCTTTCCTTCAGAGTTGTGAATTTGATGTCTGATATACCCTTATTAATCAGCTGGAGATAAGATTTCTTCCCAAAAGTTTATTTACTAGAAAAATAACGTAAGCTTCAAGAAAAAGGAACAACTTAATTTGGAAAGACTGTACAGAGGCAGAATTATTATAAATACTTTTGGAAATGCTTACTTTAAATATAGTTTAAAATATCAGCCTGGTGTCATTATTTCTTTGCCATATTTTTTATTACCTATAAATTAAATGCTGCCGTTTCCTTCCCTTTCATCAAGTCCTACTAATCAAGATCGTTTTCTCTGCATAAACACTCAACCCTCAAACGGAATTTCTTCTAAACCCTCTTTTAACCCTACACCGAACGCTATTGTTTACAAAGCGATAAAAACACTTCGAATTTTACACTCGTTAGCGCGAATAAATACTTACTCAATTACCAGCTTACCGTTAATTAGAGCCTTCACAAAAGGCTAAGTATGGCTCGAGAGTCCTCAATCAGTAAGGAACCCTTTTTCTCAGATGTCACCATCTTATTTTGTGTCAATCGCACTGACTGGGGTTCTTAATTGAAATAAATATTTGCAAGACGAATTTTCTTTCATAAGCTTGTCAATTACGAGCTTTAGCTACTTAATGTTTGTTTTGTTTTAACGTGACGCGAATTAGGATTTACTTTAGACATGAATTTGTATTTTTGTTCGAATATCATTATTCAATTATTTCAAAAATTACACTTACTGCGCTATGGTTTTTTTAGGGTTAATAAGTTCTAGTGAATGTTATGTTTTATTTGTTGGATGTGGTACTTATTTTAGTAAGTACACGCGACAGCAAGATAAGTTATACAGTTGAACTATGAAAACAGCTTTTATTACATACCTACGTTACGATATAAAAGCGGTCAACATGTGTGACAAGCCGTTGACTGTACAAAAGTGCAGTCAACAGTTGTGCTGTATAGCTTGTCACTTATATTTTTTTGTTATTTAAGAAGAAATAATTTACTTCACTTTCTTTATTAACAGAAGACAGATTTACTAAGGTATAGCTGATAAAGCGATCATTATACTAAGAAACAGAAACATAATCTGCAAGTTCAAAAAAGGAAGAACATTTTCGCGCACTTGACGCCGTCACGTGTTAACCATATTTCTGTTCCCAAAATTTTATATCTCACTTATTGGGCGGCCGTTGCCATAACATTGACAAATTTGCCATAAACTCGCACAGCCCAAAGATAAAGAGGGTGAATCGCAATAAAAGAAAGGTAATATATTTTTCTTTGTAGATTTTGCGCTTGACCGCACATCGAATATTTAAAACTAGCCGCGGTCCGTCTAAATCGAATGGTTTTCCATGCGAATACGTTTGGGGCGATATTTGCATATCAATTTGTAAAATGTCTACGTGTCCCTTGTGTGATATTGATAGAAACCAATAAAACATTCCATTGCAGTTTATGGGTTAATTTTTAATTTGCAACTACGACAGAATTATTTTTTAATCTCGTAAATACGTAAGTATAAATATGCAACTAAGGGCGGGTCCATAGCGCATGTTTTGCTCTACTCAATCAACAAAAACATCTACACAAAACGTTGTTTCGCGAAACATTATTGTGTAGAGAAACAATGGGCGCATTCTGGCAGATAAATCGGCTAGGTCAGCGATCATTGACCGATTATTTTAATCGGTGCATTATGTGGAATACAGTTTTTGAGGTGATTTTTTTAAAGCCAGTGGCGTACATTGGCGGTTTTGGAACAAATGTGTCAAAGAGGACCTTTTCAAAAGCATCAACGAACTATAACGAGGTTGGCGAACGTGTGGAGGCGGTCATGTCATGAATGTCACTATCAAACTGACTTTGATAGTTACATTTTCAGATATACCTAGGTACCTGAACCTTTGGTCACTATTTTATTTCATACGTTTTTGATTCATGATAAGCATTACGTCATTCAGGGTAATTTTAAAGTGGGATAATAAGTAGTTGTGGTTTTGTTGTTGTTTCTTTATTGATACCTATCATAACCATTTATAATATTAAAAGTTGACTCAGTAACTTAAAACTCATAACAAAATCACAAACTTAGCTGTCCCCCCAATACCAAAAACGAATGTTACTACTACACAGGTACACAGCTACTCTACTACTTGTATTAAATAATAATTTAACTGAAATTTTATAAAATGAACAAAGGTTGATCTTTGGCTCGCAGTTATGTGTACACAGCATCATAAACATGTTCTCTTTAAACTTTTTGAACTTTAAAACTGTTATCATGAAATATTTAAGTAAGTATATTATTATTTTTGTCGTAAAACGTATGATTCAAAATAGGTATTTATGTTATACATACCTACCTATATTTTTATTAGGTTTGTGGTGAAAAAACATGCAGGTAAATGTGTTTATTTCTTGAGTTAGCAATATACTATTTCCTTTTGTGTTGTTTTGTTCTGGCAACACCTTTGTTTACATTTTTGCTGGGAAGGAGATTAATAAGATAGTAATCTGACCAATGCTAGCAGCCGCCAGCGACTTCGTCAGCGTGGAAAGTATTTTTGCTATACCTACCTCGGAAACAATACTTTTTTCTGAATAAAAGGTACCCTATGTCCTTTTCTGTACCCCCGACAACATGTATGTGAAATTTCATGATGATCGGTTCAGTTGTTAAGACGTGAAGGCGTATCAAACAAACAAACGGACTTTCGCATTTATGTATAATATTATAGTAAGGATAAGGAAAAATACTCTGGATTATTAAAGCATTTATGGGGTGCATGGAAGGAGCCTCCCCGAGTGGCGCATCATGATAAGTATGCGTCCGGCGCACCCTGGGCAATGGTCTGCGGACGGCAAGTCGGTAACGCAGACTAGCCGATCCTCCCACCACGACTCAATGGTAAAAACCCTGTTCAAACAGCCCTTTTCAGGGCCATCAAAAAAGCCTTTATCAAGGCTCCGACCCCATGAGCCACAAAAAACACCGCTCCAGAAACCAGCGCTGAACGTTGTGTCAATTAACATTGAAGGGTTTTCGGACATCAAATCTGAAATCCTCTCAGACATGTGCCTCAAAAACGGAGTCGATGTCATATGTGTTCAAGAAACACATCGCGACATCAACCAGATGAGACCCTTTATTCCCGGATTTATTCTAATAGCGGAAATTCCACATCCAAAACACGGCAGTGCGGTGTTTGTTAGCCCCAACGCCAAAGTAGTGTCTACTTTCTGCTGCTCTGAGGAGTCAGTAGAACAAATCACTTTAGACACCTCAAACTGCACAATAACATCTGTGTACAAACCACCTGGCGTTCCATTCCGGTTCCAGAAATCCAGCAACTTTGATGTCCATAAGACCAAAGTTGTTGTGGGTGACTTTAATAGTCACAGCACAAGCTGGGGCTACCGGGAAACGGATGCAGATGGGCTGGCAGTTGAAGAGTGGGCAGACGCTCACGAACTTACACTGATACATAACGCAAAGCTTCCGGCATCTTTTAACAGTGGCCGCTGGCGCCGCGGATATAACCCGGACTTAATCTTCTGCAGTTCAAGTATCTCGCAACAGTGTTTTAAGTTCGTGTGCCCCCCCGTTCCCAGAACCCAACATAGGCCAATAATGTGTACCATCCAATCTGCAGTTCGACCCGTTAATGTTCCGTTCAGACGCCGCTTTAACTATTTCAAAGCTGACTGGGTACAGTACTCAAAGTGCGTTGACGACAACCTTCTAAATGTTCGACCTATTGCAGAAAACTATGATCAGTTTATACAGATTGTAGCAACCGCTTCCCGCAAACACATTCCAAGAGGGTGTCGCACGTCTTATGTCCCAGGGCTGTCGCGCGAATCAGCCGTCCTGATGAAGCAGTATGAACAATCGTTTACTAGTGATCCTTTCTCGGAAGAAACCATCCGGACTGGTGAGGAACTGCTATCTCAGATCGGTGAAACTCGACAAGAAAGATGGACAGCCATGGTAACCAACACTGACCTGACGCACAACAGCAAGAAAGCGTGGAACACAATCCGGAAACTCACCGGCGAACCCCCCATTGCTTCCGCGTCAGGTCAGGTTACAGCTAATCAAGTGGCACATCAACTTCTCCTGAACGGGAAAACCAATCGTCGACTTATTCGAACACCTAGACTCCGCAGTTGTCCAGAAAATGGAAATCCCATCAGCAGGCCCTTCTTGCTCACAGAAATCACTACAGCTATCAAATCCTTAAAAAGCGGTAAAGCGTCTGGAGTTGATAATATTTCTGTTGAGCAAATCAAAAACCTCGGCCCTGTAGCTATCTCCTGGTTACTAGAGCTTTTCAACTATTGTCTGGATTCTGCGCGAATTCCTCGTATCTGGCGAAAATCTAAGGTGATAACCTGGGAAGCCTAGCAACGATCCAAAAAGCTACCGCCCTATATCTTTGCTGTGTCATAGCTATAAATTACTGGAAAGAATGCTACTTAACCGCCTAACCAGTATCATAGACCAAAAGCTCATTCCCGAACAAGCTGGTTTCCGACCAGGCAAATCTTGCTGTAATCAGTCTTTAAACCTCACACAACACCTTGAAGACGGGTTTGAGCTGGGTCAAGTAACTGGAGTGGTATTCGTTGATCTTTCCGCAGCATATGACACAGTAAACATAAAACGGCTTCTGTGGAAGGTGACCGAGCTCACAGGCGATCACGCTTTTACAAAGCTTTTGAGTGAACTACTCAGTAACAGACGCTTTCAGGTCCACCTTCTTTCAGAAAAAAGCCGCTGGAGATCCCTTAGAAATGGCCTCCCCCAGGGTAGCGTGTTGGCGCCGACGCTATTTAATATCTACACAAACGATCAGCCATACGCGTCGAATACTAAACGATTTATCTATGCAGACGATTTGGCCCTGACATCTCAAGCGCCGTCCTTTGAGAAGGTTGAAAGAAATTTAAGCGGAGCACTGGAAATCCTTAGCTGCTACTATAATCAAAATTCTTTGCGACCGAATCCCTCAAAGACACAGTCTTGCGCTTTCCACCTGCGTAATAGAGAAGCCCGGCGGCAACTAAACATCCGATGGGAGGGTGTTCCGATTGCTCACTGCTCTACTCCGAAATACCTCGGTATAACACTGGATAGAGCTTTGACATACAAACAACACTGCTCTAACACCAAGCAGAAAGTGAGCACTCGGAACAATCTCCTGCGTCGCCTTACATCCTCCAAGCTTCACCACAAACTCTGCGTACGACCGGTCTAGCCCTTTCTTTTTCGGCTGGCGAATATGCCAGTCCGGTCTGGAGCCGTTCGGCACATACACACCTTGTAGATACAGCACTTAATGACACATGCCGAATCATTACGGGCTGTCTAAAACCAACTCCTGTTGCTTTGCTGTATCTGCTGGCTGGTATTGCTCCCCCGGACGTTCGCAGGGATGTGGCTAGCTCCCTGGAGCGCTTTAAAAAAGAGCATGACCCACGGCACCCCTTACACCACCACGTGCCGGTGACCCAGAGGCTTAAAAGTCGCCACAACTTCCTCAAGGAAGTTCCTCCTCTGGACGGGGAAGCTAAAGACACCCGCTTAAAGCTCTGGAAGGAGAAATACCTCACAGACCCAAATACTGAGCTGGCGGAACAACTCCCCCCTGGCCATGATCTACCTTGGGCGACTTGGAAGTCCTTAAATAGACTAAGGACTCAAGTGGGCCGAAGCAGGGAGAACATGCTCAGGTGGGGCTACAGCTCGGAGAGTGCATGTCTGTGTGGTATTTCCCCCCAGACAATGGCACATCTTCTGTCATGCCCTGCGTGTCCCAACACCTGCACACGCGAGGATCTTTACAAGGCCACTGACAATGCTATATCAGTGGCTGAGTTCTGGTCCTCACAAATATAATTATATACCGAGTCGACACGCTAAGAAGAAGAAGAAGAAGAAAGCATTTATTACTTAATTCATTAATTCATTATATGGTTAGAAATTATTAAATGGGGAGTTTTGTTTTCTAAGTATTTAGTTCCACTCCTGCATTTTATTATTTTCTTCACATGCTGCTGTTGCAGTCTGGAATCCACATCCAACTGTCTTGTTGAGGCCATACAATATTGTTTAGTCTTTTCTGCCCTTTGTTTCGTATTTGGTCGCGATGGCCAAATTATTATTAATAGTATTTATACCTAAACTAAATTAATACTTAAACATAATTAATGAGGAATTGAGGACACAAACAATTTTTAATTAAATAAAAGTTTCAAAAGTTTTTGCCAGAAAACAACTTGCAGTCACGCATCGTAAATTAAATCCGATGGGAAAAAATGGCGTCCGATTGCCATCGAGTGGCTGGATGTCATCGGAATATTTATAGCATTCATAAAAATTAAAAACTTTTTGACAGACAACAACTGACAGCTACGTATAACTACAATCGTTGTTTCTCATCGAAAAACAAGCTCGATGGAAAAAATAGCGTCCGATAGCCATCAAACGCTGAAAGTAATCGGATTTTTGGAACATTCAGCAGATATTTTGCAATCGAAACTGTCTGCTAGAATGCGCCCAATGTTTTTGCTTTCCATGCCCGGTGGAAAACACGTACACAAAACATTTTGCGCGGGTCGAGGGGCAGGGTAATATCATAATGATCTGTCATTTTGACAACTCGCTAGCGTTTTGAGCGCCATGTTTGAATGAAAGTAATTCTTCGAAATTTGATTCGGAGCAGCGAAAAATTTTCATATAGGTACTAAATCGATCTTCTTTTTTTAATTCTTGATAAATGATAAAATTTCGCGACTGTAAATAGGGTCTAACTTGAAAGCGACGCTTTTTTTCTGGTGCTAACATAAAATGCTAAATTGGCAACACTGAAGTTTTGTCTACACAAGCCACGCAATCGCTGTGGACGGCGTGTGTAGAGAAACATGTTTCAGAAACAATGTTTTGATTATTTTATTGATTGTGTAGAGCAAAACATGCGCTATGGACCCGCCTTAACATCAACATTGAATTGTTTCATGAAAATATTTTTTTAAGGTGAGAAAATGAAAGGTTTTTCTTGACGTGAACGCTTTTCAATTTCAAATGGAAGTACCGAAAATTACAAGTAAGCCTGGCCACACACTACATTCAGAATCCCGAATCGGAATGATTCCGAACGCAGCAAATCCATACAAATCTGTGAACCTACCATACACATGCGTGAAAAATAACGCATGTGTGTGGTAGATTCATAGATTTGTCTAGATTTGCTCGTTCGTAATTTTCATACATTATCGATATTCCGTTTCCGTATTCCGAATCAGATTCCGTCTGTAGGTATGTGGCCACTTTATAACTGAACGTGATATTTTTTATATCTCTAATGGATGAAGCCAATGAGGACGTTTAATTTTTCACCAAATAAGTAATTAATTTTAAATGCAATTAATAAAAATATATTAGATTAGACCTCTTTAAAAGAATTAACTTAAATTTAAATGTCGGCATCTAACCATAAACAATTATTTCTGTACTAGCTGATGCCCGCGACTTCGTACGCGTGGACTTTATGACTTCGGCGTATGCATATAAATATGCACTAATGTAGTTACATAAGAAAATGCTTGTAGCAGTGTTATAATTTTAAAATTTGATAAATTGTTTTTATTTCATTTTTAGGGTTCCGTAGCCTAAATGGCAAAAAACGGAACCCTTATATATTCGTCATGTCTGTCTGTCTGTCTGTCCGTATGTCACAGCCACTTTATTCCGAAAGTATTAAGACTACACAGTTGAAACTTGGTAGGTAGATGTGTTCTGTTAACCGCTTAACGAATTTAATACAAAAGTAAGAAAAATAAAAGATTAAGGGGGGGCTCCCCATACATGGAACTGAAACTGAATTTTTTTTTTTTTTTTCAAACCAGCACGTGTTGGGTGTCTATAGATAGGTCTTTAAAAATTACATAGGGGTTTCTAAGACAAACTTTTTCTCAAAGTCAACTTTTTAAAAGATATACACCGCCAAAGTGGTAAAATGTGTGTCCCCCCCCCCCACTTTTACTTTTGAAATAAGATAGTGAAAAATCTAATAAAAATATATGCTGTAGATCTTAATAAATACTTTCAACCAAGATTAGTTTGAACGAGATATAGTAATTAGTTTTTGAGATATAGCACATTTTCCAGAACCGCAAATATAACTTTGTCATTCATACCAACACTGTGAAAAACAAAGTTATTTTTGCAGACAAAAAATTATAGGTGGCAGTGGCGAAGGGTCCATACAAGCCGATTCCCATCGGCTTACCTTTCAGAAATCCCAGCCCAGCGATCTTCTATGCAGATCATAACATTTTCGTAGACCAGCTTACCTTCGCCAGAATTTCACCCCTCGCCACTGATAGGTGGTATTAAATATGGTATGGTATAAGGTAACTACGGCGCGTGGCCCGACACGCACTTGGCTGTTTTTAGGGTTCCGTACCTCAAGAGGAAAAAACGGAACCCTTATAGGATCACTTTGTTGTCCGTCTGTCTGTCTGTCCGTCCGTCTGTCTGTCAAGACCCTTTATCTCGGAAACGCGTGGAGGTATCGAATTGAAATTTAAACCATATACTAAGGTCTACGGGCCCTTGAAGCTGTAAAAAAATCAAACTTCTAAGTTAACGTAAAAAAAAGATACTGCCGTTTAGGGCGCAAAAAACGCATTTTCGATACTCTCAAAGGAATCAAAATTCATAGGGTACTTCCCGTTGACCTAGAACTATGAAATTTGGCAGGTAATAGCGTCTTATACTACACTTACAGGAATAAATCTGAAAACTGTATATTTGTATTTAAATCATAATAAAATATGGTCATTAAAATACGTAATTATTAATCATCTTGGTGAAACAACGGTATGCGCGGTCATAGTTTAACTTCTAATAACTTTTGGATTAATCGCGCCACTAATTCTTTTTAAAATATCAATATTTATTATTATTAATTATTCGGATCCTTTCAAATATTGATATAGTTAATTACTTTTAAAAATAAAATTAATAAGTAATAAATTTGGCTCTAAATATTTTCGCAACATGGCGGTATGTCACGCTGTATGACGGGGGTCTTCTTCTTCTTATTTTTGTTTTGGCAATCTACTTTCTTCTTGGAAGTAATTTTTGCCAGTGTCAAGTGTTGAATAGTTCAGTGGTAGATTGATTCAGTTTACATTAAAATGCGGGTGCATCGCATTCCAATGTTGCTTGGAGCATTTGGCACCAAGTATAATCAAGACAGTTTACTCGGTAAGGTCAGCCAAGGTAGCCACCACTACAATAAAAGTCTCGGCTTCACACAACCAAAGGGTCCTGTTGGAATACACCCATTTTCTCTAATAACATTGCGATAGATAAAACCATTTCACAGAACATTATACAGTGTACTATTGATATACAGCGCCATCTGTTGACAATCAACAGTACTTGTATTGTACACACCTGTATAAACAGGTGCGGTGGGTTTGTAATTATTTTATTTTTTCTCAAAAATGCTTGGAAATTCGAACATTATTTTGACAACCTTCTTCGTGCTAAATCGGAGTTTACGGACAGACCTAATAGAGGAGGGGCCAGGCCTTCAAAATTGAAATCCCGTCGGACAAGCGAGTGCTCTACCGACAACTGGTATCATTGTCTTCAGCATGATCTCCTGAACAATAATATAGCGGTTGTCGCATTATAAAGTGGTGGAGGGGGGAGGGGGGGGAGGAAAAAGGTGCAAAACTCGGTTATCAGAGTTTGGCTAATTTCTCAATAACCACTTGTTCGATTTAAACAAATAAACTGTCATATGATAGGTAATATTCTTAACCACAGATTTTATCAATCAATGGTTTTTGTAGATACTATAGTTTATGAAATAATTAGATAAAATATGAATTTCAAATAAATATTTTTTTTTGTTTTGTAGAATTGAAGCAGTAAATTGAAATAAACTACTATGTAATTAAAAATATGAAGATTTGCTCCAGAAAAAAAATATCGGTGAACAGCCCAGTCATTCCCTTATATAGAATAATAAACTTGTTAGACATTTTTGTCTAGTAACTAGCTAAACAATTTTTTTTTGTGTCGCGTGGCGAAATTTTTTCTTCCATTTTTTTTCATAAATCCTCTACAGAATCAAAAGTATAAAGATTTGCCTCAGGAAAAAAATAACGGTAAATAGCCCAGTTATTCCATTATATAGAATGATAAACTTATCAAACATCTTTGTCTGGTAATTATGTTAAAAAAAATGTTTTTATTGCGTGGCGAATTTTCTTTATCTCTTTTTTTTTCGAAAATCCTCTACAGAATTAAGACTATCAAAATTTGCCCCATAAAAAAATAATAGTGAATAGTCCAGTTATTTTTCTATATAGAATAATAAATTTGTAAAACAGTTTTGTCTAATAACTGTGTTACAAAATGTTTTGTGGTGCGTGGCGAAATTTTCTTTACAATTTTTTTTTTTCGAAAATCCTCTACAAAATTAAATCTATGATGATTTGCCTCAGAAAAAAATGCTGGTGAATAGCTTAGTTATTGCACTATACAGAAAAATAAACTTATCAAACATTTTTGTCTAGAAATTATGTTAAAAAAAAATATTTCTGTCACGCAGCGAAATTTTCTCTAACATATAATTTTTCCAAAAATCTTCTACAGAATTAAAACTATGAGGATTTTCTCCAGAAAAAAATATAGTAAATAGATCAACTATCCCACTATATAAATTAATAAACTTATCAAACATTTTGGTCTAGTAACTGTGTTAAAAATTGTTTTGTGTCACATAACACGGTGGACCTGCAAAGTTATGTTTAAATGAGTTTGCACGGCACAAAATATTTTTTAACACAGTTACTAGACAAAAATATTTGACAAGTTTATTATTCTATATAGTGAAATAACTGGGCTATTCACAGTGATTTTTTTTCTGGGGCAAATCGTCATAGTTTTAATTCTGTAGAGGATTTTCAAACAAATGGTAGAAAAAATTTCACCTCGTGAACAAATAAACATTTTTTTTACATAGTTACTAGACAAAAATGTTTATCATATTTACAATTTTATATATAGTGGAATAACTGGGCTATTCACCAGTATTTTTTTTCCGAGGATAATCTTTATAGTTTTAATTCTGTAGAGGATTTTCGAAAAAAATGGTAGAAAACATTTCGCCACGTGACCCAAAAAATTTTTTAAGCATAGTTACTAGATAAAAATGTTTAACAAGTTTATTACTCCATATAGTGAAACAACTGTGCTATGTACAAATATTTTTTTTCTAGGGCAAATCCTCATAGTTTTAATTTCATAGTACTTTCTTTCAATTTACTGCTTCAATTCCGCAAAACTAAAAAAGCCTTTGTTTGAAATTCATCTTTTTTCAATTTTTGTAATAAACTTTAGTATTTACAAAAACCATTGTTAGATAAAATTTGTTGTTACGGGTATTATCTACCATAAGACACCTTATTTATTTTAATCGGACAAGCGGTTACTGAAAAATTATCCAAACCCTGATACTCGATTTCCGCATCTTTTCCCTCCCCTCCCTCCCCCCTCAACTACTTTATAATGCGACAACCGCTATATTCTTGTTCAAGAGATCATGCTGAAGACAAAGATACCAGTTGTCGGTAGAGAACTCTCTGGTTCGACGGGAATCGTCATTAGACGACTTTCGTTAAAGCGGTTTCCATATTATTCGGACAGTGACCTCCCGCACTATATCGATGATAATTTTGCTGTCTTCCAGCCAAATTTCAAAACTAAAAAACAAATAGCAAGCTAATGACTGTCGCAATTTTACGTAGTACTTTATACTTTATGTACTTCTGTTCTTTATTTTAATTTACTGCTTCAAATTTACAAAACCAAAAATGATTTTGTTTGAAATTCGACTTTTTTCTAATTATTTAATAAACTATAGTATTTACAAAAACCATTGCTAAATAAACTATGTTGTCAAGGATATTACCTACCCTAAAACACCTTATTTGTTTAAATCGGACGAGTGGTTGTTGAGAAAATTAACCAATTTCCGATACTCGACTTCCGCATCTTTTCCCTCCCCCCCTCCCCCCTCCACCACTTTATAATGCGACAACCGCTGTATTCTTGTTCAGGAGATCATGCTGAAGACAATGATACCGGTTGTCGGTGGAGCACTCTCTTGTCCAGCCGGAATCGTAATTAGAGGACTTTCGTAAATGTGGCATCTCCTCTATAAACCGCGCCGTCAATATTTGTATGAGAATCCATTACTAACGTGTAATAATGGATTTTCATACAAAATTGCCGGCGTCTGTCCAGCAATGTTTCTATTAAATTAAAACTCATTACACACGTGTAATTCAGAAATGGAGCGAACTTTTCAATCAAACACAAATATAGGTATCAAATGTCGCCTTGATGAGCCAGCACATTCCAAAAATTTTTTTTAATATTCGGTATACAGTACCCTTAACACGAACAGCTATCGAAAAAAATAACGCGCGTAAAATCATTCGATAGTGCAATTTTGTATGGGAAAATTGTACAACGCCATCTACCGCCGAATAGCTAAATTAAAATTTCCATAGATCATTCTCTATCGAGTAATTTTACGCGCGTTTTTTTTCTCGATAGCTGTTCGTGCTAAGGGTACTGGTATCACGTGAAAGGCCTTGATGAGCACATTCCAAAAAAATAAAAAAAATAAAAAAATGAAAACAAACTGTTTTGGTGCAATATGGGTATCAAATGAAAGGCCTTGATGAGCGCATTCCAAAAAGATAAAAAAAAATAAAAACGAAAAAAATTTTTTTTTTCATTACCTATGGGTATCAAATGTAAGTTTTTTGAAAAGTTTTTTGGAATATGCTCATCAAAAAGCATATTCCAAAAAACTGAAAAAAAAAAAAACGAAAGGTATTTTTTTTTGCAATATGGGTATCAAATGAAAGGCCTTGATGAGCACATTCCAAAAAACTGAAAAAAAAAAAACAAAAAAAAAATATTTTTTTTTTGCAATATGGGTATCAAATGAAAGGCCTTGATGAGCACTTTCCAAAAAACTGGAAAAAAAATGAAAAACTGGAAATAAAGGAAAAAAAAACCGGATTTTTTTTTTCAATATGTGTATCAAACGAAAGGCCTTTATGTGCACATTCAACTTTCCATTTTCTTTTATCAATTACTGAAAGTAAATTAAAATTTCAAATGGTTATCTATATATAGCAGTCTGCTGAACGGATTTTGATGGTATTTTTTTACAGTTTGGTAGCTTGGAGTCCAACTTATAATCTAAGCAATTTTTCACATAATTTCTGTAGGTAGAACCTGGGATAAAGCTTGAACTCTCCGTAGTACAGTTTTCATATAAAAAACTAAAAACTACCAACCACTTTTTTTTCAAAATATTTCCTTTGTACCGACACAACTTTTCTATAGCTTTATTTTATGTATAGATGTAAGGTCTGTACGGAACCCTCGGTAGGCGAGCCCGACTCGCACTTGTCCGGTTTTTTTTATATTTAATATTGTAAACATGTAAATATAGTTTTAAAAAAAATCTTTGTAAACTATGTTTGGAGTCTTTCCTTCGGGAGTCAATATGAAAAGACCTGAAGCGTTACTAACCCTGGAAAAGTCACATAAAGTTGGCCATGTGAAAAACAACCAGTACTTAGATCACACCAGTTGCGTCTAACCCGTATTTAGGCAAGTCGATATCAAAAATTAGGCCCGAACTGTTACCGCCTTTACCACGTGAGGTACTCCCAGCTTATGTTGTTATATTATGCTAAACATCTTCAACCTAATCTCTTAAATTTCCACATCAGATGATCATCGATTTTTTATAAACACTTGTTTATGCAAATAAATTAAACTTGATTCTGCATCAGGTATCATCATCGATCATCGATTTTTATACCTCAACATAAAATACTCATCAGGCTGAACAACTTTTGCTAAGGTGTCATTATTATACTTTGTATAGTTTAGCTGGACCATTATGGTTCTGCATCAGTTATTCCAGATATTCGATTTTTACACCTCAACAAAAAATGCTCACCAGGCTGAACAACTTTTGCTAAGGTAACATTTTTATATTTCTAATAGTTTAGCTGGACTATTATGGTTCTGCATCAGGTGTTCCAGATCTTTGATTTTTATAACTCAACAAAAAATTCTTATCAGTCTAAACAGCTTTTGTAAAGGCGACATTTTTGTATTCCTTATAGTTTAGTTGGACCATTATGGTTCTGCATCAGGTGTTCCATTTTCCAATATAAATTATACCTTAAACTATACCCAGGCTTAACAGCTATATAACAAAAAAGTTTCACTCGAATCCGTTTAGTATTTCCGGTGATTAGCGTGTTCAAACAGACAAACAAACAAACAGACACACTTTTTTTTCCAAATTCTTACTCTATTACTATGTCTCCATCGCCCCAGATTTTTTTAAATATATGTAATGTACAGACACACTTTTTTTACTGTTTTATTATATGTATTTAAAAGGATATTTAAAAACATGATACCAGGAAAGACTTATAAATACCACAATATCCATATTTCAGTATTAAATTTTGTTAACATTTTACGGGAAACCTCTAATACCTAGCTTAGCTACATTTAACAGCCATTGTCGCCACTTGCTACATTCTTTAAAATTTATAGTCGACTTCTATTGTTGGTAAAATAATTTATGTGTTTTCTTTGCTTACATTATTAAAGTTAACTATGCAAACTTGAGGCGTAAAAACAAAATGTCTCAAACTTGAGTTTCATGCATAGAAATAAAATGTCAAAGAACAACAAAGTCAGGTGATCCGAAAACGAATGCACACATTTTATATGGGATACATAAAATATGACTTAGATTCATAAAATATGACTATACATGGCAAAGGAAATTAATAAACTATGTTCCATACTGTTTTCTTCGTCGATAAACGAATAAATGTAGCGAAATTTGGTTTTAAAGAAATGTGTAGCAATATCTTATTTACCTGTGAAAAGTGTGATTACTTGGATTGTTTCTTTTTGTTACATCACAATTACTTAGAGCACAAGACACCATGGCTCCACGATACCTTTATTTTAAATTCTAATTAAGATTAACAAATATTTATAAAAATTGCTCATTTGCTAGGCGAGACGCTAGGGGCTCTTACTGTAAAAAATGTTGGCACATATCACTTGTTCCTTTGTCTCTTTTTTACATAGACCGTGTCCGTATGATGTTAACTTCTCTTTTCCACGCTTTGTTGGTCTTCTTAGGCGCAGCGAAAATTTTTCTATGTCTATGGTTTCAAGTTTTGTGTTGTAGGTTTTAAGAATAAATGAATACCTTTTTACTCTAAGTATTTGAAATTGTATGTTTTATATGTTAATATTATTGCAAATATTATAGATATAATTTTAATAAATTAACTAAAATGTTTCTACTGATATAGTAGAAAAGAGATGTACTTATGTAAAGCCAAAACACAAATATCTGCAGAAAAACTAAATAGCACAAAAAGCAATATAAAAGAATTATAATCATATTTTTTAGTATAATGAGACCAGAAGGCTGATTGTCTAACTTTGTTGCAATCAATTTTGACAGAAATCGCAGTGACATTGCTGCTTTAGTTAGAACTAATGTGACAACTATCTTACTGAAAGCAGCAATGCAACTGCGATTTCAATCGAGAATTGTTAGCAACAGAGATACGTAATCGGTGGGCTGGGGGGTATTTATCTAACTTTGTTGCAATCAACTCTGACAGAAATCGCAGTTACATTGCTGCTTTAGTTAAGAATCAATGTCACAACTATCTTACTTAAAGCAGCAATGTAACTGCGCTTTCAATCGATTTCAATCGACAATTGTTAGCAACAGATTTACGTAATCATCGGGCTGGATTCGTGAAATATTTATTATTTTAGCTGCCTCTTTCACTGTCTTCATACAACAAGAAGAGTCAAAAGCCAAATTTACTTAACTCCAGTTGAACACACAAAACGTGTGAATCACAAACTTTCCTTTTTGGAGATGCCACACGATTGCATAATGAAGTGTAGAAGAAAATATAGAAACCACCGCTCTCTAATTAGTCACAGTAGCGTTGGATCCGCAAAAAGCTCTGTGACAAGCTCGAGAAAGGGTTGCACCGATTAACGATTCAAGAGCGGGGGCGTAGTACAGGGACGTATTAAGGGTGTGATGGTCCCCTAGGTAATATTTTTTTCAGAAACAAGGATATTATGATCTCCAACACGATAGATGTACAAACCAAAAACCGTCTTCTTTTCTACACATTTTTTTCCTTTATTATTTTTAATAAAATAGATTTAGCCTAACTGGGGTCCTCTTAAAAGTGAAATTATTAAATTCTTTGAATCATGAATTGTATAAAATAAGGTGTCAAAAATGTTCAAGCTTATAGATAAGCTTGAACATTACACAAGGTAGACCTTGTAACACCTTTTTTTTCACCTCCCTATGGGGTAACAAACATTTGATTTTAAAGTACTTTTTATGGTGAAATTCTCACTATAGTCTTGAGGGAGGGGCCGCAACATTAGGTGTTAGGTTTAGATAGGTATTACAAAATACCCCCAGTGTTTTCATATAGTTTTTGATATGATTAAAGTTAGTTAATTGCATGCAAATTTCTACCTTTTGTTTGAGTCCATTTATAGTAGGTTAGCGAGTGTCGGCGACTGTACCGCCCACTCTAGTTGCATAATACGCACTTGCATTCATATTAACACCTCCTTCACTAAGAATTTTAATACTTTTCAATAATTAAATCAAATAAAATATAGTGTTTACATATTTCACACAGCTGACAGGCACTTTGACAAGTGACAACTGTCAGATGTGACGTTTGGCGCTTCATTCGTTATGCTAGTCCCACAGACCAATAAACTTATACCTTGTCGATAAAATAAAATAAATAAATATGTCTTATTTGTTATTTTAAATAATTAAAGAAGATGTAGGTAATGTCTGGCATGCTAGTTAAAGATTCTAATAATATTCATGTAAAAGTTAAGTATTTTCATACACTGTCTGTCTATGGTGCAGTCTGTTGTCTATGGCGTTCGAGAGTTTTCGAGACGTTTCCAAGAATGACAGAAGACGTGATTCTACGGAAGTTATTTTTTTGATTGATTCTCATTGTTTCATTGTCAGAATTTTGTTATGTGAAACCTCTAAGTGTGAAACCGTCATTTTTGCAACTAGTCGTTGGTTTCCTTTTGTTTTAATGATGCGTTGAGCATCCTTTTAAGTGGTGAGTGTGATAAAAATGTGAATTTAATTATTTGTCTGTTTTTGCAAGTGGTGTCAAAATTGTAATTCTGTGTCTTGTTCTAGGGCTCGAGGCTCATTAATTCTCTTTCAACATGTCTCTTATGAGATAAAAACCTGTAAGAATTCAAGCCCAATTTGGTAAGCAAATCAACTTGGTTATAATGTTTGTTGTCAATGTGACAACAATAAGGATGTTGACTTATGAATAAATTAACGAAATACTAATAAAAATCGTAAACATATCTAACTTTTGGAGTAGCTTGTATACCTCTTGGTTTTATATATTGCGTATTATTTGTTTTATGACCCTTCAAAGTTGGGTGGACAAGTCCATTTAAAAAGTATAAAATTTGTTAAAATAAATAATACCTTTAATTAGTTCGTAAAATGTATAGCAAATTTGTCAAAGAAACAATTTTGATAAACACAATATTTAATATAGCTGCCGAACAAATTTCCTACGCGTTGCATACAACGTAGGAAGGCGTGACGTCATAACTTGCTAGCCGTTAGTATGGAGCGTTTTCGGGTGAGTCCAATTTTGTGCATTTCAAACTGTGATATCTCGGGCAGTTTTCATGCTAGCGTAATAATTCTTATACAAATGTTTCTTTCTCTTTAGGGGTAATTTATGTAACATAAAATAAAAAAATAGTCAACATGCCTATTGGGTAAATTTATCTTTTAATTGCAGGGCTCCCATAGTTTACCTCAAAATTTACGTCAAGACAGTGGCGGTACCTCCATAGAAGCCCAAAAGCCCGGCTTGCCCTAACAAAATCTTATTTACACTACTAATGAAACTCAATTAATGACAACAGCAAAATATTATTCACGAACGTAAATTTTCAATCAAAATCAACCAAAGATTCAATTTTTCAAACAACTGATCGATAGTCAAGTCGTTAAACTGCATAATATAGCGTATTAATCGAACAATACACTGCATCTCTCTCGCACTCGTTGGCTTGCAACCGGGCTTCGCAAATCCATACATACGCACTCTTCTAACGTTAGCGAAACTGGTACCCCACTACATACATACTACTGTAGGTATGTATAGATTCTATGAAAAATGCCCAATCCGAGCCAAAGCATGCTTGCTATTGAAGTTAGCCACAAATGGCCACAATACAAGGCCGCCGCGTAGAGTGCGGTTATTTTACCCATGGCGTTATGTTGGTACCCCGGAAATTTATTCAATTTTGAACCTTATTCCATCGCAATAAGAATAAATTTACGGGGTACCAACATAACGCCAACGCCAATAATCTGTGACGACCTGACGACAGCTGTTTTGAAACAACAAGTGTTTTGCCTTTATTAGTGTTTTTGTGTTAAAAATATGTCTAAATTTCAGTCTAATGATTGATAATGTTTTTTCGTGATGGATTAAAATGTTTATTCACTGTGTGATCTGTGAAAAGTGTCCACGAGTTGAATCGATCCAAGAGAAATACAAAAAATGACCCTTGCCTTGCACTTGCAGTCCGGTAATAATACCTCTTCATTTCAGTATTTTCAAAGAAATATAAATTCTTCAGTGTATCGTACGTACCTAATTTCGTCGTGGACTCGTTTACATTGTTGGTTCTTCTTATAAAAATAAATAAGTAAGGTTAGTTTTGCGTCTTTCATTTGAACGACAAGGGGATAGGATTGGAATTGTCTAGTAAAAACTCAGGAATGCTATTATTTTGTGAAATGATTTAAATATTTATTATGAGTTACACATTTTAAACGAGAAATTTAGTTTTGATTACACAATAATTAAATTCGAGAAAGTCACGCCATCTAACATTTTGTGTCGAACTAATTTATGAATAATTATGTATGCTTAAGGGTTGTGCTTTTGGTGCTTTTTTGCGACTTATCTATTAATTAGTCTAGATGGCGCTGGGCGGTGTCGCATCGATATTTTGGTATGAAAAAAATCTTAAATTAGTAAAGAGAAACTGTGAAATGCATTGTTTTTCTTGCTTATATTGAGCTGGTAAAAAAATTTGCTTGAGTTTAGGGTTCGGGCTTGCTATACTCTGTAGGCCTAGGCACGCCACTGCGTCAAGACTATGGCTTAGCGTCGCTATAAGTATGCGCTGTGAATGATTCCAGTCCCTACTTTCACATAAATGTCGGCATGACGCAGCACGTGGTATACATTGCGTCTGCAATGAGTATTTCACCATAACCGAGGTATCCTGCAGTATTCTTTCATTATTACCGTAGCAGCAGTGTTCCGTGACGTGTATCCAGGGAATCAATCCACGTTCGGATGAACCTTTTTCACCCTAAGTACCTATAAATTTGCAAAGGTTACTCGAGGTCATGTTCAATTTAGTCCAGTGCAGTTTTACAGCCAATAAATGTCTTAGACATATTTTAAATTAATTTAGGTTCAGCGTAAACTCTGGTCATGAGCCAGAATGTATAAATAATTATATTTTACTATGAATGTCTTGTGTTAAGATGATAAGTGATTTGTATTTTAGCATAAGTCCTGTCAGTAGGTACATATAGGTTCGTTTCTAGACAGACGGCAGCTTATTCCGTCCGACTGGCTGGAAGCGAGCGAATATGTCCTCACCTTAACTTTTAAGGGTTTATAGTTATAAATCCCTCGTTCTTTAGTGGTTTTAATTTTATAGTGAGTCCCACTGGTATTGTTATTGCGATAAATGTATGGTCTTACTTTAACCTGTTAAGGGTCCCTGTTATGCCAGTTTGCCTTCGTGCGGTTTTAACATTAGTATGGGTTCCCAAGGTAATATGTATTGAAATATAATGTGTGACCTCACTTTAACCCTTCGGATTGTTCGTTAAACCCCGTATAACCCATGTGGTTTTAAATATTTTTATGACACGTTTCTTAACGAATAGTTGTTAACTTTGTGTTAGTTATTCAATACGTTAAATAAATGTTTGTTTCAACATAAATCTTGGTTTGATTTATTAAACTCACTTTGTTTCGATCTGTGGACACTTTATCTTTTTAATCTTTTACTTTCATTGATATTAACGGCGCCCAAAATTATAGTTAGTCCATAGATGACTGAGCCACGCGAATCCACATGACCCCTTTGCTCTACCGACTATAATTTTCCGCGGGGTAAATACCATCAATACCCCGGGGGAAAAATTTTTCATTACAACCTGTGGTAAAATATTACGCCAAAAATCTGATAAGGGTATACAGTTTTCTAGTAGACACTTTAGTAATTCCAGAAATGATCAATAATAATCGTAAGTTGGATATTTCAAGATTATTCTTACCTACATGTCTTTAAAGTAGTCTTTTCGATGGTATAATTAACAGTCAGTCTTGTTAAAACAGCAAACTTTGTAGACGACTTAAGCCTTATTGGAAAATTGAGTTTGTAAGAATAAATCTTAAGCATGTCCACTAGTATAAACTTTTGCTAACTCACGTAGTAGTTTATTTTTTGAGATTTTTGCATTCACAATGCTATTTTTATACAATACGAAACAATATAATAGACACGCAGTAAATTTCAGAAATATCTAACATTGAATTATTAACTTCAGCTATCTGTACATACCTTACCTACAGTTATATTGTAGGTCGAAACTAAACTCGCGTTACACTTTAAAAAAAGTATTCATTCTAAAACCAAGCGCAAACCTTCTTATTTCTAAAATATGTAACAATTTGTGTTTTTCTTCAGCTGTTAAAATGTTGTTTATCGGTTCACTGAATTATTTAACGCTATAAGTACTGAATAATTTTATCCAGGGAGTAAGATCATTTGTTGAATAATTGATGACACTGTATCAGGAAACATCAATAGTGTCTAATCAATATAGAACCAGCTAGGGATTGCAAGCCGGGCCCGGCCGGGCCGGGTCCGGGCGGGCCCGGTGCCCTTTTAGACACCCACCGGAGGTCACCGGACCCGGTAGGCATGAAAACGCGGCGCGGGAGCGCCAACTCGTAGAAAATTGGTAACACTCACTAGTCTTAATAGATAAAGTTTAAGAAAAAACATAATATTTTGCTTTTTGCTAAAGGATTTTGATAAATAAGAATTTCTTTTGTTTGTACCAAAGCTACCAAAGTTTATCTATTTATCTAATCTAAGTTGATAAGACAAGTTTAGTACGTTATTGGTTTCATATTTTAATAATATGTTTTCAAATAGACAATAATAAGAAGACACAAGACCGGCTTGCTTAAACTTATAGAAATTAAAAATTACTAATACTAATGTTGCTATTCCGTTCATTAGTAAAAGTAATCAATTCTGTATTAAACCAGTGATTTTGAGATTTTGAGTGTGACTCATTATTGTGATTATTGTTGATTTGCTCGTTCGAAATAAATATTAATTCGTAACATTGTTTCATTGCCTTTTTCCATTTATATATAGCAAATTTTCATAATAGTATATTATGAGACAAGTTAGCTTAGGTTGCTCATTGCACACAAGTCTGTGGGTTGCAGCCCGAGCTGCAGGCGAGGGCGTAACTCAGCCGAGTGTACAATGAGCAAGAGCTCACGAGTTTCATATGACGTTTTTCAACACATTTGCGAGGAAAATACAAATTAATTTACTTACCACACAGCAACAAATATACGACAAAAACAAAATATGACAAGTATGGGAAAAGGCGCGTAGGTTTTTTTTTTGTTTTTAGGGTTCCGTAGCTTAAATGGCAAAAAACGGAACCCTTATAGATTTTTTTTCACACACCCAATGGAAGAATATTTTGAGAACAAAGGGGTGAGTGAGTAAAGGTCTACAGCTCACGGAGCCACTAGTAATTTTAAGTGATAAAATGCAATTATTTTAATATTTTATAACAAAATATTGTTAATTGTGAATACTTCTAAAAAATAAATATTTGTTTGACTTAATTAAGGACTTACACATCTATTTATTTCAAAAATTAATATGAATTTTCAGAGAATACATAAAACCTCTTTGTTATTACTAAAAAAAAATAACTGTATTACCCGGTGAAATTGGGAATGCTCTGTTTACTCGCATGGAACTTGCAGTAAGGTACAAATTTAACTTTATAGGGATAATTCTATAACAACCTAGTGTTTTATATATTATTGCACGCGTTTGTTATAGCTCGGTTTATGGCCCTAAAAGCGATGTATTAGGGCTCACTTTACGAGCAAGTGTGTTGAAAAATACTTAAAGGTTTCATCGCTAATACATCAACCCGGCCGGGCCCGGCGGACCCGGCCCGGGTTGGCGACGAATGCTACCGGGCCCGGCCGGGTTGAGAAACATACCGGGTTGCAATCTATAGAACCAGCCAACTTGAACAGGACAAGTGAAAATGGATTGTCCCCTTTGACTGCACCTGCTCCATCCCTGATTGCGTCTCTGTCATACTGCCTCGGACTCTTCTCGTCTTGTAATTACCATAGCACCACTTTTCCCATTATGAGGCTGTTTACTTGCACTCGACTCGAAATTACGTCAAGAACCTTCAGCATTAAACTGGCCCACAGAATCAGTGGTAATGTGAGAATTTGAAACCAACATCAGTATGGATACTTTAAATAAAATGTATGAAACCAACGATGACGTTAGTTTTACTCCAGCAAATGAAACATTGTGCAAAAAGGAATGACGAATATCAGCAATGTATGTACTTTAGTACCTACCAGTCTGTCAATATCATAAACAAGCAGTAAGGTCAAAGCTAAACCACAATACTGTTTAACGATGTTACCGCATTAAAACGTTAAACTTACGATGAAATTGCACATAAAGCGTTTAATAGTAGGAAAAGAAAATTATGAGACTGAAGGTGGTTTTGAATTCAATACGTAGAACATTAACATAGGTACTTAGATAATCATATAAAAATAAGACAGACAGATACCTACTAGGTATAATAATATAAAAATGCGACGAACCAAGTCAATGCTATAAGATAAGAAATACGAAGTGTCGAGCGAGAGCGAAAATGTATGTTAATAAAATGCAATAATACACTGGTGCGTGGCGGTGATAATAAAATAAGTGAATTGACATACCTTACCTACACAAGAAAAAGTAAAAATAAGCTATTTTTAATGTTATAGTTAGGACCTATACCAAATAAACTGTAACAACGTGATATAAATAAAAGCTCACTACAGAAAGAAATAATCTACTCGATAAACAGACCAGAAAATATCAAAGTTTTCATTCATAGCTTATAAAACGAAATAAATGATCTAATAATAAAGTAAATCACCCGAGAAAGCATCGTGGAGGCAATAGTACTGCCTCATCAGACCATAATCGCAATAATTTGTACCCACCATGCACCCTAACCCTAACGTCTATTGACTCAACAATGCTAATTTATTCGCGAGCAATTTTATTCAAATTACTACTTTATTTTATGAAAGGAATGTCACATTAAGAGTTAAGTTTAGGGCTTCAGCCGTATTGTCGAGATTACTGTAGCAGTTTGGCACCCCGCCATGTCACTTTGGCCTGGCTTTACTATTTTAGCAGAATTGGCACCCGTTTGTATAGGTCGTAAAGGTTTCGACTATGCTGTGCAATTTGGAACACGTGTCGATTGACGTTCTCTTGATTTTATGGTAAAGGATTTTGTCAATTAGCTTAGGACTTATTATTATGTATGTATGTACTTACCAAAGATCAGCTACTTCTCCATCTATAACAAACGTTATTGTCATAAGACGAAAAGTAAGACTTACAGGAATAATTTGTATTTTCAACCTAGAATTTAAACTTGTAAAGAAAGCCTTGCTTGATGCACAATACGCGCAAAGAATAAATATTCATTGAAAATCACATCTTATATATATAAAAGCGTAAATCACTCACTGACTCATCACGAAATCTCAGAAACTACAAGTGCTAGGAGTCTCAAATTTTGCATGGGGGTCCCTTTTAGGGTGTAGGTGCTCACTAAGACGGGATTTTGCGAAATTCAATCCCTAAGAGGTTGAAACAGGGTGGCAAAGTTTGTATGGGAGAACGCGATTCCTTGGCCCGATTGACTTGAAATTTGGCATAGACATTCTTTTACAAAATTAATTGAACACGTGTTTCGTATTTTTTTGAAATGTATCCCTTAACAGGGTTGAAAAGGGGTAGAAAGCTATTTTTACGGTGGTCGACTTCGATATCGGAATCAAAACTTCTTAGTGCATTTGAATGATTAGGAAAAATAAATGTCAGTTGTCACTGCACGGGCTGACGTTTAATCTCTAATTTTCCCGATTTTCAAGACAAGCTTTGATTCTTATAATGTTGTATAAGATTTTATCCTTATTTTAACTACTTTACGAAATATTAGTCAAATTAAACGGCAACATCTGGCAAATATCAGATAATGTGACAAGGAATGTGGTATTTAGAGAAGCCAGAAACCTTTTCAGTAGTAAGCAGAACAATTCACCAAAGTTTCATCATAATCGGATGTGGATGAATGGTTTAGGAGTGCAAAGGAAACAAATACACATACATCGATTTTTATTTATAAAGAAGATAACTATTAAGCAAAGATATTAGAATTTTTAACTATAAGGTAAGTATTAAATGTAACATAATATTATTATACTTATTTTGTTAAATTACCGCTAATACATTTTATTAAGTACCTACCTAACTAATACAGAATCGTTAACAGGGCGTTGGTTCTGTAACCAAACTCGAACCCCACTTCGAATCTCACATCACTGCACGGGAATTTTAAATCATAAATAAGATAATGATAAGAAAATTTTTTTATCACAAAAGATTTTAGATAGCTACGCAGGCTACCTAAATTTTTTGCAATCAGTAAAATAGCTCATTTAGTAAACAAATGTCCAATAACAAATTCACGCGAAGTGAAGTGAGATGCGAGTTTGGTTACAGAATCGACAGACTGCGCGGGCAAAACCGCGGGGTGCAGCTATTACCTATACAATCACAAAATTGTATAAATGTGAAAGTTTTGATGTTTGGATGTTGTTCTCTTAGGTACCTACTCAATCATATCATACTCAATTACGTCTGAACGGGTGAACGGATTTAGGAGAAATTTGGCTCAGATATAGATTAAGTCTGGAATACTTAACACAGGCTTCTTTTCATCCCGATCATTGGTTTCTAAGGGAAGACTTACAACGATTACCGACTGCCACGCGGGCGGACTCACGGGCAAAAGCTATACATAGTATAAAACAAAGTCGCTTTCCGCCGTCTATACGCTTCTCTTAAACTATGCATAAAAACCTCATTAAAATCGATCCATAAGTTTGGGAGCTAGGTTGGTTGCCTCAGACAGACAGACACACACACACGTCAATTATATTATAACACCCCTTGCGTACGTCGTATAGGTATATGTCGTCCTCCTAGGTATATGTATCCTGTAGTATAATCTAATAACTTTACACTGACACCACATTAGCACAGTTTTACATTTAGTAACTACATTGCACCCGTGCGAAGCCGGGGCGGGCCGCTAGTAGTTATTATAAAAATAAGAACCATATTTACCAATCTGCGGTCTGTGAATCACTGTAAACTACGTCTCGAGTCATCACACTCTATTCTTCACGTTGCACAAACTCTCTTACACATACACAATATGAAACATGTGACACCATGTTGTAATGAAATAGACATTTTATATTATGTTTCTTGCGTCCAATACTTTAATAATAACTCCGGAATTAATTATTTCAACAGAGAGAGTGCAACCCGAACCAATTTATTTGACAGATCACGACAATCCGGTTATACTTACCACTACCCTTACTGAAATTACAAAAAAGTAGTGGGGTACGTTCCGTTTTACGTAAGGAACAGTTTGCTAAAATTTTCTACATACTTACCTATATTTTTATTGAATATCCATAAAGGTAATAAAATTATTAATACTAGTAGAGGTTGGTCAAAATTAAGAAATGAAAATTTCTTTAGATAAGTGCTATTGTTTTTTATTCAAGAAAAAATTACAATTATTCATAATGCTGTCTGTTAGTCACATATTGGTGGCTCATTCGTAAGGTTACATTCAATTCTGCGGTTTTAGTGTATCTTGGCCTACTTGAGACTCATTGTTTTAAGATCCACAGTGACAACAATACAGTTCTTGTTGATATAAATAAACATTACGTTGTCCTTGTACGTATGCACGTAAATATATAAAACATTCCAAGGCTATGCGATAGGATTTTTTCTTTACGTCATTAAGGCCTTAGAAATATTTCTCCCGTTAAAATATTCCAGAAGGGAACCGCCAATTTTTTGTGTTAATGACTTTCTGTGTGGGGTTAGTCATCTTATTTTTTGCTATACATAAATAAATACTTTCATTTAAGATTTACTTATTTTTGACTAAACCACCTCAGCACCCCTTTTAAAACAACAAAGCTAAACAATCTTTCACACGGCATCATTATTCTTATAACACTGTTATTTAATTTTCATCACATTATCACACCACATATATTTACCCAAAGCTTTCTTCCATATTCACTCTGTTTCAGTCAAGTACTTGACAAAATTCATCGAAAGCCATAATAGTATCATCGCTTTCAATATAGAGCAAATCCTCGCGCATAAGTGTTTCTATACAGTCTTATTGCTTTCATAGACTTTCGAGGTCGTATGGAGAAACCAATAGAGAGTTTAACACCTAACTTATTTTTTTATTCGTGCAATTTCTATTGTTATTCGCTTTTAATACATCAAAGAGCGGATTAACACTACAAAGCATTCTCTCCCAGTCAATCAGTGAGGGTGTGAGAGTGCTACTGTACCGACACTAAAACAGATAACTGTAAAAAGAAGAAGAAAAAGACAATATTTTCCTTCTTATCTGAAACATAGTTTTCCAATGAGACACAATAGATATTTCATTGGTCCGACAACATGCGGCCGCGTAGGATGTAATGAATTAATACTAAGCTATGTCTTTGTTTAAGTGCCTACATATTTATTTCTTAGCGAATTGCTAAGTCATCTTGTCATAGCTCGATCCAACAGCAATACATGATACTTATTTATTTTGTGATGAATCCTAGTCTAAACTCATGACACAATATTTTATAAGTTTAGATGAGCAACCAATAACTTTTTTAAATTTTCAATCTCATCTCTCGATGCAAGCATGCTACCCTCGCTGTATAAGTTCGTGAAGGCACACGCTTCAAAAGCTTGAATCTCGCAGTAAGAATGGATTCGATACTCCACGCCTCGTGTGCTCCGCCCAGCTTTTTATTTCTATTCCACCTGTGTATCTTAGCTTAGAAAAGATATCAACTTGCTTTTGAGAATGTTGTTACGACATTGATTTGGAAATTCATGTTGCTTATCGGTTGAATTTTGTGTTTAGGTTTTGTCAATAAAATAATAATTGAATCAAAAGTCCCAAGATGTATTTTTATTTCATACCATCCAGAATTTAAAGAAATATTATTTTATCTATGTTGCGATGAACTAAATAATTTTTCGATTTTTTTCATTTTATTCAAATGTGTTTCCAGACATCGCAGTCCGTGCAACTGTAAAATTAAAAACTTCCAATGGAATTGAGAGATATAAAACCAATCAAGTATTTTAAACAACGTTTAAGCTTTTCATTCCGTTCTTGAGGTAAACTTACAATTTCCAATTAAGTAGACTGCATTTAATTGTTATCATAATTAGATCATGCTAGTTTCGGACAAAGGCTGAAGGAACCATTCATAGATTTCTATAATATATTGTTTATTTATTTAAAAGAGTTTTATTTTGTAAACCAATCAATTCATTTTATGAAGTCAAATTAATTCATTTATCGGAGTAGGTATAACCATAGAAATAGAACAGCGAAAATTTTTCTATGTCTATGGGTATAACACTCACTTAATTTTCTATTGTTACCACTGACCTGCACATATTTACACTGGACAGGCTTATGTCAAACTGTTTTTGTGCCTATTTGATTTCCGCCATTTTGGCGCTGTAGGACGTAGCGTGAGCATAGCGTGCGTACATGGTACTAAAGTTTGAAGTCTGGAGAGACCATCATGGCAACTATTTTCATATTGTACGTCAAAATTAGTTCTTTAGACGCACGCTAGTGGCGTTTCAAATAGGCACAAAAACTTAGCTGTCAAACGGCAAACAGACAGCCAGTCCAGTTAAATAAAAAAAAATTCAAGTCAGTGTGTAAACCAATCAATTTTATGAAGTCAAATTAATTCATTTATCGGAGTAGGTATAACCATAGAAAATAGATCAGCGAAATTTTTTCTATATCTATGGGTATAACACTCACTTAATTTTCTATTGTTACTCATTAATATTATTGTCTATGGTTATCATAACGCCATACCACTGACCTGTATATATTTACACTGGACAGGCTTATGTCAAACTGTTTTTATGCCTATTTGATTTCCGCCATTTTGGCGCTGTAGAACGTAGCGTGAGCATAGCGTGCGTACATGGTACTAAAGTTTGAAGTCTGGAGAGACCATCACGGCAACTATTTTCATATTGTACGTCAAAATTAGTTCTTTAGACGCACGCTTGTGGCGTTTCAAATAGGCACAAAAACTTAGCTGTCAAATCACACAGACAGCCAGTCCAGTTAAATAAAAAAAAACATGTCAGTGCGCCATACTCATCGATCAAATAAGACTCTTTTCAATACATGTTCTTTAAAAAAGAAAATGGAAGAGATAATCTCTTTAACTGAGGATTTTGAGGAGGAGACAATGTGTGGTTTTTTGTTCTAAAAAAATATGGAAACAACTTCAATTCTTTCACATTTTATAATATAAATATCCTTTTATAAATAATATACCTAATAACAATCCTTAAAAGAAATATGACAGAATCAATTTATTAAAGGACA
Source organism: Agriphila geniculea (assembly GCA_943789525.1). Classification (NCBI taxonomy): domain Eukaryota; kingdom Metazoa; phylum Arthropoda; class Insecta; order Lepidoptera; family Crambidae; genus Agriphila; species Agriphila geniculea. The sequence goes on along the minus strand of OX038877.1, from coordinate 8,642,230 downwards.
GTTTATCTTTTGAATTGTTATTTTCCCATTCTATTTTAATTTTCTAAAATGAACTAAGCTATACCGCTCCGCAACTCTAATTTAAGTAACTAGGTACCATTTCTAAGAAAATAAAATAAAATAAAATCTATGGTAATAGTAATTCAAATGGCAATGCCCAAGTGGACATTTCTGAGGTAATAAACCTTTTCTTCGAAGTTCAACTTTAATAAATATTGCAAAACATATAAGTACAGGATGTTTGGAAATAACCTTGTAAAGCCGAATATGGTAGAATGGTAGATAGGGTACCATGCATCATCATCATCATATCAGTGATGCACACAACACCCACTGCTGGGTATAGGCCTCCCCTAACGACCTCCACGACGATCGGTCCTGCGTTGCCCGCATCCAGTGGCTTCCCGCGACCTTCACCAGATCGTGTCGGTCCACCTTGTCGGGGGCCTACCCACGGAGCGTCGTCCGGTGCGCGGTCGCCATTCCAGAACCATATCGCCCCAACAGCCATCGGTTCTTCTCGCTATGTGTCCCCACTTCAGCTGAGCAAGCCTTCGAGCGATGTCGGTTACTTTAGTTCTCCTGCGGATCTCCTGATTTCTGATTCGATCACCATGCAAACAGCACCGGAAAATTATTATTATAAACCCTGAAAATAACCATTTATTTTTTTATATATTTTATTTTTATGTGAACTGCATAGTGGCAACCCTAGATCAAAATTGTGTACTTTTGCCTAATAATAGGATTTATTATCGAAAACAATAGTCTATTGGCGTCTTGGGTTGTCACTTGGCTTTCTTTAGTAATACCTAATTAATATTAGACAATATCACAAACTATGCTCTGATTCCAAAGTAACTACCTAAAAGTCTTGACCTATGGAAATCAGAGACAACGGTGGAACTACAAACACCCACACCTGAGCCAATATAAACAATTTCCATTTCTAAATTGACCCAGCCGGTGACCAAACCCGTGATCTCAAAGATGGCAACCGGCGTACCTACAAACCACACAACCACGGAGGTCGTCAAAAACCGGCGTACAAATTCTTCTTCTTATTTTTGTTTTGGCAATCTACTTACCTTTTGGAAGTAATTTTTGCCAGTGTCAAGTGTTGAATATTTCAGTGATAGATTGTTTCAGTTAACATTAAAATGCGGGTGCATCGCATTCCAATGCTGCTTGGAGCATTTGGCACCAAGTATATCAAGATAGTTTACTTGGTAAGTTCTGCCGAGGTAGCCACCACTACTACATTAAAAGTCTCGGCTTCACACAACCAAGATCGCGCCTATTTCAATCATCCCACATATTGTTCAGTTGCGTAGACAATTGTACCACAAAACTGCACCAATTTTAAGACACAATATCCACTATGAATCAATTTGCAAATAATTAAAATAGACACCGAACCGAACTTGACAAATGGCGCCAAAAAACTCGGCGTACAAATTTTGCAAAACAAACAAAAAAAATCTAAGCCTAATGTGGTGGTTTTCAGGGTTTACATTAAGTACACAAATTTTCCTGTGTTGTATGCAAAGTAAACTATCTACCATATTCGGCTTTATAAGGCTATTTTCAAACACCCTGTATACATTTCAAATGTCTGAGTGAATAGTTTTCCAAAGGCGACCGTCCCGACTAAATCTGAAACCACTTAAATTAGTCTCGGCCCGAATTGAACCGCAGACGTCAAGAGGTACCAATTTGTTGGACCTTAAGACAACCCTTCAGACAAGGGTCCTCTTAGATCGGCCCTCGTCTCACACTAATTATAAAACTTATTTTGTTTACTAACAGATATACTTGAGACGTAGGTACTTAAAGTGATACAAATCAAACATACTCTTTAAATGTTAATATCTGGGCGACCGAGCTTTGCTCGGTTATTACTATTTATTGTTATCTCAAACATTAACTACACTTTTTTATACCTGTCTAAAAACACAAAAATTTAAAAAAAAAAATTATAAACTTGAACATATAAAAAAAACAAAAGTAAATCACCGCGCGGAATACGAACCCGCAACACTCGTTTCTTGCTGTCCGCGTCTTAACCCGCTGGACCAGACGGACAGTGGCCGGCAGGACGAAATTAGCGATCATATTTTGCGTCGAAAGAATAAATAAATTAAAAAAATATTAAAAACACGACTGCCCTGCCATAAATGAACTAAAAAGTTAAACAACAAGTGTCATTGCACTCGGGGGACCTTATTATGGAACAATTTTTGATCAATGCCCCCGACTGCAATGACACTTGTTGTTTAACTTTTTAGTTCATTTTTGGCAGGGCAGTCGTATTTTTAATATTTTTTTAATTAATTTATTTTTATTTCACACATTTTAGTGACATATTATATAGTTTTGGAATGTGCTCATCAAGGCCTTTCATTTGATGTCCATATTGTAATAATAGAAGAAAAAATTTTTTTTTTCACATTTGAAAATGGCGTCGTACAGTCGCTATATTGTTTTTTCTAAAAAAATATAGCCAGTGTCACTCGGGATGCTGTAAGGATTCTAACGATACCCCATTTATCCAAATCAGTTCAGGAATTTAGAAGTTATCGTGGAATAAAGAAACTCACATACCCGCAAACATACATGAACCCTGAATACATAAACACTCTTTTTGTTTTGGGCAGTCGTGTAAAAAACGCATGAAAACTCGAAAACACGCATTTTTCCAAACATAAGACTACTCATGTACTACAAGGTTGCGTTCAGAGGCTTAGAGTGCAGTTAAAAAACAACCAAACGGTTGTTTTTTAACTCACTCTAAGGTTAGGAACGACCAAGAACTTTAAATGTCAATGTCAAAACAAAGTCCTCATTTTCCACTTGAAATAGGAATAATTTAAACTTTACTCTATTCAAAATCAAATAAAAACAGTTTTTATTGCGAAGCTACCATGATTTATTTGAAAATTAGACACAAAAACATCAAAATACAAAATAATGTCAAATGACATTGACATGTTTTCATAGACAAACGTCAGAGCGTTTTACAACCATCAATTTTGATGGTTGTTTGGTTGCAACGCTCTGACGTTTGGAACGGGAAAGTTGTTACAACCGAACGTCACGCTCTAATGTTTGGAACGGCGTTAGAGCGTTCGGTTGCACTCGGAGCGTAGGTTCGGAACGACCCCCAAGTATCTGTCCGTCAGAAAACCAGCAAAGTATATTCCTGCGCCGTGTACGCGCGCCGGGATCCCGTTTAACGCAGCGGACGCCCTTAATCAAATGTACTGGTAGAATTTATTCGAATCGGGTGCATCGGCCGCAGGTGTTACAATCACTGGGTGCTTAAGCCACGAACCTAGTGAATTTTGATCAAACGATAAAAAAAAACTACTTGCCGCTGTTCGCCGAGGCTTCGTTAGTCCTTTTAAAACTCTCTTTGGCAATGCATAAAATCAAAACATAGAAACACGTATTTCTAAACAAATTTAATACAGTGGGTTGATAGATAAGTAGGTTAGGTACGTTCATAATTAATTTAATAAAAATATTTATTAAAAAAATGTATTTAAGTTTTCTTTACAATTTTCCTTTTAAAATATTTTTCTACATAATATATTTACTTTACCCACTCAGAACTAAAGTACTTATCTCTAGATCTTTGCCGATTCAATCGAATTTAAATTATTTGATATGAATGAAGCTTGGATTGGACCAAAGGTATTGCCCTGCGCAGAATCCAAAATTGCTTAATTAATTTCTGCTCGATTTGAACCGCAAACAAGACCATTCAATTAATACATTCCAATGGACAAAGCGATAGTAACTATTTAATATAATATGTATGAGTGTTCTTGATACATGTCTAAGTGAACATAGAAAATAACTATTTATTTGTAAGTATGAAAATGTGGTATTTTTACTTTATTTCTTTTTAAACTGTCAAGATTTTCTGTTAAGATTTTTGCATTCATCATGCTATTTTTATATGTTAAACAAGGTAACAATAAAAATTATAGAAAAAAGGGGCATGTCTCTAATAAACATATGTCATAGATTCCTTCCGTCTAAGGCCCTCCGCTGCGTTGAGCGGGACCCCGACGCGGGTAAACGGTGCGGGAGCCCGTCGCGGGGGCCCGCGCCGTTCTCCGTCGCGGACAAACAGCCCGTCGCGGGGACCCGCGCTTTGCACCGTCGCGTTACCCGCGAGGCGGGCACTCCGCCACACGCAGCGCTGCTCTATGAATACAGCACCCGGAGCGGACGCCCGCGCCGCTCAAGGCAGCGGAGGGCCTAAATCATGATTTGCTTTGGTGTGCAGATATGTTAGTATATTGCAGTAAGAATTATTTTACTATTAAAAAATTGTATTCATAATATATATATTTAATTCATAGGGATGAAACAAATTGTATTTTTTTTCTCAATACTGCTTAGTTGTATAACTGTATATCGACTATTTTGACGAATATGCAGTGACTGGACAAACCTAATAGGGTTTTAGTTACTCGGTTTTTCTAAAAATTTTATGTTTTTCTATGTATAATAAAAATAAATTACGTTACAAATAAAACTTCACAAAATATATAATCACATTTACAATTTACAACATTTAAAATGTTTGAATGTCCAGTGAACAGCCTCTGCAAAATCAGTAGCGTAAATTGTAAACATAAACATGATTTAATCACCTGAATAAAACAAAATGTCTTCCCTCCTTTTTCGCTTATTTCCCCATCATTAAAGCGCAATCAATGTCGTTCAAATCCAGGTGGCAACTGAACCTAATTTGAATGGAGCTGGATCTATTCATTCACCATACTTACATTAGCATAAGCGCCGTGCTTATTAAATTTGTACCGATTTCGGAATCAGCCGCGTTGCTTACATTAATATTGAAGTACTTACGCTGACGAATCACAGGAAACTTCATTAGGAGTTTTAATTTATTATTCATCAGCACCTAATACTTAAAAACTCACTGGATAAAGAGCGTTTAATTGTCTTGCATATGTTATTTGAACAACACAACAGTCCTCACATCAACACAATACTGCTCAAAAATCTATTGTTTTTCCACACAAAAGAGCTATACGACAGTAAAGTAAGCAATTTGACTATTATAGCTTTCGAACAATATCAAATTCGAATAAAATCAAACTGAGTTTATATTAAAAAAAAACCTTTTAGAAATTAGCTCGTTTGTATGGAAAACCTTAGGCCGCATATAGTGGCCCCTATTTTCTTTTGAGTAGTATATATAGCCTATTAGGTACCCTCTTTAACAATGAAATCTAGTTAAAAAATATAAATGCTAGTTCTCCCTAAATAACTTACAAAAAGTCCCAAACTTTAAACGCGTTAACTTTCTGGATAATAAAAAATAATTTCTCTAGCCAAAGCAAAAAGAAATTGAATTTATTATGCTAACCGCAAAGACCCACAACTTTAGCCTGCAAAACTTTTCAGTCATAATAATAACTAAGAGCGAACACTAATTTTTAAGGTCCTTAACTGTATTAAATAGTTTACCTAAGTTTTAACTTAATTTTGCACGTACGTTCTAGTTGGTTAAAATCACTGTTAAAATATCAAGGTAATTCAGAAATTGTAAGTTAGGCAAGTTTTAGTAGCAAGAAGCAGTATGTATTTTCCTTTGGAATAACTCGATTAATGTAAGTTTGTTACATACATAACTAACATACGAGTAGGTCGATAAAATATGAATTTTAACATTTTAAATAGGTTTAAACCAAAAGTTGCCATTATCCTTTAATGGCGTATTGAAACTAATAGAAAGAATGAAAAAAATGAAGAGTTATTCTAAAATTAAACATTTATTAAGAGAGATCGTGGATGTTTTGTGTTTTTATTAACAAGTTTGTATTAGGTCGCTTTCTTGTTTATTTGGTTGTCTACAAATCCAGCAAACTATTTTATACTAGCTTCCCGATTAGCTAGAGACTTGAAACTTTGAACATAGGTTAGAACTAGAAGACAATGTAATAATAATAAACATTGAGCTGATCTAATAAGCCGGAAGAAGGCCACAGGACTCTGAAATAAAACTATACAACCCCATCGAGTTTAGGCCCGTTTAATTCGTCTTGACCAGTACTCTGACGGGAGATGAAGTCCAGGGTCTGATGATGGAGCCGGAAGAAGGCCACAGGACTCTGTAATAAAACTAAACAACCCTATCAAGTTTGTGTTCGTTTGATTCGTAATGATAAGTACCTACTCTGTTGGAAAATCACGTCCAGGGTCTGATGATGGAGCCGAAAGAAGGCTACTAGAACTCTTTAATAAAACTATACAACTCCATACATTTAGTGCTCGTTTGATTCATCTTGACAAGTACTTTGACGGGAGACGGTGTCCAGGGTCTGATGATGTAGCCGGAAAAAAGCACAGAAAAAGAATAATACAGATAATAGAAAAAGTAAAAAAATATTATAAATTGAAAAATATACCACTTTTTAGAATGAACTAAAAAGTATATAAATCGGACTAAAGCAAATAAAAACGGACCAAAAGCCAAAAGAGAATAAAATAATTTCTTTCGTAAACCTTAAACAGAAATTTTAAACCTGAAAACGTGGGACGCACGCATAAGATAGTTGATGCGTTTTTAGGTTTAAAACTTATGTATAAGGTTATTAATATTTACGGAAGAAATAATTTTATTATACTTTCAGAATATATGTTTTTTTTCAGTAAATAATTTAATTTGTAATCAAATGAATTGGCGGCGCTAGTGGATGGTATTCCTTGGTCAAATTCAAATGAATCCTAGAATATTTAAAAAACCCTCTAATTATCAAATTGAAATTTTCTAAAGACTTCGATCATCTATTGATCGAAGTAGAAAGTCAATATTACCCCAAAGTTTTAGCTACTTCTACAAATAATATTTTATTAAGGAAACCTCTGAAAATATTTCAACTCAATCGATTGAATTCACTCGCAAACATAATATGAACTTTAATTGAAAACTTCAAATTCAATCGTCTATTAACTTTACGATATCTAATAGTATGTACCTACCTACATACTTGTTAAATGTTACTGAAATTCAGCGTTATTTACAAGCTCTGAAAGTTCATTCTCAAATTATTAACTGTAAGTTGAAGAGAAAATGGTTTTGTTATATTATTATTCGGATTTTCATTATCAATTCTACGAATTAAAGGGATTTAATTAACGACATCAATGTCGTCCCTTTCGGATAGTTTCTACAAGATTTCTATAACTATTTGTTTTAATGAGTTAACAAATTACAAGCGGAGGCGATTAGACTAGATTGTGTTTTCAATGATATTATGTAGCCACCGCCCGCGACTTCTGCGTGGAAAGTTTTTTTTTGCTATCCTTTGGGAACCTTCTATCCTTCTCTGTACCTCTGAGAACGTGTACGCAAAATTTCATGATGATCGGTTGGCGTAACAAACAAACAAATAAATATACAAACTAACGGACTTTTCCATCTATAATATTAGTACAGATATTATATGTTAGATAATTATAAGAAAGAATTAACTTTTCTGCTCATTAATATTTTTCTATGCAACTTTATTGGATTAAATCTACAGTCTACACAGTCTTCAATTTAATTTAATGAACTGTAGAAATATTTGAAGTAGTTTGCTTTACGACTATTTGATTACACTATATCTTTACTGTATTTCTTAATTGGAACTTGATTAGACTATTTATGTAGCACGCAGCATAACTCCACTAATTGTTTTATGACGTGTCAAAACTATCAGTCGAATAAATTATTATTGTGTTCATGTCGCGTTTATCGTCACGCAATATGCAAAATAAAGTGACTGTACAAGATTGCAATCGGTAACAACCAGCAAATACTTAGTAGAGTCTACATTTCGACACACAGAACAGAGAAAAGAAATGTGTCGACACGTTTTTTTATTGAAAGAAAAGCATAGAGTTAGATTGAAGATTTGTTTTTTTAAAGATAAATATTATACAATGTGTTACAAAATAACCCTTCTTCCCCCGAATATGGTAGAAGGGACCATCAAACTGAACAACTTTTACTATAACTCTGAAATAGCCAAAAAAAAACAAATGTTTCATAGCAAAATTAATAACGTATCAAAATGTACGAAACAGCAGTTTTTTTTTGCGATTTCAGTGTTGGTCCCATAGCAAAAGTTGTTCAGTTTAATGGTCCCTATCTACCATATTCGGCATAAGGGGTTATTTTGTAACACGTTGTATATAGGGTGTTAGTATAGCAGCACCCTAGCAAAAATTTTCAGGGCATAGTCGACTCATGATTCTGAATCTATCTGAAGTGAAATTTTCCGTCGCAAAATGTATGAAAATTTAGTGTTTTTTTTTCTATCACACAGACTCTGTCTTAGTCGTATAGAACCTAAATTTACAGAAAAATAATTAAAATATCAAAATTTATAAACCCGCAATGTACAACTGTTTACCCGCGATATTATCGAGTTGTTACGCTCTCTAACATCTAAATCTCAACAACTATGCATTTGCGACAAGTGGTTTCATAGAGAAAGTTGCTTATTTCTACAGGTAGAATCACCCTTAAAATTTTAACTTCACATAAATTAGTTATTTATGCAACTGTCTATAACGAGGGGTATTAAAACACGAATGTGGGTTTATCACATGAGTGTTTTAATACCTAATTATGTACAGTTGCATATAAGACTTTATGTACACCCATTTATTTTTATTTTTTATTAGGGAAACAAACAATATTTTAATACATATGGATTAAAAACACCCATTGATATTTATCTAAACCCATGATATGTATCCTCTATAAAGGTTTTGACTTTGTCTTTGACTTTGACTTTCCTCTCCCTCCTCGTCATTATGTCTTCCGCAAGAGTGTTATAATGTTGTACTGAATTTCATAATGCGTAGCTCGCGCGTGGGCGCGCGGCGCTGCAGGACCAGCTCTCGCTCGGGATATTGTAATGATGGCAGTAAGCTGTTTCAGAACCTCTTACAGAGGATTTAATTAAAGCATGGGTGTATGTAAAATAACTTAAACCATTTTGGTAAGCTATTATAACCGATGCTGTTTCAACAAAAATAGAGCCTACATATATTCTTAAGATATAAACAATTATAATGCAGATATTTGGCAACTCTGTATCTACCCGATATAATCATTCTCATTGATCATAATATTTTGTCATATTTCCAATGTCCGCAAGAATAAATATTACGCTAGTCACTTATGCAAAAGGTCACAGCATAAAGAGTACCAACACTTCCTTGCGGTCAGCGAAGAGAAATTCTCCAGTCCCGACCCGGCGCGGTCACTCGAAGGCGTTAAATTGACTGACGGCAGAACAAATCCCTGGGGCACTCGCAAAACCACTGCCTTTAGAAACCTGCACAATTTAACACGGTTAATGAAAACGGCACTTCAAACTGAACATCGATTAGTATGAGATCTTGTGGCGATATATGAATCATTTGCAAACTATTTTATTATTTCATAGAGTATTCAAACTAAAGAAGCAGATGATAAAGAAAAGTTGTGCTGACATTCCATGCCAAACAATAAAATTACTGTCAGTGTTGAGGATGGCTTGGATGTGATTGTTAAATATTATATGAATACCTTTGATTATAAGATGAATACTAGTAGTCTACGTGTGAATATGTTGTTTAAATAAGTAATTAATCGGCGATAAGAAATAAATGTTATATAATTAACATAGAACATGAAGAAGTGAGTTGAATTGTAAAATCTCAAATCGTGTATACATCGTGTACTAACTGCATAGACTTATTATATTACTAGCGTAAGGACACGGTCAACGTCGCTACGAAATGACGCCAGTTGGTTGGCCCTAAAATTACAGTTTTAGGGCCAACGCGATTCAGTCATCCGCGGAAGACTATGGCAGACAGACGGTGATTGACGTGACATAAAAATGCCGAATTGTGCATTTGTAGATTGCAAAAATTATGCTGCAAAAGTTAAAAAGTTGCATGGAATATTGAATCATCCGTAAGTAGCTTTACATTATTTTTATTGCATGTCTAACAATTTTAATTGAGTTTGAAATATTGCTATTACAAGTTATTGTTCGAGGTACTAGAGATGGGTCATCCATCATGATTCAAATGTACTAGTTCACTTGAGTCCATATTAAATCTTTAGTTCATTTAGTTCTATAGCTAATTAACTCGAAGAACGAAAATAAAGGGAAAGGATAGGTTACGAACACTGCGTACAGAAATTTCTCATATACATATGCTATTATTAACGTGTCATATGAAACATATTCGCTGCAAAAAATATTATGCACATTACGTTTCAATTAATTACAGATTTCCTAATGATCCACTGCGTAAAGAAATATGTAGTCACATAAATTAAACACCGAAAAGAGCCCTATTTCAAGCCTCCTAAAAACGCAAGAATATGCTCTGCTCAATAACACAGATGTTGATATTTCAAGAGCTGGACTACGATGGCTGAAAGCAATGGCAATACCGCGAATTGAGATTGAACTATTTACCGCATCTACGCATAACAAAATACCCAACTCAGAAAACGAAGCACCTGCCTCCCATATTATGCAGTATAGTGACCGGCCGCAGCTTTGCTTTAAGGTTTATTAATTGAGTAAAAACCTAGGATAAAATAATCTCTGTTGTGTGGTATTTATTAAATTACATTGACTTAAATTTCATTTTTATTAACAAGCTTGCGCAAACGCAGAAGTTTATGTAAATAGGTAAAGTCTGTTCAATAAGTCAGTTTACGTATTACTTCTGATTTCTGATAAAGCAGATTTTTCTTGCGCCCGCTTTTCTTATCAGCAAAAAAATCAGCAAACGGGTGGTAGAAAAAATAAAAACAACTCAAAAGCATTTAATTTCTAAAAGTTTATTTGAATAAAGTTTTTTTTATTTTGATTTGATTTAGATGTTGGTGATTTACAAAATAATAAAAAAATATTTTGATTACAACACCAAAAGATAATTTTGATAATTTTAGTACAAAAAATTATGCACAAATTACTCAAAAATGTTGATTAAATGGACGATTGATAGGTAGCTTTAATAAATTTACTCATGTAAAGTGACATATTGAACAGATTATATTTATAAAATCAACTAGCGACCCGCCCTCGCTTCACTTCGGTGTAAACTATAGATTTTGTACATAAAAATTAATTGATAATAAGTTTATATACCTACCTTTAAAAAAACTTTAGGTAAATTAATACTTATATTTTAGGGGTAATTTGCCAGCTAAGTGCGATAGTAGGCGCCCTTTGACAAAGTATATTTAGTTGGACAAGGATTAATATCATGATACGAAATGTCTTCCGATCAATAATCACTCTTATAGAAAAAATATGATACTGTGGGTTTCATTATTCCAATTTTCATAGGGATCTCTATTTTTTTTAAATAAAATACAGCTAATGATAAAATAAAATACAGATAATCTAATTATCTGAGAGCTAATGTTAGTCGCTGATGAAGGTGAAAGAATTTTAAAATCAGATCAGTTAGTTTTTGAGTTTATTCCTTACAAACAATCAAACCAACAAACAAAGATTTCTTCTTTATATTAAATAATACACTAGTTAATAGATTATAATATTAGTATCAAAAATATCTAATTTGAAATAAACCTGATTGAGATTTTTTTATGATTGACGTTTTATTTATGACCATCGAAAAACTGTTATAATAACCATAATAAAATTTTGCTAGCGACCCAATTGAACTAGATGAGTGAACTAGTTTTTAACTCCAATTGAACTAAAGTACACTTCAGTAATCTTTTTTGCCCACCTCTAATACCGTTGTAGTTCGAGTGGGTTCTAACAGATGTCGCTGATTTTGATAGTATGAAGGGATTGTAAGGCAAAATACTCAAATGGGCGCATCCTTCCTTTTGAAATCATTGACTAACTGGTACTTACCAATTTTTTATGATTACATCATAAATGCTAATAAGAATGATTATTGTTACAGGTCTACCGTGTCTCACAAAACTATTGCTCAGAAGCGATTGGCAAGTAGTAAATTAATGAAAATTAAAACTAGCGAACTTAATGTAACTTGCAAAGAGAACGCCGAACCACCAATTCCGTTTGTCAGTAAATTTAACTTAAAGACCCATGAAAGAGAAACGGAAAATTTTGGACCTAGGAATCCATTTGACCTGCCTAATAAACATCGATTGTTTAGCAAAAGCATGGGATTGCGAAAAGAAAAACCCGTACCATTTATTATGTCAGAACCCTATACTATATGTGACTTCGACAGCACATTCTATAAATGTATAGAAGGTCGACCATTGCGTCAGTTCGACGATATTAAAGTATACGTAAGAACTATTAGAGATATAACACTACTGAAAGCAAATACCGCTTATTTAAAGGATCAAATAATACAAGTAGACCAATCAATTGCCGATGAAAAGAAATATATTGAAAAGA